>WFKH01011801.1:48993454-49057779 GCA_016163765.1 Magallana hongkongensis
CTTATTTTTGCTTAAATTGTAGAACTGTGTGTTATCATAGTAAATGACTATAAAGATGGAATGCATGCAGAGCAAAGCGTGAAAACAAGTAAGAACAGTTATTTCTTTTTTTCGTATCATTCAATGAAATAACATGAACAGAATAGTTAGATAATTTAATAAGGTGTATTTTTATTTCATTATGATCTTCGCTAAAAATAAAAGTAAAAAATTAAAACATAATTAAAAAAAAGTTTATTCGAAAAAATCCTAAAATGGTTGGTTTTATCTTTTCGAATATCAGGCAGATAAACTTCTCCTTCATCAAAAACCATCAAAACAACCATGAAGTTTCTTTGTTTTATAATAAAATCATCCTTAATTTCATTACAGATATTTAACTGCTTAGAATATGATAAAATTTTAGATATTGTTTTCAGGGGAAATATTTGACTTTTATGACAAAACACTGCGTTTTAAAACTGTTGTCAAGCTTGAGAACCAACCCAGGGAGAAGATTCGTGAATGGTTCAAGGCACTAGATAGAAGTAAAGTGTTTGAAGGATTCGAAATGTTCGTTTGTGTTATCATCGGCTTTGGGGATTATTACGGCTTTTACGGGAGTGACGAAGAGTTTATTCCCTTCATTGAAATTTACAAACATACCAAAGACAAGTTTGGAAACAAACCAAAAGTTATTTTTGTTGATATCATACACGTCCACGTAAACAGAGGTATCACTATGTCATTTTTCCAGTTATTTTTTTTTCTTAGTATGATGCTACATTATCTTAGCATATTTCGGGGGTTTTTTTCAAACCTTAATTAACTATAATTATGAATTTCTAAAACAAATTTATCTTTTTCATAATTTCAAATTATCAACCATTCGGTAAAGGATTACAAATTCACGTACAGGACACGAATTGAAATATATTTAAATCTTATCACCAAATATGTCATCAATTTGGTAGACAAAAATGTTATCATTTATAGAACAAGTCTGCTTTTGCACCAATAATTGATTCATTAAGTTTAAACAATTCTAGTTCCCTCCATGACAAATGGAAGTGTTCGAGTGACAGAGAATTCGTCCAGGGAAGTTATTCTTGAATGGACGCCGCCGCGTTATCACGAAGAAGACCAGGTTCAGTTTCACGTGGAGTGTTTCAAAGGCTCTCAAAAAGTGAAAGAAGTATTCCAATCGAATTCTCGAATAGAATTTGCCAACCTAGAACCTAATACACAGTATAGATTCCAGGTAACACCAGTTATTGGAAAGGAACGGAAACAGCACGGACATTTAGTTTATGCAAATATAAGAACCAGAGCAATCGTCAAAGGTAATCGAATACATGTATTTTATTTTAAAACGCAAAGTTATTCTATTGTTTTTGTATGATTGTAAACGTTAGCATGCATTTCGTCGTAGATACGGATGTATTAGCAGTTCGAAGTCTCTGTGCGCAAAGGATATCGGACACAGAAATATTCGTGTTCTGGGAACCTCCAGACATAAGAAAAACAAACCATTTGTCGTATATCGTGACCTGGACAGACCACGCCAATGTTACCCTTTCCAAACGGTCAGAAAAAGAAACTAAGAAAACATCATTCACAATTACGGATGTCCGGCCTGATACGGAACAAGTTGTGAAAGTAACAATCAGGGCATACGATGACATTTTCTTTCCCGTGAGCT
The DNA here is from genome assembly GCA_016163765.1 of Magallana hongkongensis. Lineage (NCBI taxonomy): Eukaryota > Metazoa > Mollusca > Bivalvia > Ostreida > Ostreidae > Magallana > Magallana hongkongensis. The sequence goes on from WFKH01011801.1 coordinate 48,995,136, forward strand.
ACCACGTGGGACCATATTTAGGTTTTGAAAATTTTCATTTTTTTTTTATTTTAGAAGAGATATAGCTTTCATAGGACACCTTTCCAAGTGGTTTTTCAATTCTTGAGTGCAAAGTTACATTTAATATCTAAAAGCAACGGGATGTTCCATATTTTATATGCCTATAAATATGAAATAGTCTCATTCATGGTCATATATTTTTCTTTCAGACGTACTGAGACCAATTCATGTTACGGCTATGTCAGAATCACACTCTGGGTTTTGGGTTGACTGGCAGTTTCCTGTGGATAAACAGGGGGTGTTGGAAAAGTTCGTTGTCGTCTGCTCCGATTGTTTGTCTTTTCGGAAGAACAGGACAACGACCTTTGATGTTGCGAAAGAGCTGAGATGTTTGCCGGTGAATTACATACCTGAAATACCATATGCTTACGTAAAAGTAATTCCTATTGCCATGCAGAGTAAGTTTCAAATACACAAGACGTTTTTATGCATTGTTTTAATGTCTGACCATTTGAAGATTCCATCACATGAAAGTATAACGAAAATACAGGTAACAAAAATGTTTAAACTAATTCTTTGTTTAATTATACTGCGTCTTGGTAATTTAAGAAAAAGAGTTGAATTTCGCTATCTTAAAAGTGATGGTCTCGAATTAAGTTTGTTTTGAAGAGTTGAAAAAAAATGATATTGATCTACTATTGCATAAGTTAATGTGTCTGAAGCGCGATCGGTCGTCTGGTTTTAAATGCAACTACATGTATAAGTCTGGTATAATATCATGATACATGTAACTATACAAAAAGTCGAGACGTATTAATATACATTTGATTGTTTATTGCAAGTAGGCCAAACAAGGGAATAGAGAAATCAATTTTAGAATAACATAATGCGTTCTGTCTCCTTATCAAATGTTATTGTCCTTCAGAATGTGAGCTTGTTTTTAAAATGTCTCGTAATTAAGTCCACGCACAAAAAAAAAACAAATTGCAAATTACTCATAGACAGTTCTTATTAGAACATTTGATGCAGAATAAAATGTTCCAAATGATATCTTTTGATTTATTCCAAACTCACGTAATGATTCGGGCAATGAGGTCAACCCGGAATGTCTGTGACAACCTTAGTGTAAAGTATTCAGTAAATTTAACATTTCATATCATAGGAAATTATGCCTACTATTATGCCTATTATACTTATGTACGTCGATTAAAATTATATATCTAAAACTATAAATTATTATTTTTACAGGATCGAAAATATAATGGTACAAGTGTAAAATCCATATAAATCATATTTTAGAATTCCTTGTTTAGTCATGAAATTGTTGCATTTTATTCCAGATCCTGAAATTCCAGATGAGAAGCTTGATGAGTCCGTCATTGCTCGTATTGAAACAGGTGAGTACTGGTAATAAGAAATAAACCACAAAGAACACGTGACAAACAAGGATCCTGTTGATCAGTTTAAAGACTATCAGCTGTATGTTCTTAAAAAAGACTTCAGTCTATTTATTGACTAGACTATTACATATTTATCCAGTTACATGTAGATGTATCGGACATAGGTTTTTGAATACTAGTAACCCCTCTCTATTTTCTAAAAATTTTTGCATTGCATATTGATTTGTTAATCAATAATAAATGAAATGTTTATTCGACTGGAGTTTTTGGGGCGAATAATTTTAACCTAACAACGACTGCGGTAATTAGTGACGTTATAAATTAAGCAAAGTAATAACATTATAAATATGATTTATTAAAATGCAATGAAGATGACATATAATCACACAATGACCTTTAATTACTTCTAAATATGTAATATTTGACTTTTAACTAATGCCATTTTGCACACGTTACATGTAAATATCTAGACACGTCGTCTATAAAGATGATATTGACTTAAAAGACAATGCATGTCTCATCATAATAATAATTAAATCCAATCGTGACTGTACAGTGTAACAAACAATTGTTCAATACAGTGTTATTTGCTTGTTTTGTATTATAAACATTGAACTTTTCCATTTAATGCGGAAATAGTTACCTTTTTTTTGGGGGGGGGGGGGGGGGGGGGAACAAACACATGGATTTAAAGATAGTTTTCTATCCGACTTAATTTTAATCATGCTTAACTACTTGTAAAAAGATAATCATTATGTAAAAGGCTTTCGAAGTGGATTGCTTGGAGCGTTATCATAATTTTAAAGGATTCGATACTTTTTTTTAGATAAGGCGATGAGACTTTTTGTCTCCTCCAAAACGAGTAACTCTTGCGAGTTGATATGGTGGGTAGACATTCAGGATAGAGACATGGTCTCTACATACACCGCCCACTGCAAGCCCCTGGACCCAAGAAAGAAGAGGTTCAAACCGGTACCTTTAAAACTGGGACCCGAGTGTCGACAAGTTCACGAGATTGTGAAGCTTGAAAGCAACACTAATTATAGTGTTTCAATCTATAAGCAAAGTAGGACGTACACGCAACAAGTCAAAGTGAAGACATTACCAAAAGGCAAGTCACTCTCACTGCATCATTAAACAGACCAAACCGAGTTGTCGTTCACAGTCCTCGTATGAATGCATGATATTTCTCTGTATTTTCTCGGTATTCGTTTGTTATTGTAAAAATACAACAAATGAAATGGTTTTACAGGTAACCCAGAAAACCTGACCATCACAATTATCTCATCCTTTGAGGTTCTTGTCAATTGGTCAGAGAGCTACATATCGGAGGAAACGGAGAATACTTACATTGTGGAGTATAAATGTGACCCAAAGATCATGAAAACCCCAATACGGAAGCGGGTGCCAAGTTATTCTGTGCACCTGACAGACTTGCATCCCGATGTCCAATATGAAGTGTCCGTCCGTAACCAAGACAAGGGAGACCCTTCTATTAAATCTTTTACAACACCTCAATTCGGTAAGATTTTTAACATTTTTTCCCAATATAACGCAGACTTACTAAAGATATTCAGTATTCGACATTTATGCAGTTGCTTCTTTACTTATACATCGAAGCGGGTTTGGGTTGTTTTCTTCCTTTAATCAAATGTTTTTGTAATAAAGTTTTACGTGCACAAAGTTCGATCCATCATTGATGCATGCCATTTATCTTCATTAAGAAGAGCGTATATCTTTGAAGGGCCGGCTAATTTGGTACACCAAGTGAACTCCTCGGAGATTCATCTTGCCTGGCAAAACCCGCCAGTTCCAAAAGACTTTTCCGGGTCTTTGCAGTACCAGATAGTGCTGGAACGAGAGGACGGGAACAAAATAAAGAAGAAAGCTACGTTTCACAAAAAATCTTCCAGGTTCAAATGCGAGTTTGGACGTCTATGGTCATCGACATCTTACGCTGTCAAGTGCTTTACACTGGTTGATGGAAAACAAAAGTACGCTCCAACAGTGATTAAGGTCAAAACCAAAAACGGTACTTTTACTTGCTTTTTTAATTTTTATGATAAGCATCACGTTTCAACAGATCAATAATTTTCCCGATAATTTATAAACTTGTAATAAAAAGATTAACCTTAATATACGTTCAAAATAATCCACAAAACATATTAGTGAGTGCAAGGAATTCTTTGAGCTATGAAACCACGTAGGGTTAATACGTGCGATTTAAACGAATTTTCATAGTTCGACGGAATTAAACCGTAAATGCCACATAAGTAGATTTGAATACAATCGGCAATTTCTGTATTGTGTTTAAGATATTTCAAACAAAGATAAATTAGTTTGTACGATTGCACCCTAAAAACAATGTAACCATTATTACACTAAATTCGATAAATTTCAAATTCTATTAACAGAAATCTGAACAAATTTTACATACAAATGTAAACTTCACTTGGTAGAAAATTTTTTTAAATAAACTTTAAACAAAACGTCAAAATTCAAGCAAAGAGGGTTTTTTCTCAGACTGATAAAGTGAACAAAGAGAAAATTGAATCTATTAGATAGTCGATTGAGTGTTACCGTACCACTATATACTCGGGTAACACATTTTTTAAATAAAATCATGTGTACTTTTTCCAGATCCTCCTCGGACCTTGTTAGAACCAAGGGGAGATAATTTCGTCATTTCCTTTGCTTTACGTGAAGTGCAATCGCCATCAGCCGATGAAACATTGGAATCTGGGCTTTATACTATGGCTCTTCTAAAACAATTTCGTGAGGATTTTATCAGGTTTGTTATCAACCATTTTTCTTTGGAACCACATATGAAATTAAATGATCTCTACATGTAGTTATCTTTATGTTAGTTGACTTTCTCATAAACATAACAATGTTGATACATGTTAAATTTTTTTTTTAAGTGAAAGTATTGTAGATATTTGCATATGAATATCTTTATGAATAAATTTTCGTCTCATCATACATGTATGACGTACTCCTTAATTTGGTGTTTGATGATCGAAAAAGGAACCAATGTGTGTTTCTAAACTTTCGAATTGCATTTTATTGCAAGTAAATTAATATGTCGTTTTGAGTGAAACCCATCGTTTTGATTCAAAAAACTTCTTTCGATACCAAAAAATATTTTTTAATCATTATTTTCTCAATTCTTCTTTATGAGACTGTTATTTCAAATGTACAATATTGGTTGTTAAGACTTTGAAAGTGCACCATGCAATATCACAGAGGGTACTTTCGTCGCTAAATTTTCGTTGTAAATATCTTAATATTATCATTCTTTGACGCTTTTTTTTCTCTTTGAAACCTTGACATTCGATAGAATACATTGTTTTAAAACAACACAAATATGCCCCCTTTGAAGAAAAAAAGGTCGGATATTAAAGTTTCTGTTGTTTCCTGTTTCAGTAAATCCGTAGATGAGCTACTAGCCGACATCAATGGTGAAAAATTAACATCATACACAGTGACTAATATTAATTACTCTATGGAAAATGTCATGTTAGACTCACCAAAGGCCAGCGGTAAAGAACCTTGACTAATTAGGCATCAGAACTCCCACGCACAATATATTTTTACTCTCGATATATTCTGTATTTATATTTTTTTCCTTGTCCTTTGTTGTTTATATAAAATACAATAACACAATTAGTTGATCGATCACGGTATGTTTAAGATCTTTTAGCGATAGTTGTAGGTAGATGAAATGAATATTAAGCATCACTTAAGTTGTTATCATGTTTGTACCTAATGGTTGTGTTGTAAATTTTTAATTTACATTTTATTGTTAGAATTCGAAACAGTTCATGTTAAACATGTATCTCCTGGTACCCGAAGATTGGACATTGTAATGGTATAAATAAAGTAAATGTCAAATCGCAACAACTGTTTATAATATTTGCAAATTCTGTCAGGGAAAAGTCCAGTGACTGGTATAGTAACCTAGTAATTTACAAATGAAATACCAGTAACTGGTATAGTAACCTAATCGTTTACAAATGAAATACCAGTAACTCGTACAATAACCTAGTCGTTTACAAATGAAATACCACTAACTCGTACAATTTCCTAATCGTTTACAAATGAAATATCTCCAGACAAAAACTGTTGGTGATGTAATGCGAGAAACTGTAAATTAAGCGTTAACTTGCCGTTAAGTCCAAGAAAAAAAAGGGGGTCTCTGAAAGCCTTTTTGAAAAAATTAATAAATTATGTACAATAACCTAGTCGTTTACAAATGAAATATCATATCTGGTAATGCGAGCAACTGTAAAATTAGTGTTAAGTCTAAGAAAAAAAAGTGTTTCTAAAGGCCTTTTAAAAAAAAAAAAATAAACGTATTAAAATATTTAAGAAATTCGTTCAATGCAATGTACCCGGTAAAGAAAACCCAATGTCAAATTTTCTTTCGATGTATTTATGAGGTATTTGCTCTTACATGTGGTAAAATATTCATTTCAAAACGATTTTGTAGTTTATTTAAAGATTCCTATCTCTCTGTGAAATTAATAAATTTAGAAACATCAATTAAATTCATGGTATGAAAAATAATCCAAAAATCTGTATGTTAAGCATCGTTATTAAAAACTTCAAAAGTTATTCAAAATTAATTGTATGCGCTATATTATTTTTAAACAGTTCTTATCTTGTACACAAATATTTAGAGATCATGTTCTGAAAAAAATCGATCAAAGATTTCCATCATGCATATGCACTTTTCTCTTGGCGCTATTGATTAAGACTACGGCTGAAAAGTAATGAATGAAAAATCAAGCAATTGCAGTTCTGCTATATTTTGTGAACTGATAAGATCCAATGATTCTAGTGACGTCATGGAAAAGGAAACTCAGTTCACAAATTGTATAGAAATGAGCTCCCACACTTCTGCAGAATTCCTTGCCCTACTACAATGAAATAGTTTAAAACAAAGCTGGATTATTGTAGCGTTCTTGGGCTCTATTTCTATTTCAACTTCGGTTTTTTTTCTTTTGGTTCACTAGTTTGTAACATTCCTGAACATTTTGAATTTGAAACAAGAATCGTACATTCGTTGGGTCCAATTTATGGCAATAGAGGCTGTTCTTGCAATTTGTTATAACCATTATATTAATCTCGAAGATATGTCGTTGTTGTTTTTTTTACAATGTAGTTACATAGGACTCAATGTGTTCTGTTATAGAGCTGTTATATGCACACGTGTATGTATATTTCACGTGTTCAGCATTTCCTTACTTGCACGCCTTATTTGTATTTGATCGAAGATTCACCTTAGAATTTGCCAGTTTGATGTTAATGGTTACTTTCTGCAAATGCAGCAATACTTGTATTCATAATGCGCCATCTAATGCCCGAAAGTACAAACAAAAACAGAAGATTCCGATTCACTGGCGTGAGTATACATTAATGCAATAATACTGTAAATAGTACATTAATAAGTGTAGCATGTGTATCAGCAGATTTTAGCAAAAAATAACCTTACTTTGGTGGACGATTTCAAGATCAAACGCATCTAGTTGACGCTGATATAGATAAATCGATCTGATCCTCTGTATACTACAACATGTTAACCATGAGAACATCTGACGAGAAAAATGATTCCTCGAAGCATAGTGAAATATTCAAATTGTCTGTTTTTCGTGGTTAAATCTACATCTTTTTTTGGTCGTATGTTTATGCTTGAATATCAGGTGTTCCACAATTACTTACTGTTTGGTAACGGCCGAGTAACTAGGCATCGATCGTCTAATAAGGCAATATGATGCATATTAACTACAATATAATCCTCTCCCATCGGCAATTTCATGAGTGTTTTTGCTTGTTTTTCTTATACTCCATCTCAAGGTAGCATGCACTATTTTATCTAAGAATTAAGATCAAAAATTCCTTATTAGTCATATACCCAAAAGAAATAAATAATTGGTCTTCTTGTGATTGTTTTCTTATATTACATGCATGTACCCTAAATCTGACTATTCCTGATTCATGAATAACGATCGGTCACTTATTACGTAACATGCTTACGAGTTTCTTAAACCGCCTACCATTAGTATAATTCAACAGTATATTTCTCTTTTGATGCATACCTTTGGCAATGAGAACACTTTAATCTTGTTTGTAATCGATGACGAACCTTTCCTTTCCTCGCCTCATCATATCCCCGCACAGTAAAGAGTAAAAGTGCACCCAAAAGCAACCGAACCGTGATGTAACGTTAGCAGAAAAAGCGTATATTAGAAACAACACCAATGCATATCGCTTATACCATCATCCAGCGCATCCATTATAATATGACAAGGAATTTCATTCTTTTAATTAGTGAGCAAGATAAATGTTTGCTATCTGACATGCGATCATAACGTACCCATGTTGCCTGGGTTATGTAATAGATGTCGGTGACCCAGACATAACATTGAGGAAAAATTATGGTATTTCTTTCTTTTTTATTCTCTGTCCGTGAAATGGTCCATGTTGAAATGAGAAGCAAGTAACGACGCTGATTCTGTCTCAAGATATAAAATCTCTCTCTCTCTCTCTCTCTCTCTCTCTCTCTCTCTCTGTGTGTGTGTGTGTGTGTGTGTGTATTATATAAGAAATAAATATAGGACAAAAAAAAAGACAAAAGCAAAATTATACACAATGAGAAAGCTGTCAAAAGGACTAACAAAAATTGTTTTATACTCCAATTTAAGGCTTTTCAACCTTAAATTTGACATTGATATGATACCTCATTAAAACCAGAATTCTTTAAACCGTCTTGATACTGTGAAGAATACTTTTGTTAACACCACATTTTCATAAAGTCGGCTTCAATGTAAGCGAAATAGCATCGATTTCTCATGTGTTCAAAGAATGTTTGTAAACATCTACGATTTTTATTGCATGAGGGGAAACTATTTGTTCCAGTTTCATTTGCAAGTAAAGGTGTTACTAGTATAAAACAGAGAATCCACGTGAACTACGAAAGAAAAACGCGTTCGAATTAATTACTACCTGTCATCAATGTAAGGATCTTATCTTTAGAGAGTCATGAACAAAAAAACCAAAGACCAATCAACACATTGTTAAACCCCCTGTCTTCGGAGGATCTGGATTTTTAGTTGCTTTCATGATATCAGTATCTCTTATTTACCTCTTCGTCTTAACATACCAGCGTTCAAAGGCATGTTTTTATGAAAGTTTTCGTAATTAACCATCGCTCTCGAGTCGGGAAAAGCACGCAAGGTATGGAGTGACCAGGCTCTCGGGAGATTTGTGAGAAATGGTTCAAAGAAGTTCACCGTGTTTGATAAAGCAATACGTACTTGTTATCTGCAGAGCATGCAAAATTGCTGAGTTTTGAAAGTAACTCAATATCTGCAAACCTCTTATTTTTTTCTTTTGATACTTATTGATATATATAATTTTAAAAGCAGACATAATTTCATACCTAAAAGATAAGAATCACGCGTGTGTATATCGTTGTTAAATACAATTTTTTTTGGGGGGGGGGGGGGATCAGGGGGTGTACTTTGGTACTTTTGGATTACAGAGTACATTATCATGTTTGTGTCTTGAAGCAAAATCGCTCATGTGAAGCGGAGAATAGGTAATGACTCGTCTTTCTTACTGTACCCCCAAAAAACATAACCAAAAAAATGGTAAGGGGGGGGGGGGGGAAAAAAAAAAAAAAGAAAGGAGGAGCAAGAAAACCGAGAGAAAAAAAAAGAAGATGAATTAACGAGGCCGAGTACAGTTCGAGTATGCACGCTTTCGCGCAGCGTTTCATTTGCATTGTGACGTCATCTTTATGCTTGGTTAACGCCATGGCGTTATGGTTTTTAACAGCAGATATTCAGCGAAATTTGTCATAAATAACTCGTTGAAAGCGTAAAATTGATATTATATTGTAGAATTAACATAACTGTCTTGAAATATAAGCTATATTTGGGCTCGGGTCGAAAACGTGAAGAGGAGTCAGCAAGCCTAACCCTCTGTCACGTTTTCTTACCCCACCTAAATATAGCTTAATACATGTATTTCAAGAAAGTAACCATGTATTTTATATTTATAACCCTTAATATGTGATGTTATATATATTTTTAATACTTACATATGTCTGAATTTTTTAATAATAATATAAAGATCATCATTTCTGCCTTTGTCAAACAAAAAATGGCCATTATCAGACAAAATTTGGGAAATTGGGCATAAATAAATAACTTTGATAAGACCCCTGGAACAAACCAGGAGGTAAAAGGGTTTTTTTATTTGATCATTTGATGCCTTTTAGCAATAACTTTCATATGTTGAACAGAAAAAAAATCCCTAGGGCAGAAGTTTAAAAAAATTGAAAAAAAATGCGCAAAATTGATACATTTCAAGCAAAATCCCATAAGGTCCTATGTTAAAAATTAACAAACTTTGAGATGACCCCCTACACAAACGATGTGGTAAATGTCAAATATTTTTACTTAAAATAATAATTATATTAGTAGAAATTAATGCAAAAAATTTTATTTAAAAATCTAGGGCAGAAAAAATTATACCCGGCCTCGTTAAAACGGTAACGAAACGCAAGACGGAACAGTACAGATAGTGACACACTAGCAGACATAAATGACATCTGATGATAATCAAATAGCGTAAGTAGTTTTAGTTTTAATGATTAAACTGATCGGTTCTGTGTTATATCATACATCATATGGGTCAATAGGTTTTGTTTTTGGGTTTTGTTTTTTCTTTGGTTGTTTTTTTTTGGGGGGGGGGGGGGGTTTAATGGGGGAGAGCTTTAAACAGGCTAAATTGTCATTATCTTTTAATGAGGCTGGTTGGTCGAGGTTATTTATTAGTACTTCTCTACCTTCTGACCAAAGAGAATAATAATGAAAAATATGGAATTTGATTAGTATTTTAACTTCCCTTTTCCATAAGCAGTCACGTAACCTAATAAGGTTTGTTGATGACGAGTCCTTGAAAATTCATTGCCATGAATTGTTATAAATCCCAAACACAACATTTTTCATTATTTAGAAATAATTTTTTTTAAGAAAAATGCAATTTAAAATAGCACTTGATTTTAGTACAATTAAAGTTCATTTGAGGGGGTGTATATGGCACCCAGAGAGTCAAAACTGGTTTTAAACTTGAATATGAAATGCATTATAGCATATTCTTCACAGGAAATAATTCTATTCCCCGTCATTGTATTTAGGTAAGTGGTTGTATGCTAGTAGATTCAGGTGTTCCTGTTTGATGTTTATTTCCACCTGATCGTGAGACCACGTGCTGTGGTATCTTTCCCAGAGGTTTAGTTTTTAATTATGATTTCTTTATTAAAACATCTGCTCTAGAATCCGCTATACATGCACAAGCTCAATGAACACCGGTATAAATAATATCAGTGAATTCGCATTTCCTTTCGTCTGAGATTTTGGAACCAATAGCGAACCACCTATTACCGACAATTACACTTCCTATCTTATTTTTAGATGTTTCTTTAAATCATGGAATCAAATTCTGTTCTAGATATACATGTAGATGCTAGTGTGCTATGGATAATTCATAGAATTAAGCATGGACAAATATTATTAGTCTGGAGCATCAACTTTACATATCCTTGCAAAGTGTAAAGGATTTTTTTAAAGAGATGCCCGCCCATGTGCATGCCCTTACCAACATCCCCCCCCCCCCCATCCTAATCACCCTCATGCCCACGAATATTATAAATGAAGCCACAATATTTATAGAAATAATTCTGGCCAGATTCGCCCGTGATCAATTCGATTCAGATTAACTGCATGTTCCCTGTTTTCTTGTTTTATTTTGTTTGTTTGGTTTTGTTGTGTTTTATTTTTTGGAGGGGGGGGGGGATGTTTGGTTTTTTTTTTTAATAAATGATTAATTAACTTATATACTTTTTATGATTTTTTTCTCTGAGTACACGTATTTATTTATTTATTTCAAGGAAGCCTTTTTTTCAAATATGCTGCATCAGCACAATATGACTCGATGATGGACATGTGAATGGCCTTGGGACTGTTTACAATGTAACTAACCCATTCATTTATCTTTTCCCCCTGAAACCCTAGAACACTTCGGATTTCGTATTCCATGACCATAGCAGGAAATGAAAATATTCATATAACTTACTCAAAATTCACGGAAGTCTATTATGAAAGCCTGACTCCCCAATATTCGCACCATGATTTCGGAAAAGATAAGTCTTTTTTTGACGAGGGGATGATCAGGAGTGTAAATGACAATCATTCCGTTGTATTGAAAGACGCCTAAATATAATGGTGAAGTGTCGGAAAAAAGCGTCATAAATAACAATTGTTTCGAAAATAGCTGGAACTGGATACCTGGAATTCTGTGTATCTATTCTAAGCGCTGTAAGTTTCACCTTCATTCTTCGTAGCGGCAGGCCCTGTCACAGCTCTCCAAGGAAGATGAGATGGTTGTCTTTAAAGACAATTGGACATGCACGATTTCATCAGAAAACAACTTTTCTTGTCCTTGCTCGATTTTTTTGATTGTTTTTCTTTCAGATTATAGAGAACTTAGTTCTTTGTCCGAACATCTATTCATTTTTAACTCAAAGATGTTATATATAATGCAGAAGTTTTCTTATTGTGGACAACAAAAATAATTCTAAAACACTGCGAAACGTTTTGCCTCCATGTAAAAAGGGAGAACTCAATGATGAATGTTGAAACAAGCCAGGATATCGAAAACAATCATAAAAACATAATATATATAAGCATTATATCAACCGCGGATAAATGCATACAAATAAATCTAAAACAATATATTTTCGTTTTGCAAAGCAGGATATTTGCATTTTACACATGTTGTTTGTTTTTGGTTTTTGGAGGATATTTCTTAATTGGGATCAAATGGGGCAGCTTTTGCAAGGTCCGGTGCCTATAAGCATAATGGTGTTCATAACACAACTAATAGTGATACTGTGTAGGCACAACTTCATACAACTTTATATCAAAATTGACAGAAAAAAAGACAGATAAATTTTCAAATTTTATCTATATACATTATTAATGCTTTATCAAACGCGTAAAACCTCTAGCTGGTCATTTGTACTATAAAGCAGTTTAATCAATCATATTTGTTTTTCAATTATTTCATTATACATCTTGCTTAGCACGTAGGATCTGATTAGAATATCTACAACACCAAGCCCGATCCCAGCAGGCTTCATTATACATCGACTCGCTTTGTCCGAACGGAACTACTATAGTAAATCAGTTTAAATTATTTCGTTGCTCACGTTTTCATTGATCCGATGTAACTCACATACACATCCTCCTTTAAAGATATGATTTTATTTAAAATAAACCTAAAATGAAAACTGTGTCAAAAACTTCAATGGTAATTTCTATTCCGCCATAAATATTCACCCAGGTTTAATACCAATTTTGGCACAGGGGATTATGAAGAAGCTAGATTGAATACGTTCATTTAAAGAAACTGCTAATTTGAAGTAATTAAGAAGTGAGGATCTGGACACATTTTACTCTATACTACATTAATTAATGCATGTAATATGACCCTGACCTTTTTGAACGACCTTGAGAAAGGATCCTTACATACCATCAAGGAACATTGTTGCAAAAAGCAACATTTTTACCAAGTATTAGTCTCTGGTGTGTTTTAAAACATTTTGTTTTCTTTCTTCAAATTTTGTATATAAATTTTATAATTAATTGCTGAATTTGACAATCTTCCCTTTAAATTTCTGCATTTTTAGAGACTTATTAACCAGAATGCAATATTGACTGTTACTAAAATAGAAACAACCAATGCAAGAACAGACATCAGATATCAGACTTTAAATGGGTCCATCAATGATAAAATTCTGTTCATTCTTGAGACGTGCTTCCGCAGCTTTTTTCCATGTTTTTCTCGTAGAAATGCTCTTATAAGAAAGTATGGACTTGACAAAACACTATTTAAACCGGTGGACATTTGTTCATGAGAGGTAAAGTTAATGAACGAGAAGAGCTCAACCATTTTGAATCTGACAATACGAGATCAAATCTGACTTCTGTATTCTATAGCAACAGTTCTTGAAAAGAATATTTCAGAGTGTAAACAAAAGGATATCAATAAATAATGACAATAATTCAATGCACGCACTCTACGTTTTCCATTATTTGAAAAGGGACTATAGAAATAAAGTATATCTTTACTATTTTAGATATGAACGCTGTCTGTGTGTTAATACATGTATATAATTGCCGTCACTTCTTTGTTTCCGTTTTGAAATTTTACCAATTATAACCAAAAATCCATCAATTAATGATATGCACAATTCAATACAAGAAGTTCTCATGGCTGGGTCGAACTGAAATGATACTGTTCTGAAGTTTATAATTCATAAAACCTCAACAATGATTGAAAGGGTAGAAACTCCTTGCATGGTTTCGGTGATTTTCTCTGGAGATTTGAATTAACAACCACTGACATTTGACCATTAGAAATATAACGAAGTTTTCTGTGATGGATGAGTTCTGTTTCATTATTCATACTTCTCCCTTCCTCCATTTGAGAAATGACAAGAAATTCCTACACATTTTATCAAAATTTCTGCTAAAACATTCTACGTTCTAGATAAGCACAAACACAAAAATGATACAATTTAACACTTCAATTCCATTACACTGAAAAACAATTCATCCCTTGATTTCAGCAATCAGCACGATCATCTCTTACAATGCATTACAACTGTTTTCGTTTGCTGTAAAAAGTTTACAGGGATAAGACAATTAATAACTAACATGACGAAATCCTGTGAAGCTCCAAGGGTCCTCCATGTGATTTGAGCACTTTCTTATTAATATCCCTGTAATTTGTATATTGTTATTTCTTATAATTATGTATGAGGAAAATAAACAAGTATCTTTTAAAACATGAACCTATTTTTACTAATACTGAAGTACCAAAAGCTCCTGCAACGGTCATTGTGATGTCATAAAAATGACATTTTGACCCCTAAATTAGTTGACACAGATGTAAAGGTTTTGCTCTTCAGTAGGTTCATATAAGGAAAATATTTGCAACTGTAGATATGCATCCTTGTATTTCTCATGTCATTGATTGAGATGGTTCAAAAATTTAAGAGAATCGTATTCCACATTTTGCCTCGTTCGCTTACTAATTGCCAATTACCGGTCATTTCATGCTTCTCTAACCCGTTCTCGTATTAATTGGAAATTCACCTTTGGCAGTGCTGTGCAGTAAATGAATTACTATACCCTAGTGTAAAATCCCAGTAAAAAGCTCAAAATCAATAATGTGTAGAACATAAAAAGACTGGTTCTGGTGAGAGAACCTTTTTTTTTCAATTTTACAGTTTGTTTCAATTTAATTTCATTTCATTTCATACCAGTCTCTTTCTAGGTGGCCAGTGTTTTAAAAATACATTACTTCTAATATATGGCATTTTCCCCTAAGTTAATAAAATTAAGTTGTATAAATGTTCTGCATGTCACGTCGGGGGTCGATGAACAAATAAAAATATTCAACCAAATCTGAGAATATTTTGTTACATCTATCTTCACACAAAATGTGTGCTTTGTTTTCATTCTATAAAGGTCCTCACTCATAAATGAACGCTATATTACAAAATGCAATGATCTTCAGGTTTTATTTCTAATAAAAACTTCAATGAATCTAAGTTAAGTTTGAACGAAGTTTGAACTACACCACACCCGCCTCTAAGTGTTTAAAGTGTGTTCTATATATTTTCTTGAAGTATTATCACATGGCTCTCATTAAGTTGTGTGTGTTACAGCATGGTGCAAACTAAAATTATGAGCGAAAAAAAATCTGCATTGACAGATAACTACATATATTTGTAGATTCTAGAAAGAAACCTATATACAAATTAAAAAATATATCGAATGAAAAATTGCATCCGGTACACTAAGGTTTTCCTTTGTAATATTAAATGCAATCTGTTGTTAGTGCAGGTGTGCTCTCTCTCTCTCTCTCTCTCTCTCTCTCTCTCTCTCTCTCTCTCTCTCAATGCCTTAACCGTGATCCTCTCTTCTATATTGATTTATATAAACATGATGTATACTTTGCATTTTTGCATACAAATCCATGTCACGTACATAATTTGCCCTTCCTAGTGACAATTTATCTAATTTATCTATTTTACGTAGTTTGTGTTAGTTCCCGATAGGAATTAGGGAATTAGGAAAAGACAAACCGCTCTTCTATGTAATTGATTTATCCAAATTTCTTTACATTTACATATTTCCTTAATTGATTGATTGTTTTATTCTCTTTGAGATTTCTTTACCCGCAGGACACAGGAGCGAATACTTCATTTGTACTGAGTGTAATGTTCGGTGCCCAAGATCAATTTTTTATACAATGACGGTGGATTTGGGCCTTTATTGAACTTTTCGAAAAAATTGCAGATTTTACCTTTTATCAGCGTACTGCCCTCCCAAAACAGTTATGTCGCCCTCGCGTGCAATTAAAATGCACATTGATTAAGTTGGGTTTGAAATTTGAAGAGGCAGTTTCAAAGCAATCGTAGTCAATTTTTAATTTGTCGCGACAACGTCATTTGATTTCAAAAGTCATGGATGATTTATTTGAATATAAAAATGCTGTATAACATATATACGTGTATCATGATTTCTCGGTGACAATACCAAAACAAGAAAAGCACTGGAGTGTTATTTCGCCCTCTGCCGTCGGTATCGGGCGACATAACCTGGTATCAAAGTGCAAATATTCTGATATGCCTTCGTTGTGTAATGTAACTATACTGTATTACTCTGACCTATACAACGCCCTATTATGCTGTAGTATATCGTGACATACTCTGTCTTACACAGTGGGGTGTTACCAATGTCAATATCATCAGTCGCAAACCACAAACCATGACCAATGCATCTATATAAGAATTTTCCTATTTGGACAAAGCTATGCGGACTCCGGACCGCGGCTAAAGGCCGACTTTTTTTGCGTAAAAACTGCAACTACACGGTATTTTACAAGCATGCGCAATGAAAACCAAAGCTGGCTTCCTTAAATTCCCCCGTTCTTGCATGCAGTGACGCAATATCCTGTACTAAACTATACCCTGTTCTATACAGTAACCTGAATATAGTGTTCTTAATTGGACTTTAAACAAAGTCTTATTTGTACTTGTAGTGGGGTGCGACAATTTTCTATGAAAACTCTCATTCGCAATACAATTTATCTATGTTAACATTAATAACGAGGTTCCGGTAGGTGTTAGCACGATAAAGGACCTTGCATTTTCCCATGACATTGAGTACCCGACAAAGGTCACAATTTTATACTTCTGATGAGTCTAAAATATTCTGAAACAAAACATCTTGAACAAACATTTTACATTTACCCGTTAATCGAGACTAAAATGTCTTTTGTTATGAATACTTTTTAAATTCAATGAATGAATTTGAATTTTCCATCCAAAACTTTTTCCCCAATCGTTTCAAAAATCATTATCGCAGAAAATACTTAAACTCATCAGTGATAAATTAAGAGGTGGTGGAGATCTCAAATATCTTTTTTTTTTAAAAGCAGCGAAATTACTTCTTTTTCAATCATCATAACTTATCCGAACCTACTTTTACTCAAAATTACCTGCGTGCTAAGCACTTTAACGTATTTAGTACAATAGTTTCGACGGGTGAAGGGTCAACGGTGTTGATGAGGAGTCTGTGCAAATAAAATGACTTGTGTGCAGGTCATTTATTAAAACAAGTGAAAAGCTGTCAATGTGACAGCAAACCGGGTTTTCTTTAATGTGAACTGTATCCATAATCCATGTGAACCCTGAATTGATAAACACTACCTACCGTATCCAGGAAATTGGAGTACCCTATATGCAATATGCAATATTCTGCGAGAAAATGACTAAGTTCAACAGCTGGTATTTTTTCATAAATTATCAGAAATCAAAATCCTAGCAATATGCACACCTCTAATACTGTGGAATCATTTTTCAATGTTCGTGGATGGTAATGATTTTTCTGGTTCGTGGGGACGTAAATTCGTTGGTAGCAAGTTCGGGATAATTTTAATAAATATTAAATAAATGCTTGTATATACGTTCGTGGGGATGTTAATTCGTGGGCAAGGGTTACCCGCGAAAGCCACGAACATTGTTCCCCCATGAACAATAGTGATTCCACAGTATATGTACAATTGATCTGCAAAACAACAACTTCCTATCTTGAAAACTGTAGGAGGAGTTATACGTACAATAGGGGTACCCTATATGCTATATTCTGCGAGAAAATGACTAAGTTCAACAGCTGGAATTTTTTTCATAAATTATCAGAAATCAAAATCCTAGCAATATGCACACCTCTGATATATGTACAATTGATTTGCAAAACAACAACTTCCTTCCTATCTTGAAAACTGTAGGAGGAGTTACCCGTACAATAAGGGTACCCTTTTGGCAGCCGCCCGCCTGCCCGCCATTTTCACCATTTCAATAACCGGATTTTTCCGTTGGAAAACCCGGTTAAAAAATGTATACTGTATGTTTGCTTATACAGAAAATACCTACGAACGCCCCCATCTTTTCTTCCGATAAATGATTTGTTAAATATGTATATATCTTAAACATCGAACTTAATAACTAAAACTTGCAAAATTCTAAATCAGTCTATAATGCAAATTTATAAAACTCACTAATGTATATGTTATAAAAGGTATCATAAAAATCTTTGGAAGACCCACTACATCCCATATAGAAGGGAGACGCCGCCTCCACCTCCCCCCCCCCCCCCCCCCCCACCCCCCGAAGGCCGACTGTCCCTCTTACATCTACCAGTACGCATGTATAATTCAACTTTTTCGCATAAATAATTTGGTAAAATTCTAGGGGAAATTGTTTCGCACCAAAAGAAATAGAAAATTTAGATCATACACAATCAGTAGTTAAATCAGACTTATAACACATATTCATATCATCTGGAGCTGTTCCTACACTAATATAGCATGATTTCAGTAATATATGGTCAATTCGTTCTATTTCAAGTTATGTGCATCCTACATTGTAATCAACCTGTGATGTATAAATAGTTTGTTTTGAATGCATAAGAGCCATCTTCCTTTTTTAAATCTCTGCAAAGTCTCATTAGTCTTAAATACATTTAATACTCTTTTTATCTTTTTATTTTTTTTTTATTTTTAATTTTAAATATTCTAGCATTGATATTTAATATCAATTGCTAACCCAGCCAACGTTTGATTTAAGAATTTTACTTCAAGCTAGCTATTTCCATACTCAAGCTCAAAGTATTAACCCATTTCAGATAATTAGAAATTCAAACTTGGTCTTAAATGTACCATATTAATTTACCTTCAAAGCAACGTTTCCTCTCAGAACACACTAAATCAATAACCAACGACTTAAAAACCAGCAACGCCCTAACATCACTGAACATGATTCATGCATCAGAACCATAAAAAGGACATGTTCTTGAGCTGTCACACGTTCACCACAACTGGTTCCAAAACAGAACCCTGGGAACTGGAAAAAGTTTCCCTAAACTGATGGATCATTGGACGTTATTGGAAGGGGGTCCTCTTTTTTTCAAGTTCCCTTATGTTCTACTCAAGATTAGTTTGAATAGTGGTCACTGAACTTCATTCTATATTTAGTTCTACATTTATTGGGTAATTGTCTTTATTATTTCATTATCATCATCATTATCATTTCATTAAAGTTATACAGATATTGGTTAATATGAATTTATTATTTCATTATCAACACACACATGCACTGTGCAAGTTACTATATATGCACATGTGCACTTTTAAATAATACTTACTGTACACAAAAACTGCTGAACTGCCGAAGTACAAAAATTAGAGAACAAAATAAGCTGGTGTTGGTGTTTGAATGATTATGGGGTTTTCTTCGCTGTAACCAACTTCTTTTTGTTAAAATCCGCACTACCGCCTACCCAAGGTACAAATATCATGATTAGACGTTTTCTCGCCAAGATTGCTAAAACAGTTTTTCAGCAATCCATCAAGCATTAAACAAAGAAATAACAATAGCCGTGGGTTTTCTGTTGTACAAATTAGTGATGTTGTTATCACGTTAAACTGCAGTTACCAAGTTGATCGGATGATGGTGTGTTAATAATGAATATATCTTTCGGCCCACAGTATAAAGTATGGTTTAAAACATCGGTATGAAATGAAAAATTCCGGAAGCGATTGATCCATATTATGAGTTTTACAGTTTGATTTAGGATGGATATAATGAATCCCCAAGATGCTGTGAGTAAGGCAGTCATCATACAGATCTTCTAAAGTAAAGAAAAAAAATCTCTGATCATTTCCATAAGATGTCTTATTTTTTATCAGCTCTGTCTGACTTTGTGACCAATTTTATTTGTCGATACTACTTGGGAACAAGTGGCGTAGTATTAGAGTAAGGAGCGGAGAGAGCGAGAGTCATCATACACAATCTTTACACGTAATGTAAAAAATCTCTGATCATTTCCATAAGATGCCTCATTCATGATCAGTGCTATTTGACTTTGTGACTTCGGAACTACACGGCCCGGACCATCACAGCGTATTACTAGAGTAAAGACGACGGAGAGAGCGAGAGCGCGAACAGCATAAACATCGATAGCACACAGTCAAAACACATTCCATACGGGAACTCACGGCTAGGAATACTGAAGTGCGTGCACTGTACTCAGATGATACAATCATTTCGTCATTTGGATTTTAGTTTCATTTCATGGGAATTTGTCACACGTTAAGGTAAATATTTTGTACTTTTGTTTTAAACCGGCAAATAAACTTTTAATAACACTTACATACCTACATGTATTCTCTAAACAAAGTTCAAATCGCGACATACATCTAGAAAAAAATGAAACTTCTTTCTAAATTCAGTAGGGGTTTACTCTGTTTGACATATAAATCTCTATTACCAACATTTATTTATATCTGCATCGTGATTAGCAAAAAAGATTTTTTTCTGCATTGTAATCAAAGTCAGAGGATGTGCGAAGGTTGCGCTACCTATCCCATTAACTTCAATTTGTTGCTTGATCATGCCAAGCACTGAATTAAGTGCAGACAAAATGATCAAACATGGAAACTCTAACGATTTGTTACAGCAATCACAATTTATAGTACAGTCTTTGATTAAAAACATTTTTGTTAAATTTAGATTCGGGGGTACAATTAGCAACCCTCTAAAACCTATGATACCGAGCGTCACTGCTTTTTACTGTTCAGAAATTTGCAAGTCGTGTCTTAAAAAAGATTATTTGAACAATTAGTAACATTCTTTGATATATTATAGACTCTAATATACAACGCTGACCCTAAACACAGTGGTCGTTACCGACCGTAAACACAATTTGTACAGAATTCAACCTAACCATAACGCCATCATGGCACGCTACATCTGATGATGCAAGATTCATCAGTATATTGAATGTCTTAATTACAGGACACGGAGTAAAGGATATACTATTCTTTTTATCAATTACCAAAAATCAATAGAAATAAGTCAGAACCCAAACCATGAGTAATATTAATTTTTATAGGCAAAAGAAACTATAGAGTTTGACCGTTTTCTTACAGAGAGTTATTTTTATGATACAAATTATTTAACATCCTTTTTCCTAATCAAATCCAATATATATAACAAACTACGTAATAAGATTTTTTATTTTGTCTCCCTCTGTCTTCAGAAAAAACATTATACAGTACTAGCTGTTTTAAATCTAGTGTGTTTCTTGTGCAACATTTGCATATAAATATACTGATGTAAGATTCATAGCTTGCCTTGGTGCCAAGAAATCATTAAGAAATCTACTATACCAAAACGGAGAGTCTCGTCTCCCAAAATCAAATAACCAAGACGTCGGCCATGCTACATTAAGACATTAGCCTAACATATATTCCCACTTTTTCACAATCGATCTTACGTATGTTTGTTTATTTTAAAGAATTATTTTATTACATTGTGATCTGTTCTACATAAGAAGGATTAATAAAAAGTCGAAAACTTGACATTTTCCAAGATTTGTTTTTTCATTACCATACATAACTATGCTTAAGGTTGTATTTAGGTCTCATGTTGATTTGAGTTTTTAATCATCATAAAATCTGTTCTGTTAACCCGTAGTGACGAAACGAAGAGATGTTAACGTTAAATAAAAAAAACAACAATATACTATTTTGAACATGAAAGCTTCTTCAATAAGCTTAGAGGACGAATCCCTCCTTTAAATACTTATCATTAATCACTGGATTAAAAAGGTGAACTGTGTATAGAAATAGTGAGTATCGAATTTAATTCAAATGTTTAAAGGATAAAATCGACAGTTACAATGTATATTTTTACACCTTTTCACACATCATAAAATTGTTGAAGAAATGATGAAAATGCTTTGATTGCCATCATATGCTTTTTAATATTGCAAATCACGTAGCAGATTCCCATCTACATCACCAACGTCAGTTCATTTACGGTGAAAATTACTCCATCATAAAAGTGTATTAACGAGCTTTATTGGGAGCTACCCCTGGCGATGGAGAGTCAACAAAGAACATGATATACATAGTTCTCCTAAGCCGAGTGACAAGTGGTGTTCCTCAACACAGTACATTGTTGTTATTATTCAATTTTCACGAAGGCTTTTATTCAAACATCACGGCTCTGAGCATCCTTTTCATGGTTCGCCCACCGATGGAATTTTAAGAGAAAATAATATTCCGGACAAACACCTTGGTGCGTCTTTGGTACTCTTATCGTGCATAGTACCGTGGAGATGATCCGAGGATGTGTACACCTCGTTTTCAGTAGTCATTAAATTTGTTCTCTCTCTCTCTCTCTCTCTCTCTCTCTCTCTCTCTCTGCGCTTGTTCAAGTGAAAATGAAATATTCAAACTTCAAAAGTTTAGTTTTTGAAAAATCGAGAAAATTGTCAGGCTAATGGATAAATTGATTATGATAATGAAATAAATTAGAATTATATTTAACGACAAGTTTATGACTTCGGATTTTACAGATACATTTGTATTGTCCTTTTTGGGGTGATTTAGACTGAAATGTGCCAATTTCGTCATTCATTTTTTTCATATACGTCAAGATAATTCGTTCTTTATTAGATCAATGTTGCATAATATATCAAAAGAGTCAGGGTCAATTATGCCTTTTATGAAGAATAAAAAAACAATTTTCTCTATAGGAATTTTATCCCCATATCAATGATCAACGAATAAGTGTATTTTTCAGACCTTTGAAGGATCACATTTGGAGGCATTTTCAAAACCTTGCTTCATCAATCAGACAATTAAACGAAAAGGATACATGCTTTATGCAATCACCGCATGCAGAATCATTCCTAGTTTTTTCTTGTTATTCAAGTGGGAAGTAATCCATGGAGGAAATAAGCGTTTGATTTTTTTAATTTTAGCTTTTTTGATCTTTTTTTTTTAAACCATAAAGTGCCCTGACCCATAAAATACGTTTGAAACCCACAGTTAAGGGGGAAAAAAATGACTTGCATTTATAAATCAATCACTTTTTTTTTCTTAAAATAGCATGTAGGCCACATAGAATAACCCTACATAGTTGCGAGCTATTTAGTTAACACTAAGAAGGTTAATTACAGGAAATCAGGAATTCACCTTCTAGCAGTTACCGAGTGACGTCAGAGGCAGGTGTACGTCACACACTGATTGAGTCAGAGATATAAGGATTTACGTTTGAATAATGGTTCATAAAACCTGTAGTGGTTTACATTGTGTGTTTATTAAAGTGACATTCTTATTTCTACTCAAAAATGAAAACTCTAGATTTGTTATCAGTTTACTTCATGGTAAATGCGTATTTGCTATTAATTGCTAAAAATTCTCATGAATAATCAGAATTCTTTTTTTTTTTAAATTGTAATATTCTTGATTTTGAGTATTTGTAATATTCTTGCTTTTGAGTTTTTTGCTATCAATTTATACTCTAGTCTGAAGCACTGACCTGTTGAGGTTTGCTAATTAATCGCTTGTACTCGGTGAAGACTTTTACCGGTTATTATAAGACTTCGTGCCAATTTTATGCTTCTTTTTTAATGTTCTAAGCCTGGTCTTTGTCCTTCAAGGTGACTGAATGTCTATCCACCCGGCTGTGAGCTTGAAGGCTTACATGTACGAAAACACTCTACATGTTTCCTAGCCTAGGTTTACATGGTGGCCAGACCCCCAGTCATGGAATGAGCACAGTGTCCAAGTACAGGAGAAAAGACAGTGCCATTAGGGTAAGTCTGCGTCCATCACACCCTTTACCCTCCATTTTTTTGCCTGGTGCATTAGGTTTCGGAACTATTATAAACTATTAGTGAGATAAAAAAAATCAAAATCAACGCAGGTTAACTTTAACTATTGATCATACAGAGAGAGAAAAAAAGTATTCACATATTACAATGGTCCCCTTTTCTTATTTCTGTGAATATGTAAAGAAAACTCTACAGCAGCAAGGGAAAAGGTTTTACAAGTATCGTGTCATGTACCAAAGTGTCCTCACTTCTTTTTCATAAATCGTCAAATGTCTTGAATATTCTTAATAGTGTTCAGATTTGCCAACTGTATACTTCTCTGATTGTACTGTAGGTGATCGTTAAGGCCCGTGGGCCAATTTTCACGTACAAACTGTAAAATAACTTAAATAAGGTCGATTTTATGCAATGAAAAACAGAATGTCAAGGACAAATATAATCCTTCATTCCAGCCCTATTACGCTCCAGTCAGTGTGTCCTCGTTGAAAATCTGGCTATGTACTTTGTCTTCCCCAGACTTCATTGTCATTTTTTTTCTCCAGGGGAAATGAACAATATCGCCGCTGTTCATTCCTTACTCACCATAAAACCATTTTTGAAATGATTGGGTATTAAGTTCACATGGAAGATTTAAGTGCATTACGTTGCTGATAATTAATCATCAATCTCGACGTTAGAGCTCGCATTCAATTGATATTTGAAATCGGTTCTACGAATATAAAAATAACATCATTTTCATGACCTGCCTGAATTAGTCGCGGCATATGATATTAACTCTTGCCGTTCTTCCGTCATCATCGTGTCTTTATTTACCACATGTATTCTATTCTTTTAGTCAGCGAGCTGATGAATATATTGGGTCATACAGGTTAATTTAATGTTAAAAGAAAATTGACACATATTCAAGACAAACATCTAAGACTAACATATCAAGTATAAAAACATACAGTGTAGGTGAATAGATTTTTAATAAAAAGGGAACTTATCATTGGGTTAAAATGGTTATTTCATGGATTTGAATCGTGTAGAAGAGCACATTTCCATTCATTGTACAATACTTCAGTACTATTGATACTTTACCTAGAAAATGGAATAAAAATGCGAAAGTAAGGCCTAGGTTTTTAGATCGATTCTAGGTCTCATTAGTTATATATATTTAATTGGTTTAATAAAACTTTAACAGTCTATAACATCCTGAGGTATACGGGAACATGTGTCCCTTGCGTTTAGTTCGGACCCATTTTTTTTTAAATAATGAATAATAATACATGTAAAAATCAGACAAATGTCATTATATATCCGATATTTCATTAACTAATAATACCCTGACACCTTAACAAAAATGATACACATCCAAGCTGGTCCTTTTAAGGATTTTATCTTAAAAATTATTGTGAAAATAAATGTTGAAACTTAATCTAAACTGCTTTCCAACACTGACACAGCCTATTTATTTGATGATATAATTAAGCAATATCATCCAAAACATGCGCGGATCCAAAAAAAATTTCATATTTGCGATAATTTTACTATGTAAATTTAAAAAAAAATCATTTTCCATGGGGGGTCGGGACACCCCCCCCCCTCCCCTAGATCCGCGCATGCAAAATCCGAAACCGTGTACAGGTAAAACCGAAAAAACCATGTTAACTATTTATTAATATATTCCATCAGTGCTTACTATCTATTCAAGATATATTACTTTAGTCAGGTACTCTTTACACAATTGTGCTGAAAAATATAGTTCCATTCATGATCAGCAGATAACAACATTACAACAACTGTTTAGAATATCGATCTATATGTAATACGTGGAAGAAAACAAAATTAACGTAATATTATTTTTTTAAATCACCTTTCCCCAAGAAATGTAAATGTGAAGTATTCATATTCCTACGCTAGCTGCCTCCTCAGTCTTTTTCACGAAAATATAAATCATTCTTCAATTGACAATTTTTTCACTAATGAATATTGCTTATATTATTAAAATAATTATTTATTATTACTTTCATGATCATTGTTTGTTAGTTATCACACAATCTTTTTTAATTATTTATTGTTTATGAGTGTGTGTTTTTCTTTTCTTTTTTTAATGACGGAATGGTTATGCAACACCTGCACCATATTTCTGATCGCACTCGTGTAAACTCTGTTTAAGCACAGATGTGTGCACTGTTTGCTAGTGACGCAAGACTGGTGGCAGTATTTGCGACGGACTTCAAGAACTATATACGCCAGTTTCTTAACAAGTTCAGTGATTTTAACTTAGAGATCGACTGAGCACAGTGAAAAATTCAAGTAATTTACAAGTCGAATATATCTTGGATATGGGGTAACCCATATCTATTCTTTTTAGTTATACATTCTGTATACACAATTTTATCTTCTCTGTAATATAGAAAATCAACTATGGATAAGGCCATATTCAGTGTCATCGATTCAAGTATATACAGGAAATTTTTCAACTCCAAATTTTTTATATTTGTCCCTTAGCCCTCATTGTTGATGGGCGATTTTAAAACGGTAATGTATTTCTTTAATTTGGCGAACTTAAAATGAGATAAATCGTTTGTCACAGGTGTGATTAAACAAAAATAGCCCTGTTTACTTCTGATGGTAGAAGAATCGCTTGACTGTGCTTTCAGTACAAAATTAGTAAAGATATAGGGGTCATCAAGGTCGGTTGCTCTTTGTAAACCATTGTTAAGGTAACCAGTCAATTAATCAGTTGTACTTATGATATGTCAGTCAGAGACTATTTTCAGTAACATGTTGATTTGGAAAGAAAAATCCTTTGTTTTTATTCCTTTCTTTAATTCAGTTGTATTTTTAATCTACATAACAGCGCCCGGTATCTTGTTACGAGCGTTTCCGGGTCTCCGGAGATTAGATCCGGTCCAGCTAGGATACGTAATGAGGGCGATGTATTATTTGATAAGGAAAACGGTAATAATATTTGTTCTCTGTCATGCCGAAGGATTTTAAGATTAAGTCGCATTATCAGTTATGACTCCTTGTCAAAAGGTCGATGATTTCTTTTATCCATCACCGATTCTAGCTTATTGTATTTATTCTTAGAGAGGCGAAATGTCAATCTTTATAATCAAGAAACCGAAAATGTCAGTTTTCGCACCTCGACGGTCAACAAGTAAATTAGTTATCCAAAAAAAAATTGCCAAGACTTATTATTCATTGAAGTCGCATTTGTCACATTATGTAATTCATTTCTTTTATTAAAAAAGGACTTTGTATGTCATCTGTTTGCATCAAAAGGGAGAGACGGCATCGTTTTTAAAGTAGATCATTTTGCCTACATCAAGGGAACTGTTAACGCTGTGCAGGCAAATAACATTATACGTGTCATAGCAACATTTTTGAATTATGTCAAACGGATTGCACATTTGGGCTTTTCAATAGACTGCCGAATACACGTAATAATGCTATTGTGTTTTATAAATCGTTGGCATCGTAGGCATCTAATGCACACAGATCCAGATTTCCAGAGCAAAATAGTTCAGTTCCGTAGTCTGTTTGTGTTTGTCCATTTCCAGATTGACATGTCAATTTTAAGTATAACACAGACCATATTTCTTCTCTGTTTAAATCTCTTTTATGGAGATAATTCATATAGAATTTGAGCTTATTTGCTTTTGTGCAGAGCAATAGCAAGTCCCTGTCCAAGTAAGCCTATCAGATGAATATTAGCCTTTAGTCCTCGAACAATTTGCTTAAACATAATTGAAGTTGATCTTAATATGAATCGGCTGCATTTCACTCGTTTTAATTGTATTCAGAATAGTTCATAAAAAGCCCTAGTCTGTTCAGCTTTTTTAAATGTCATCGATTTCATAAATGTTATTGAATAAATACTGCATACTGTAATACCAATTTAACCGACAAGAGGTTCGATTGAAAGTTTTTTACTCTGATAATATGTATGTTATGTAGGAGGGGTACCTATGGTTTAAAAGGCCTGGGGGTTCCAAACATGAATCGTAAATCTACATAAAATGTAAGATTTTTGTGTTCTTAACAACCTTTCCATGTCTCAAATGCTGTTGGAGGTAATCTCCCGGATACGATCTCAAAAGTTTAGATCTGCGTTGGAACATACAAAATATCACAAAACGCTTAGAGTAAAACTACATGTATTTTTACATAGTGTTTATGAAGTCTAAAAGTAACCAAAACATTCTAGCTAAAATGCTAGACAGAAACAAACGGTAAAATTAGCATATATGTAATACAAATCTTCATTTGTTAATCTGAAATGAAAACAAATACAAATTAAGTGTTGTGTTCATATAATTTTCCCTTTTATATATTATACAGTACAGCTACAACAATTAAGGGGCATTGAGATTTCGCCAATAATTTTCATATTTTCCCCATTGCAAAAAAAAAAAACTTCCAATATCTTTTTCGTGTATATGTTTCAGACTTTGGTAGCGGAGACACTGGTACTGGCTAAGACTCATGGATATGTGGAAAAGATAGAAAACGAACTCGAGGAGGAGATATTGCAGGAAACGTACCTCCCAAAAGAGGATCTTGTAAGGTGAAGACTGCAATGGGTTTCTTACAAATGTCATTGGTATTTAGATATTGGTTCTGTTATTTAGGCCGGCAGTGAAACTCCATATTCAATCAGAGGCTTAATAAGCTAAAAGCGTGAAAACTTTCTAAAGAAAGTTAGACGGTGATGGATTATAGCCTTTGTGCGGAAAAGTAATCACCATGAATTCGTGTTCAACTTTTTGGCTCTAATGTAGGTGAAAAGAGTGATGAGTTTCGTTTTTGTCCGTCAGATACATGTATTCCAGCTATGTTCTTTTGTCTTCGTTACAAGAGAAGGGGGGAAATAATTTCTATTGATCCTTCGTCTCGTGTCGTGACAACGTCTGCAATGTAAACAATTTAACACAGTAAATGACTGAAGTTGTCCGTTAATCTAATATCTCTTTCGCAGATTATGGCACATTTTTTGCAGATTCTGAAATCTCCCGATTCTATGAGGCTTCAGCGGGCTACATTTGTACCCCCATAATGGCAATGTATATTGATCCATCACTATGTCTTGTCGAGATGATTACTTAAATTGTGCAGCATTCTGGACATATTTTAGTCGTGCTCACTAAACAAATGATGCAATCGCTAGCTCACAGTGAATGAGAGACCCTCACGGTTGGATCAGATGTGACATTCGCGTAGAATTGTAATAAATTTGTCATACAGTTGCCCATGGATGTCCTTCCTGGGTAATCAAAAGAAAAGAGAGTATTTCGATATAGTTATCAATGTTTTGTAAACACGATGTGAAAAAAGTCATTTAAATGCGGTGAAAGATATCTAAGAAACCTAAGTAAAAAATAGTATTACTTCAAAATGAATGAACATTGTATGACCATATATCAATAACTCTTAACTGAGTATGAATTCTCTTCTCTAGTTATAGACGGTTGACTATTCAATTCCAGTTCTTTATTATTTAAATTGATACCTAGAATCAAGATTTATTTTTTTTCGGATGAAATAATGCACTATTACATTGTAATTTAATTGTACAGACGAACAGTAAAAACACCCACTACTGAACTATTGAAACGGCAGCATGATGCAACATTCAATCCATAGGTGTCGGCTGTCCTTCTATTTTAACTTGAGGAATAAAAATCGCATGGGCAAATATAGACATTGCGTCATCACTCATCACCATGTTGCTCGTGAATTTTAATGGGGTGATGATTTTGACAGATTTTTGCGGTGAATACCAAAATCGCCAAAGTAATTACGTGTAAATATATATTAAGCTCTTGAATATTTAATACTTAAAGAAAAAAAATAAATCGCCATAATTTCACATTTGGCATATTCGAATCTCCTAAAGTAGCGATATTTTACACCCGTCAAAATATTTCGCTATACGGTATCTTATTTCGGAGAGTGTACATGACGTACATATATCTCTGATGCATGATGACGCATTAATATCCAAAGCCATTGCAACAATCACATAGATCATGGTTATTATAACAGGACATAGACATACACTATTTAAAGTAGAATAGTAGCTCATAAGTAGACTAATTTTTCAACTATTCTTATATCTGTAAACATTTTATTTTATGTCTTAGATTCGTAGACCCTTGCAGTTATTATCATAGTTACATGAAATTATGAATATGAAAAGAACCAACACATAGTAGATTGTAGAAATTTTACAAATATTTCGCCCGTTCGGAACACTTTTTCATTATACATGTATATACATGTAGTTTATAATTTTGACCATCAGAAAGCACTCTGGTACAATGCATTTGAAAAATACATGTATAATAGTATTTATATTAATTCATTCTTAGAATTATGAATATATATTGATTTGTTTCTTTGATCAACTTGTACATCAGATTTCGGCTTTCCTCTACAATTTGCTACATTGCAATGATATTTCGTAGCGAGGGAACACCTTCACAAAGTCGTCCATTTTCAAATTAAATTAATCGATTTAAAGAAACGTTCTAGACACGCTTTTAAACTCACCTAAGCTGAAAGCGCAAGTGAGCATTTCGGATCACATTATGTCTGTCGTCCGTCTGTCTGTCCGTTTTTCAGTTTGTAAACTTTTTAACATTTTCAACTTCTCCAGAAATACTTAGCCAATTTTAACCAAACTTGAGTATCCTTGGGTGAAGGGGATTAAAATTTGTAAAAATAAAGGTTCACACTATTTCTCAAGGGGACATAATTGAGATTTATTGAAAATTTGTAAGCAATTACATAGGAATGAATAGAGAAAAATATTTAAAAATCTTCTTCTCAAAAACTATTTGTCAAGACAAGTTGAAACTAGTTTTAATGGATCTTCAGGTTATTTAGATTTAAGATTGTTGATATCATCCAATCCCCAGTGGTAGAAGGGGGCACCATGGGGAATTGAAATTTTGGATAGGAGTAAATAGAGAACAATCTATAAAATATTCTTTTTAATAACCATTTGTCAAAAAAAAATTGAAACTTGTGTGGAAGCATTCTAAAGAAGTGTCAACTTAATTATAAGTTTGTCCAAATCATGATCCCCGTGTATAGGGTGGGCCATAATGGAAATTGGGATTTTACATAAGAATATATTAGGAAAAAACTTTAGAAATCATTTTCTCAAAAACCACAATGTTTTAATTTAATATATAGGTATTGCTATGCAAACATCCTAATCATTATAATGTTGATTCTCGATTTTTCAAACTGTGACTCCCGGACAATTCTGGGGCTCTAGAAAAAGGTAATAAGTTTGATATAGGCATATATATGGAAATGTTTTTGAAATCTTCTCGAGGAATGCACTTCTACAATATGTGATACAACTTTGAAAGCTATTTTTCAAATAGATATTTTTCTACAACATTGTCCAGATTTTTTGTATTTGACCTTATAAAGCTGCTTGAATCAGAGTAATGGTCATTGCTGCTCATGTGAGCTATGTGGCCCCTAGGCCTCTTGTCTGTAATATGCATGATATCCAACTGCGTTTGCCACTAACATTTTTTTTAGAATAAGCTTCACATTGAGACGGACACCACTGGGTTTGTTTGTTTTTTTCTCTTAACGAGTTTACAAATGGTATTTCTAGAAGTTCCGATGAATTTTCAAGTAAATGCCTTTTATCATTTTTGAGTGACCTTTAAAAATTATATTCAATCAATACTTAAGTTTGGGATGCTTCGATACTATGCATATATTGTTTGTATTGCTAAGTGTTTAGAACACTTAACCTATTTGATCTATTGATTTTTAAAGTGTTCCTAATTATACAGAACGTACTTAGCAAATTGAATTTTAAACTCTTACTATTCGTAATAAATTTTATTGACTCAATTTTCCACCCACCTAATTTGTTTTCTTTCATAAAATTATCAGCTAGTTATTTAAATGAATGAGTTCAAACAGTTCGATAATTTGTAATAATTTTTTTATTTGATAAAATACTGCGAAATCATAAGATATATAACTCTACAAAAAGGTTTGATAGTCATTAGCACTCTTTCGACTATTTAAACCTTCTGGTAAAGAAGAGCTCTGTTTAGAAACAAAAAAATATTCAAAGAATTTTATAGCTAATAAGAATGTGTGATTTTTTTCTTTACTTAATAACTTAATTTAATAGCAATATGTTGCTAAAAAATCATTTCATAAAAATTTCAAAAAACAAAAATCATTTCTCAAATTTTATTTGTTGACGGTCCAGGTCTTCTAAATTTCTTTACGTTTCGTTGCATGTTGATTCCCACAAAAAGCATGAAAAAGGTGTTTTTGAATAAAAATTCTATAAGTACAAAAGGGTTTTTTTTCTTTATGTTTAAATATTTAAGATAGAACTGCGAGTTCATAAAGACTTTTCAAATAACGTTGTTTTTTGTATATTTAACGTTTACACTTTGAATTATTTTAACTTAATGAAGGGTTATCAAGAACATCAACACAATGTCAAAAAACCCGTACCATGATAATTCATTACCACGAAAAGTATCAATTTTACAGTAGATCTTTTATATAAAACATTAAAGAGAATAAAAAAGTACACTATAATTGAACCACATGTACAAACAATGATTTTGCGTTTCTATTTGTAGGTGGAGAAGAAAGGGCTACTCCTTCTTTAAGAGTAAGGCTGTGCTGTTGACAGTAGTCATTCTGTGTATTGTGGACTGTGCCCTGGTGTTAGGAGAGCTCACGCTGGATCTCTACAAAGTCAAAGGTAAACAAACATGCAGTACTGACACCAAAACCCAAACAACAGAAAGAAAGTCTTGATCCTTACAAAGTCAAAAGTAAACATACATGTAGTATTGACATCAAAACCCAAACAACAGACAGAAAATCTTGATCTCTATAAAGTCAAAAGTAAACAAACATGTAGTATTGACATCAAAACCCAAAAAACAGACAGAAAGTCTTGATCTCTATAAAGTCAAAGGTAAACAAACATGTAGTACTGACACCAAAACCCAAACACAAAAACAACATCAAAAGAATGCACAGATGAAACTCATACCAAATTCAAATCAAGAGAAACCAAGGCAGAGGTAAACAAGCATGAAGAATGACACCATTACCCAAACAGCAAAAACAACTTGAGATTTGATCTCTTGAAATCAAAGGTAACGTGGCTATATTGCATGGAGTCTTTCCTAATATTTCCTCTTTCGATGGTACATTTAGCTTTTATCGATGGCTGTCGGTTAGTGTTTTCTTTTGTCTTTGGTGATTTTTGCCTCGTCTATTGCTGGCTTTTCCCTGGTCTATAACGCATGGGTTCCTTGGTGATATTTGCGTCTCTATCGTTGGTTTTTCTGTGGTCTGTATTGTATGGGTTCCTTTGTGATATTTGCCTCTTTATCGTTGGCTTTTCCCTAGTCTATATCGCAATGCGTTTAAAGTGATCACTAGCTATTACGATGTTTGTTGATATTCTCCACTTTCTATGGCTCTTGTCTGGTCGTTCGTTGTCATTCAGTAATGGTATCAACTAAGGATCATAATTTCAACAGGGCTAAATCGCCTCATGAAGCAATAAAACGTATGTATTATGTATGTGATCAGACAGGATCTAAAGCTACTTCAATCAGCACACGTGCATGTTTTTGCATACAAATTAATTGTATCTAAATTATTTATATCTCTAGATGCCTATACTGCAAGCCTTTAATCATACACGTTCCTATTGCTATACTTATCAATATACGCCAAAGCTCGCCAGCATAGGATATGTTTTATTCCCTCAGATGTTTTCTATTGCAATAAACACATTTAATTAATAGAATTAATTCATTACACAATCCAGTACCTCATTTAGTTACATGCATCAACGGTTTATTAAATGAAGTCGCATTTAGTCTAGGGGAGAAATTGTTTTAGTGATAGAATCGAATCGCGAGTTTTTTATGAGACTTCCTAGGTGATTTGATTCGGATAGTGTCGAGGAAGCGATATTTGAAGATTGGTCTACTTGTGTATAGAGCCATTTTAACAAGACCTTGGACTTTCGGTAGGATGTAACTATCTTTTTCTTGCATCAAAACAAGTTAAAAATGACGCTAGTTTCAAGTGAAATATGAACAGATTGCGTAGTCTTAGCTCAAAAACCAGACAAATTGTTGATTTCAAAGAGCAATGGCTGAGTGGCCAGCAATGAAATAGACAGGCCTGCGTCACATTGCTGTTCGACACAACTACCCAAAGTCCAAGCTTTTGTTAAAATGGTTCTAATAAATGTTTATTCAGAAAGTACTTTGGGCAATACAACCCATCAGTATATAATAATAATAATTACATAAAGTATATTAACAAAGTTAACAATATTTAGACTCCCTTGAGTCTTAAATAGGGGGTGAAATTCCACAGTTCCACAGTTCTTTATAGATAACATATATAATATATTGAACTATCTTTCACAAACAATAAGCGTGTAATTTTGTTAATACATGAAGTCGTCAAGAATTAATACTATTGTAGAATATTACGACCTACAGCAGAGATAAAATAAATGCAATATACATTGTGTATGTTTATCAGATCAACGTGATATTTCATTGTTACGTAACAAAAGAGCAAAATAAATAATTATATTTAGTGAGACCAACCAAGGTAGATGTATGATCTGAACCCAACAGCTGAATAAATTTAAATGTACTTGGTAATTTGAAATAGTATTCGCTTAAGTATTTATTCCTTAGTTCATATAATATGAGCATTGAAGAATAAACTGAAATTCGTCCTCTATTTGTTGGGTGTCACAAACATCACATGATCTATCACATGATCTATCCTGCTTGGTCTTGCATTGGTATCTACCAGATTCGATATTTAAACAATGTGAGGAAAGCCTTATTCGAGAAATATGTTTCTTTAAATTATTCTTGGTTTTGTTAACTATGCTTGTATTTTATAAAAAATTATGGAGTACAACGTGTTTATATAAAAAAAAAATATTTTGAAGAATTTTCCTTAAATGCATTGCATTCTTGAAGATAAATATCTAATATTCTATTTTCATACACATTTAAAAATTGTACAGAGTTGATAAATTGCTGTTTTATCTAGTGTTCTCCCAAACCCATATGATATAATTATACCCCACGCAACAAAGTTTTTGACCAGTCCATCAATCAGTCAGTCAGTTAGTCCGTCAGTCCTGCGTGTTTTTTTGTAAGCGCAACTCCTCTTAAACCGTTGCATGGAATTTCGTGAAACTTTGTAGGTATTTAGGATACAATGTGCAGATGTGCATTTAACCAGGAAATTCCGATTCCATTATTTTTTTGGAAATTTCGACCCATTTCAACTTCCATTTTTTTTAGTTGTTAAAGACAAAGAAATAGATGTGCATATCTGCAGGAAGTTTTTAGCTGATGATTTTTTGCGAGTTATGCTCTTTATCAAATTTTTTTCTGTATCTAATGCATACCCTGCCATTAATTATGTGTATCATTGTCAAGTAATGGGGGAGCGTTGGGTATGTGAACTTGCTCACTTTTTCTTTCATTCATTTTTGTGTTAGTATACTGTTTGGTTGATACATGTATTTTGTTTCTGTTTGGGGAGAATGTGTTTTGTTTTGTTTGGACCGGATGAAATTTGTCTAAAATAAGTGGACGTGCAAATAATAAGAACAAGTATATCTAAGCACCTTAACCCTTTCAGAATCAATCTTCAATCTGTACGTTATCCTCTAGTCCCTTTGAAAGAAAAAAAAATGATTTAATTTCTACACCGAGCACTTAGCGATGCTGCAATAAAAATTAATGTTTTGGAACTAATTTGGCATTTATTTTTATGATGGAATAAATCGAGAGAATACTTTACAATAAAACATTTTCCATGGAATGATGAATCAATGCCATCTATCAAGATATCGCATTGCTGAGAGAAATAGTGTCATTTATATTGAGAGTCAAAGTTCAAAGGTTTGTAACAACGTTATGTACGGCTTCATAAACAGAGTACTTTTCATTTGCAGATAGAATGAATGTGAAATAAGCGTAACAAATGCGGCGAAAATCTGAACTCTCTATCGATTTAATGAACCTTTGATGAAACTTAAAACTTACAGTACAATAATATCAATGCAGAAATGTCGTCAGACTTGACAAACGAGTACATGTATATCATTGGTTGCAGTAAACATAACAAATACCATAAACGTATAAATTCAGCTGATCGATTGATTGGGCAATTGTTGTTAACTATCGTTTCGAGAATGTTTCAGTCTTGTAGTCGATATAATACGAAGATTTTTAACTTTACTGACATTCAAAAAAGTTGAAAACGTAGTACTAATCATGAAAAACAGTTATTACATGTCATAAAAAGTGGCTTCGGTGTGAATGATAGAGTTAGGTCTGCATATTGGACGAAGAAACAGTTGCTACATATGTTTAAGTTTAACGAACTAGTTTATGGAAACAAGCATTTGCGAAGTTTGGTAACGTAATAGAGAAAATCAAGCGGGACCCATATGGTCATAGACTTACCTGTGGAAGAAACATTAACACTTAAATCAGAAAATATCTGAAATGTAATTTTTTTAATACATTTTGTATAAAATTCAAGGATATCCTCATGGTTGGGGATATAATATTTATTTCCAGCGAGACTCGACATTTTTTCGCACTGACACGTGACTGTCTAGACCAAGCAGATGGCGCATTATATAAAATAATTTATTATTTTCATGAGACATGATAACAGTTACTAAACCTATTGTCTCGGTTATATCAAGTTGTATTGGATCGACGACTCCTGGACAGACAAATCACTTGTCTATTGGAAATATTTATTGGGCACATCTTTCAAATATATCGTTGTTTTCTATTTGATATAAAGGAAGTCCTTTAAAAATATAAAAATCATTTAAACAAATGTATTTTGTGATACTCTCTCTCTCTCCTCTCTCTCTCTCCTCTCTCTCTCTCTCTCTCTCTCTCACCATATTCACACACACACATTTTATTCGAGTTAAATATTTAAGAAAACTTTTTTATCACTACAGTTTTATGAGTTTATGTTTTCAGTATTCTTATTGATTTACAATTCACCTTGATTACAATCAATCTCAGCAGTGAGTCAGTTTGGTGATTAACACTACATCTAGAATTAAGGCTGGATGACTCACATGCTCTCTGTTCAAGCAGCGAAAAACGGGAATTCATTGCTTTAACTCATCAGCTTTGGTGTTAAATTGGGTGCAATCAAAGCATATCTATATCTGATACATCTGCCTTCAACTCTGCTCATTCGTTCGATCGCTGGTTCTCACTGCCTTTTCAATGTCTTTAGCTAAATATACTTGCAAATTTGTAAGATACAGTGTTTAAACATTTCTAGAACTGTGGCGCATATCTGATGCATTATGTATTCGATACATAGTCTTTGTATGTTGTAATAATTATTGTGTTTACAATCTGTCTTATATTCCTTTTTATTGGATTTTTACAGTGACATTAGAAGACAACGACGAATTCACAAATCACACAATGATGTTTCTCCGAAAAATGAGGCAGCAGAATCCCACATTTCTGAGCAATAAAGAATATGAACAAGTTTTTGAAATGATATTAACAGCGGATATAAGATGGAGTTTGCAGTCTGAGAGCGAGTTGAAAGAACATTATCAGCTCAATGACGAGGCGACAATTCTAGATTTAGTGTCATCCAGGAACCCGAGGAGCACGGAAGTAAACAACAAAAGCAACATAAACTCCAGCCATATCGGCATTCCTGAAAAAGAGTATAGCATCGAGGAAAAGATTGCGCATGCGCTACATCTTGGAAGTATTTCACTTCTAGGAATTATATTGCTAGAGGTATAGTGGGCTTTTAGAGGAATTCGTTTAAACAGAGAGAGAAAGCGAAATTTCAGATTTTGTCTTTTTAATTTTCCAGGAAAAAAATACACCAACTACATAGATTTTGTTGAAATGTTGCTTTTTGTTAGGAAAATCCATTTTTATTTACCGCTGTGAAAAAGGGCCATATGTTATTAATTATATGTTATAAACTAAATTATTAATCAAAGCTCGCCATCAGTTGTACATGAACGATTTCAAATGGAAACTGTTTAACACAAGTATGTATTTGGTGGTATAAGTTAACTTTGGTTTCCTGAACAAAAAAAGTATTCTCAAAACATTTAAGACAAAGATCATTGAAGTTATTTTTTGAGCTAACTTTATTGTAAAAATCAAGCTTCATTATACAATTTTCCGATTGAAAATGTTTCTTATCTTGGACATAATGGTTTCCCGCCATGCTGATAACCCCAATATAGCCTGGCCAGCTGAAACAGTGGTAATTTGTTGCTTTGAACTGCACTTATTTATTCATGCACAACAATAGAAAATATGTGACTTTACAAGTACTTGAGATTAAATAATCTATGAAATTGTGTTTATTTTTGCAGACACTGTTGAAGGCTGTTTGTGCAGGAAGACAGTTTTTCCACAGAAAGCTTGAGGTATGTTAACGATTTCACAGGTTTTCATTCAGTATTCAGAAAATGATAACTAGTCTTTTTTTTAAATTTTAATATACTTTTCTTTAAAATCTAATCTAGATCTATTTTATATGCGAAATCAATGTACTCGTACGTTCCAACATCTGAATAAGTTCAAATAAGACGAAACAAAGCAACATTGTTCGCAAAGTTGTGTAATTAAGTCCTAAATGATATATCCATTCATCAAGTAGAGTTCGAAAAGATTTCTTGTTCGGACATAAACTAATCAATTAACTAGAAGCTACTGTTCGGAAACCGAGAAAACTGTGTGAGTTTTTCCTGGTGTAATCGCATTATTTCCTGCCTTTGAAGGATTGATTTTACATTGGAATTATCTTGTACTGCGAGTAGGTTGCGGACAATGAAATTAAATCAGATTATGCAAAAAATATTTCCAATATACGTAAATTATTTACACAAGCCGTCAAATCTGCATGCTTCAGCGAATTTATATAGATTGCACCTCAAAAAAAAAATAATGTAATATATATAATACAAATATAATTTTATATATTTTATATAATATATAAAATACGTCATGTTGGTCATCTGTATTTATCTACCGGTATATTCAGGCGTATAGACTAAAGTATTACAAATCAAGAGAGGTTTGGTCGCCATAGTCAACAAACCCATAAAAGTTTCATAATTAGACTAGTAGTAGCATACTTCTGTTGCCAAACGCCTGGCTACATCCCGTTAAGACCTGTCGGTCGGCATGTTTGTTCCGAGAGTCAAATGCCAGAAATGTGAGACTTGTTTGATGTCGGGATGGCGGAGTGATTGTGGTGTATTGACATTCCAGGTCTTTGACGCCTTCATTGTCATCACATCCTTTGTGGCGGACCTTTGCTTACTCCTGCTGCTCCCAGATTACAACACAAGGGACTTTGTTTTCATCCTGGCTTTTCTGTTGCCATGGAGAGTTATACGGGTTGTAGACAGTACGTGCTCTAATAATCGAATTTCCTTTCAGTGATTTAATTTTTTTTAATTATGAATTATTTGAATTTTTTTTAAATTGTTTGAAATTTTCTTTAAATTTTCTCAGGTTTAGTAGTGGCCGTGAAAGACCACGAACATTTTCGTTTAAAACTTGTGTATAAACGGAAAAAGAAAATTCAAAGCAACTTGAGAGAAATGGAGGTGAAAGCACAAATATTCCAGGTGATGATACACACTGACTCTCAAGTTCTCAAGATGAATTGTGTCGTATCGTGTTAAAAGTCAATATGTCACTGCGATTTATTAGACATCCTAGAAATTTGTTGAATTATTTGGTATAAAAGGAAACCTTGATTATTTGGTTTCAAAGTAGAAAATAAACTTTTAAGGTTTAATTGGCTATAATATATGACAATTTATAGGTCTAGATTACGATAGATTCTGGGATTGAAATCAGTTGAAATATTACGTATTTGGACGTAATAAAAATTAAGGGAAGAAAAGTGTCTAGCAGTTAAAATGGAATTACATAACTGATTTATTGCTTTTTTAACTAAGTCTTATGGTGTTGTGTTGAAGCATATGTAAAATAGTCAATCAAACTTTCGCTTTTACCTTTTGTCTTATTTGTGGATAAATATTTATATATCATTTCTTTGAGCTCGAAGAAGAACACTTTTAACCTTTGCGCTTAATCACAGAGTAGAAAAATATCATTGGCATTAGCAGCAACGGCGTTCCGTAGTTTTACTTAAGTTTTATTAATTTCTCGGTGGTGGCGCCCGTTCCTTTCGCAGTATCTACAGAGATTTCCCCATGATAACTCCTGTCTATTGTAATTACAGTATCAATGCAATGCACTACGGCGACTGTGTTTATCGGAGGGACTCGATGAATGGAAAATTGATCAGTGTGTTAAAGCGGAACAAAAATACCAGTGTAAGTATAGCTAATTAGCTGAAATCGAGTGAAACAAATGAACAGAAACTCATCGATTCCTGAGAGACTGTGTTTCCTGCTTCTTTGTGTTTCTGTAGATAATTTATTCACAATATCATTTGTGTAATTTCTTATTTAATTACCTTAATCAATAATTACATTGTTATTCGCGTGTACTTGTTCTCGGATCATATTGACCAATCAGGTTTTTGGTTCATTCTCAGGGTCACAAAAATTCTCCCTGAAAAGGACATGATTATATGCAGTATATTAAAAAGGAACTTTATGTTAATTTTACTGTCCACTGTTCGAAATATGAATTTTTATGACAAAGAGAATTATAAAATACTTTTTTAGAAATTACAAGTAAAATACGATCATATACAATTATGTAAACATGTTATAATAAGCTCAATGTCAGACCATTTTCATTCAAAAATGAAATAGTACAAGAGACAGTCTATCAAAAGAAATTTCAATCCTTGACTCAACAAACTGTGCAAATGAAAAGAAAAAAAATCATCAAAGCTACTTAGCTTCTGAAGGCCAGAATGTTTGCTAAAGACAAGGAAACAAATTTTTATGAATTTGCTAAGCATAATAATAACTGCATTATATTTTCATTGAGTTTTAAATAAATGATCCCGGTACTATATTTATTATATTAATTATTTGACAACGTTTTCTAAATTTTCTATATTCAACTACATGTATGCTACGAAAATTAGCAACAATGCGTTTTAGTATCTTTTAGTGTTGGTCGATACGGTGTAGTTAGGCGACTGGAATATCAATTATGATCTATCTTGATTTCGTTTCGTTTTTGTCTTGGCAGCGACGTTTGGAAAAAGGAAAGGTAAAGTGCGCCTGGATGCCTCGTCCATGTCTCCTCTGCTGAGTGACCAGTCACGTGATCGCTCCCCTAGACCTTCCATTCCGTCTCTAGATTTACAGGGTTTCAAGTGTTGGAACGGAAATTCAATCAAGCACAACGAATCGAACGAAAGTATAGAGGAGAAACCATGTGATAAATCAATAGAGTGACAAGGAAAAAAAAAACATTTATCGGTGTTGAAGAAGGCATTTGGATGGGGTCAGGAATGGTCATTCCAATACACAGATGGCTAAAAGGATAATTCTTGTTACTGAGAGAGTCAAACTCCCTAACAAGACGAGAGAATTTGCTTGATAAAACGCCAATCTTTCCAATAATTGGTCGACGGATATGAGGATTGGAGGATCCGAAATGTATCCTATGCTTGTTTGACATGACAAGCGCTGTCAAATTATATTACAGGAAACTTTTCCATTTCCCCGGAACTAGTTTCGGGAATCCTGATGGAGGATTTCGTTTCTCCGGCACTGTTGTTTATTATTGACGAAACGTGATTTTATTCGTTATATGCAATTTTTTTATTTGTTCTGAAATGCATTCGTTTCTTGTTTGTTTGTCTAATGAGTTTTAGAATTTAATTGTTTGTGATACATTTACAGTGTGAATAAATTGCAATTTGGAAGTTTTCATACTGACTTAATTGTTGGGGTTTTTTGTGGGGGGTTTTTTGTTTTATTTCTGGTTTTTGTTGGGGTTTTTTTATGGGGGGGGGGTGAAAGTTTACAGACGACTCATTCAAGGTAGAATGATTTACGATATATGTCTAAAAAGGTCTTAAATTTTGCTGATATTTAATAAACATTGTTAACTAGGAATAAAACTGAATATTATACATGTACTTCTTAATTTTACTGCGTCCTCCATGGTTGCAGCTAACGTCTGTTAAACTTTTATGTTATTGCTGCAAAGCACAATTTGCCAAAATATAGTATTGCCATGCTTAAAATTTTACAATCACTACCAAAAACTACATGCATGTTGATGCAGTTATATTCTTGGTGCATTGAATTGATTTTTTCGATGATATCCAAGAAAAATTACATCAAGGCTAATTTGAATGGCGGCGAACGGGGCAATGTTTGGTGCGTGGCGACGCTCTTCGGAGATTTAGTTGTAATTCAGGTCTAGGATTTTCACATTCATTAAGTAGAAACATAAACGCTATAAATCCATGTTTAAGCTCACAAACATGTTACCATACTCATCGGGTCCATTGCATCGATTTTTGGTAAACATTACGTTCTGTGAAATCAATGGTTAAGAAAGATACTAGTACATTATGTCAGTGGCCATATGCATTTTATTCCATTTTTCTTACCTTTGGAAAAATTAGAGTTTGTTGATGATTTTCAACAATATATGATGAGGAATTTAATTATAATTTAATAGAATTCAAGTAATTTTATATGTTTTTGTTATGAATATTAGTTAAGTAAATTTATAAGATTGACGATGATTACATTGCCTTTTTTTAACGCGTTTTTTGAAATTTCGCTACTGTAATACCCACACCAATGTTTGCTCATTTTTGGAGGTCAAAGAAACAAACACGAAAATCACAACTTTTCATTACATTCTCTAATGTGTGCTCAAACAGGTATATCGAAACCTCGACCTACATGTACACACGTTACAGAATAACC
The DNA here is from genome assembly GCA_016163765.1 of Magallana hongkongensis. Taxonomy (NCBI): domain Eukaryota; kingdom Metazoa; phylum Mollusca; class Bivalvia; order Ostreida; family Ostreidae; genus Magallana; species Magallana hongkongensis. The sequence continues at coordinate 49,037,843 of WFKH01011801.1, forward strand.
AGTCAGTATCCTGCCTTAGAAGTTGGATTATGTTGAAATTTTATTCCACGTCAGGCGGAACAACTCTAATCATTCTAGAAAAGAAAGAAGAATTGTTTTCCTGTGACATCTAATTCCTACCCTTCATCTAAATTTTACTTCTCGACTTTAGGGCTTTATTTAAAAAAAACCACTAGGGAATGGAGCGGGGCAAACGATGTTTTAAACAGTAGAACCAGATTTGCATTTTTTTTTCAAGAATTTCTAATAGAATATTTCTTTTGAAGAAGCGGGTATCGAACACTAAAAACATAAATGGTACATGTATGCATGTAAATAGTGAAACGCCTTCTTTTACGCTTTACGCAGAAAGGGACACGTATGACAAACTGCCCTTCATGTTCCTGAAAAAATAAGCATGTTCCAATTTGTGCAGTGTTAATGACTTTCAATGTTGGAAGATCAGAAACCAATCTGATTCTTTTTTTACGGTGTGGAATAATGACATCAAAAAAACTTATTTTTTTAATTTTATTTTCACCAAACCTTGGCAAAATTACTAAACTGTCTGCTACGTGTACATCGACAGAGTTTTAATTACAAAAAGAGGGGGTTACATGCTTCAAATACACTATAACCATTATGATGTAAAGTAATATGAAGGTATAATGATAATAATTTTCTTTTCATCATGTTTTTGTATTTATATATTGACACATCCTTGCTGGCCAAGGGTTTCTGATCCTCTGCTCTCCTCATAAACCCTTTATGAGGAGAGTAGCTAATCAGAAACCCTTGGCTACCGAAGATGATATTGACAAGAATTTAGTAGTATTGCTATTTACTGATAAATACTGTCGGTTTATGATAAAAGTACTCGCATGTAATGCATGAATTTGAAATAAAAGAACAAATATCTTCAATGAAAACAAGAAACTGTGTAATATATTTTGTTAAATTTTTCATTCAAACTAAATACAGCTTTCATTGATAATGAATACAAAGAATGATAATTATTAAATGATATAACGTTAGGTGAGAGAATTTGAAGAAATATTTTACACTGTACCCCACAATTACGTAAGACCTTGATGACAATGCCAAAATTTGATCGCATTTTTTAACTCTCACTATGGCATTAGAAAGTACAATCCGTTCATATCTACATGTTCTGATGACCTGCTTACATGAGACGGGACTTATTTGTTTTGCTTGAGAGAACGATTCATCAATTTGACAATGGTTGTACCCGTACCATTAACGCGATACATTCTGTCATGGCGTCTATTTACTCACCGGATCATCATTCACCAAAACAAACAGCGAATGATCAAAATCTTAGCAGTCGTGTTTGATTTATCCATTAGAACTAATTTTAAATAACGTTTAGGAAGAGTCACATTTCAGCTAAAATTTCCATAGTTGTTTGCGCACTCGTCAGTGGAAAAACTCTCTTAGCGAGAAAAGAAAAAGTCCGTCCCCCGATACTCATGTTGTAAGAAAATGAAATCAATTTAAAGACATCGTTGGTTGATACAAGCGCGAAATGACATTCAGAGAAGCGTTGGGAGCGCTGCTTTTTAATGTTTTAGTGACCAGGGTTTTTTCCGGGAATGTCCAGGCGGTTTGGATGGCCCCCAGGGCCACACCCCCGGGCTCTGCTCTCGAGGTGAATGCATCGACATCCGTGGGGGCCTTGGCGTATGCAGTGGATAGTATCTACAGAAACGGCATACTGCCCAACGGAATCTTCCAGTATGTATAGTATTGTATAATAGTATAATAATTTAAAAAGGTTGGTGAAAAATATCTTAATTAAAATTTAAAAAGAGAAATAGATTCTTCTATGAAAATAAAGGTAGTATATGTAATCGCTTTGTTGGTAATACTCTTTCAATAAATTGTAAAAAAAAAAATTGCTTGTTAAACAAAACATGTCTCTAAACATGGCAAAGTTGTGTTTAAATATCCATCAAATCTTATATAAACTATTGTTTAGTGAGGTTCACATCTGAGCTTAAGAAGGCTGGATGGTCAACAAATCAACCATCAGATCTGCCTAAAATTTTAAGATATGGTTTGTTTAGCTATAAACTATTATTTAGTTAAGAAAAAGTCCCTTTTTTACTTTTTAAATTTGAGTATTTTCCTATATTTTTATAGAGAGATCTTCTTTTAAAGGAGATCAACACAGTGTAAAAGTGGCCACGACCATCGAGCCCTCTTAAATTTCTAATTATTTAGGATCTTCCAATAGAGTATTAAAGGCTAAATATTCAAAAATACTATCATTTTTTTCAGACATCAATTTCATAAATTATGCTACAGAATTCTTTTGAACAAATTCTTCTTGTCTAAAAATTTACGGATCCCCCATTATGGTTTCACTCTTATCCATGGGGATGTAGTGTAAATTATTCACTATAACATAAAAATCGTATCGTTTGTGTGTGTAAAAATTTGAATTTCATATTATTATTATTGTTAGATTATTGTTTTGAAAAATAAAAAAAAACCTGCACTTCAAGTATAAGTTTGCTTCTAAGACCTTCCTTTGTAGCCCCTTCCAGATTAGTAATCATGTGTTAATCATGTGGGGTTTTTTTTAAATGCACCCCTCTTAATTCAATGTAGTTTGCTTTAAAAGCAAACTACATTGAATTAAGAGGGGTGCATAAAATAATATCAATTTCACAACTTATTTCTATGTAAAACTGGACATCCCCCAACCCTTTTCTCCCAAATCAAGACCCCTCACTGATTTAGGTGACCATCTTATGAATAACTTCTTTGTTCTAGTTGCCCTACAATCAATTCTTAAAAATAATTGCCTCAGAAACATTCAAAAGAATCTTTCCTCATTATCTTTATGAAAAATGAAATAATCCCCCAACCCCGGTCAAATAAATTTCAACGTTCATAATTCATTCTGGTGTCGTATTAATTTCACCTGTAACCAATACTAGTAGACTAAGTCCTTGATTTCAAAAATCTTATATTTTCTTTAATTGTGTATGTTGCAGTACTATACAGTATATATATGTAAAATCAAGAATTTCAAGTTACTATGACCTAAATAATTCAGTATAAATACTTTTGTTATATCCAGAAACATATTATCTTTATACAACTCCTTATATACCAATAGTCAATAATACATGTAGATGTAGGCTAGTCCGAAAAACAAGAGTTTTATTTTATGATAAAAAATACACTACTGTGTGCTATATGTCCACCATTTTAAATGATCCTCAGAGGTTACATACGTGGTCTACTGTCTACACGACACCCTTTCCACTCACGCCCTCCTCCATACATGTAGCTGCAAGGATAAATTAAAACCCCCTGACCACCTTCTTTACTCTTGTAATACCCTAGCATCCTACCCCCTTCCGGTCCGACGATGTACATATTTAACTGAGACTGGTGTGCGGTCATAGCAGTACTCGATCTTAAAGCAGGGTCATGACAAATGAAAAAAAATTAAAATAAAGAAATATTTTTTTAGAAAAAGGGACGAGGTAGTGCACGATCTTGTCCACAATCACATGTAATACACTTCAGAAAATATTCTTTAAATCCCAATCCACGGATGAACAGCAAAATTTTCAATACCCATGTTTATGAATTTGAAATAAACGTAAATGGTTAATCCATCCCATTGCAAATTATCAACATACATTTATGTTTATCGAACAGAATAGCACATAGAGTATGAAAACGTTATTTACTTAGGGCAAATTAATATGGTTAAATGAAATTTCCAAAACTATGTACTAGTATTAATTTTATCCTTCGAATAAACGTTCTTCAAAACTATATTAAAATGTCTTTCAACACATCAGAATCTCGGATATATTTTGTTGTAGCATCAATTGGATAGATTCCGGATGTGATAGCAAACAGAGTATCGGCAAGTTCACGGACTTCCTGTTCAACAACAGAGTCGATGTTATATTCGGACCACCCTGCACAAAAGGTTAAAATAAAAGAATTAACCGACATTGGTAGAAACGTTCTGGACTTCTGTTTGCAAAAAGGGAGAAAACTCCGAGAATAGTACTATTTCATATGTTGTTATTATCTCGCATACTACAGTAACTGTAATAATATGTAGAAACCTGTGTTTGTCGATAGGCATAAATGTACTTTTTCTTAGTATCAAATTTTACTAATTCAAACATGCCATTACTGAAGTGTTTAATGTACTCTGTATCGTGATTATTTTGGTTATTTTCTCCGGTAGCCATGATACCCATTGCGGAGCTGGCGGCCTATAAAGACATCCCGGTATTTGGTTGGCTGTCAAATGAAGAGTCTCTAGACGACAAAAATAAACTGCAGACTCTGGTCAGATCCATCGCTCCACTCTCAGCCATAGGTAACCGGAAACCTTGCTAATCATGAGAGCACTCAAATGTAACATGAGCGTCTTTCGAAAAGAGGACTGATTTTTTATGAAGTAAACTCCAAACACACTATCAATATTATGATTTTGTAATTTTGAATCACTTTTGTACTTTGCAACAAATCAGGATATAACTTGCTCTCTGTTTGAAACAGGGAGTATCCTCAGCATCTTATTGTCGGGATTTTTCTGGCTTCGGCTGATTGTTATATCCTCGACGGATTCCGAATGTGAAGCGTACGCCAGTGCGTTTATTTCGGAAATCGAGAGTCCATACTGGGCCTTATATGGATTCTTCCTTGCTCATCACTACGCACGCGTGGAACTAAACGCAACTGACTCCACCATTGATACTATGTACTCCGCCATCAAGTATGAAGGCCGAAGTATGATCCATTTTGTCTTAATCAAATAAATTATGATTTTTATTTTTTTTTCTCAGCTTAAACACCTATAAATATATATACTACCCTAAAGATCTCACCTACCAGAAAACCAGTTGAACACCTTTTTTAGTCAATAACATAATTTCACAAAACAGAACAAAAACTTCAAGGGCTTGATTATATCCTAATTTTCTTCGTACTAATCACTATTTAAACCTTTTATGAACTAAATTTCAGATACATGATATCTGGCGATTTCTGTGTATCAATAGAAATAACTTTTTGACTAATCAAAAATTATTCTAAAAATTTTAGTCATCATAGTAATTGTTCCTGAGTCTGAGCTTCGCTCCTACATGGTCAGAGCGCATGCTCAAGGCATGGACGGTGGAGAATACCAGTTCTTGTTTATCAAGACGACGCTAGTGACTACCGAGGAGCTAGCAGACTTAGAGAGCACGGCATTGTGGGAACGAGGACTTCCTGATGACGAGGCGGCGAGGCAAGGCTTTGAAAACCTCCTCTACGTAAGAATTTTTAAAATATTAAAATTTTAAAATATTACTAATCTGCAGGAATGTAGTCTTTATAATGCCCGAGGTATTAATATTATACGTGGGGATCTTAAAAATTCATTTTGATTAATTTCTTAATTGCTTTGATATCTCAATCTCACATTATTAATTTTTTAAGGGTAAATCTAAGAATAGATATGTAAATAAACAAATGTGACGGTTTAAAGTTACAAAAAAAATAATTTAAATAGTTACTGTATGATTATATTCTTCAACGGCGATTTTTTTTTATCAAAAACCAAAACTAAACTGTTTTAATTGCTTAGCTGTCTTTTGGAGACACACTGCAGGGAAACGCGACATCTTCCTGGATCAATGAAGCTTACTCCGCTTACCTGTCCCTCAAGTCATCATTCCCGTCCCTCCCCGACTGGGCAGAGGTACCAACTGTTGTTTATATTGTCATGAATACATCCATGTAGGAAAGAAGCATTGAATACTCTCGCAATATACTTGTTAAACATGTTATATTTTAATTTATTGTTTTGTTTTTATTTATTAGTGTTTTATTTTTGTTTATGATTTAAGCCGGACATCTACTCGCCGGCCCTCCATGACGCCATGTATTTATACGCCCATGCTCTGAGAGACAATGGAGGGGACCCCGCAAAAGTCAACGGTTCCCTGATAAAACACGCTGTAGAAAACGCACACTTCAAAGGTACATTACACGAATAAAATATGCATAAAAAAGCTATACATAAGTAATGCTACAAAAATAAAAATCATCGTAAATTGTTCCCATATCCATCATCAGTTGATATCAGTAATGTTCTAGCGACTGTTTAATATTCTAGCGACTGTTTAAGGTCTGTCGGAGGATACTGTCAGTGATGTTCTAGCGACTGTTTAGGTGTTCTAGCGACTGTTTTAAGTATGTCGGGGGATGTTGTCAGTGATGTTCTAGGGACTGTTTAGATCTGTCGGGAAATGTTACCAGTAATGTTCTAGTGACTGTTTTAAGTCTCTCGGGGGATGTTATCACTGACTTTCTAACGACTGTTTTAGGTCTGTCGGGGGATGTCATCATGTCAAGTGATGCCGATCGATACGCCTCAATCACCGTGTTCGATCTCACAGAGTCGGGCAATTTTACCACCGTAGCTTACTACCGGATGGCAATAGTCAATGGCACTATATTCCCGGTAAATAGTTCGGTATATGTAAAGTATTATCCGACCCAAATGCGTAATTATTCATACTTAAATCATAGTACGTGATCAAAATGCAAATTTTATTCTTTTACAAACCAACCAAGTCCAGTTGAGTTGCAATGAGCGAATAACCATTTTTTTTCTCTCTAGGAAAGTGATCTGACCTACTTCCGTTGGGGGGACGGGACCACTAGCGATGATCGGATCCCAAAGGACACACCAAGATGTGGCTTCTTTAATGAAAAATGCCCACCAGCCTCAGGTATAAATTATGGTGGTTAAACTTTGCCCCCTTCCCCCTTTACACACAGTTCATATGCCTACAAAATACATGTATGTCGACATGCAACAAAATTATGTTGATGCATTTTCAACCTCAAATAAACTGATCTTAGCTTTGAAATGGGATCTATGTTGCATAATTTTGACTTATTTCTTTTCCTCTACATATTTTGTCGACATGCAAGTTAGTTACATGTATGTAAACATGCAAGATAAATGAATAATGTAAACATGCTAGAAAAATATGAACACATAAGACGTAACAAAATTTTCAGAAGTTAACAATTCCGAAACAATGGTGATTGTTTTTACCAAGTTATATTATAAAGGATTGATTTTCGGCTACTCCTTATCATGTAATTTTGTACAATACGATGTATTAATTCAGCGCTTCATTTTATGAGAGATTGTGTAACCAGGTTTTGAACTGTGATAAATAATTCAGACCTTATGAAAATATCATAACTAAGTATCCAAATTGAAGAAATTATATTGAATATTGGTTTTCAAAAAGATCTCGACAGAGGCAAAGCATGGACATTTTTTTAATTGTGAACATTGAGCTCATGCTAATGGTTATTCTAATTTTAACGTACTGCAGGCACGTAGCATCATTTTTGAAAGGGGGGGGGGGGGGCCTCATCTAAAAAATCTTGATAAGCAAAAGGAAAAAACAAACTTAAAAAATTAACCCCCCCCCCCCCCCTTGAAGCTACGTGCGTGCCTGTATTGTTTAATTACTAGGCGCAGAACAATGATAACATGGCTCATGAAATTTTACGAAATTGTACTCAAGTTCTTCCATATTTAGTTGCACTTGAAAATAGATGACATTGTGTGTTGATCCCGATTTTGGCATGGTAGGTCACGTGATTTATTACCGTCTTCCTTGGAAGACGGTATAAAGAGTTGAAATAATTTACAGTCTCCGGGTTGTGCACTTCCTCTTCTTTGTGATTGGTAGAAAATACATGATGTGAAAATTTACATTTATTTCATTGGTCAAAATACTGTTCGGCGCAAGGGAGACAATTTTCTGATGATTTAATTTACGTACGACTTAACAATTTTCGAACATTCCCAATCTTAAAAAGAGAGAAAACGAAAAAATAACAAAATTGCTATGAATGAATTCAAGCTTTAGTTTTTCAGTACAACTAGTTGAAAGCAACTTTCTATAATATCTATTGAAAATGTTTGTTCTTTTCATTTTGTATTTTTATGTTAATAATAGCAGTAAAACAAGCTGAATATCTAATATCAGTTAAACAAGTTGTAGAATGCAGTGGTATTAACTTTGATTTTATGAAATGATTCGATCTTTTTTAAGATATCTATATCCCTTCTATAGTCGATCTCAACAACAAGCATGTGGTATATGCATACCATTACGATGTTTCAACTTTAGGCTTGATTAAAAAGCACATATAAAAAAATCCCCAGGCAATTTAAAGGAAGGCGACATTTATATAAAATTGAATTGAATTTTATATGATAACTTGTTGCTGTTTAGAGTTTGGTCTAAAGACGGTAAGCTTTTTTGAAAAGCTATACTTGTACAACACGTTCATCGAGTTTGTCCATATGCACGCAAGAAAAAAGCAAAAATCGACTCTTTATTTACAAACAAAGAGTTCGGAAAGATGAAATCCGGATTTGTTAATTTCAGCGGACCTCTAAGATTATACAAATATGTTTCAATTATTTATGAGAATTATTATATCAATTATGATGTACATTATATTACGCGAAAAACAAAGCATGCTGCATAAAATGACATACAAATTTCCTAAAAATATATTTTAAAAAATACCGTTGAAAAATTTTCCTTTTTTTAAGTGGAACACTCCTATTCAGTTCCCTATCTCCGTGTTGAGTACCTGGAAATGGTGCATCAGAAGAAAATGCTGTAGTGATTTTTTTCTTCTACATGTATCTTGAAATAGTTTTGAATTAAAATTTATCTAATCATATATCATCAAAAAAAATTATTTCTTATATCGATTTTTAATAAATTGTTTATGTTGCTTGACGAAAAAAAAATCCACCTGTCTGTTTAAATTTCCAATGAACAATCAATATTTGCTCTCGTAATTTTTTCATCATTTTAGTCGCGGTTTCATTGAAATTATCATGATATAACATATCTTACAAAAAGACCTGCAGGTAAGTTTGTGAATACGTTGTGCAGCACTTATAAGACAGAAGTTGCTTGTATTATAAACAAAAGGCAGCTATCCGATATTTAGCATGCATTTATCAGGCTCTAGAATACTAACAAAATTCTAATTGTCTGCAACCTCAATGTAGAATTGCAAGGAAATCAATATTGGAAATTTTATCGATTCTTCTGCCTGTGTCCCGTTAAACTTTCAAGTGCATATAAAGACGACTACGTTGGATAATAATAGCCGGGTATTTACTTATTGTAGCTTCATCCGACGACCTCGCAATATACATTGGCGTTTCGCTAGCAGTCATGGTTCTGGCATTGATGATGTTTTTGGCATACAGGTAAATCACACACCTGAGCGGAATGTTTTCTGTGTTACTCGTGCTTTTTCACCTGAGCAGGTATGTTCATTAGACTCATAGGTACTTGACGAAAGAGGAAAATACAATAATGTAATAGTTTATCGGAGAAGAATAGACCATAATGAAAAGCAACAACAAAAATTCTCAAACTGAAAGTTTGTCCTTTTCTTTAATTTGAGAATTAAACAAAACGGTCTTTGTCACTTTTTGCATTTAAATTATTTGTTCCTTTGAGACAGAATATGGAAAAGAGAGAAAGATCTGCAAAATGTTGCCTGGAAAATTCACTTCAAAGACATTGATTTTTTGGTGGGGAAACAGGTCCGCTCTTTTATGGTATGTAAATAACAACGATACTAGCTTGGCGCTGAAATCGTTTTCTTCTTAATGTTACCCGTCAATAGTGATAGGATTGGCAAAAAAGTTGGAATGGAAGATATTTTAAGGGATGAAAATGATACTTAAGGAGAAATTGAAATTATAGAAATGGTGTGGATATGAAGCAATATAGATGGTTCGATAGATATTAAAGCCATTAAATCTGCTACATGTATGTTGCAGCTTACTTTTGCTGCCAATTTATTCTTTTTATTAGTTAGTTAGCCTTTTAGACAGCACCTTTTTGATGCTTACAAAAATTTCCTCGCTCTCTGTGCTTGAACCCTAGAATCTCTCCCGCAATGACACCAGCAGTGAGCTAGCCACTCGGAAAGGTAGCGCCGGGGAGTCCCCATTACGTCACAGACGGCCGAGCCTTGGGAGTCGCTCGGACAAGGAGACGGAGTACAACTGTGGGACGACGAACGCCGACACCCTGTCTATGGACAACAACGTGGTACAGGCCACCAACATCACCGTGGCCCGCTACAGGGGCCGCATGGTCGCCATCAAGTCACTCAGGAAGAAGAAACTGAAAACGGACGGGGTTAAGTTCCTGAAAGAAATGAAACAGGTGCGTTCTTCCTCATTAAAGGGGTTTGTATGTGTGGTTTAGTTAGCTCACCTCTTTGCAATAAAATCAATAGTTAGATCGAGTTAAATTTTTATTTTTTATTTTTTTATCGCATTTTCTTTAGTGTGGCCAATGTGTAATATGATACAAAAGAGAAATCAGATGATCTAACATTCCAAACTGTGCAAGTTGGATATAGAACAAACCAAACATGTACGATATAAGAATTACGGCAGGCTCTGCCATACTTATCAAATGTACATTAATGATTGAAGATGATTGGAATATATTTTTTATCTTAATGTTAATAATTGATTATCACGAATAATGATTTTTGATTGATTATTATCCATTATGGATGGTCACATAGATATGATAAACACGTTAAACCCATGGTTTCTCCTTACACTTGTTACTCCAGCAAAGCGGCCATGGTCTTAAACAGAAATCATTCACTATTTTGTTAATAGAGTCTGTGGATATGTATTTTATTTTGTACGCATGTCAACATGATGTGTAAGTCGCAATGCTGCTATGCATCGTCACAATACACGAGTTTTGTGTCCATTTTACTTGTGGAAGTAAGATGGACACAAAACCCGTGGTTTGCGATGATGGTCGATTTATAAATGTAATGTTACTACCACTCACATAGTAAATTAAGTGCTATTTAATAATTGAACGCTAAAATTTCATAATTTAAGCATCACCTAATAGATATGTTTGAGGTAAACTAAGTATGATTTCAAATTTTGAATAAAAAAATCTTCAAATAAGAAAAATATAAGCGCCTATATGATTTTCCCGTGAAATTGCATAAAAAACTGTAATGTGGCTTTAGTTTGTTTTGATTATTGATTGCATTATAAAGTGATTGATTTGAAACTGCGGTTATTTCCAAAAGATCGTTAATTAAATATGCATATAATTGACTCTGCATTCGCTTCTGCTTCATATGTATAGTGTGCTCTAGAATAGACTCAATCAATCATGTATTGTTGTGGTATTTCCATTATTTCCATTTGTAAGAGAAAAAAAAACATGTAACCAGTTTATTATCAAACCTTACATTCTTAGATGTGAAATGTGCATATTAATAAATGAACTGCACAAAGGGGACTTTATCTTATATGCAATCAGACGTTTTGGATGTACTGTTATATGGCGCGAACTTTTCACTCATTTCTTAATTGATTCTTTGATGTCGTGGGAAAGAGAGTTCACCTGATTAAAACCAATATAAAAGCAGAATGATTATTCCGTCCGTTCAGTTTATTTACTAATTATCTAACAAGTATGGAATAAAGTGTTTTTCTTTACTATCTTTACTAAAGAGTAAATATATATTTACTTTAAGTAGAAGGACAAAGTATTGCTGAAATCGTGCTCACCATTTTACAAAATTATAAAAAACGAGATTATCCTTAAAATGATTTCACCGTAATGTTAAGGTACAACAACTCCCTAAAGAGTTTTCACTTCTTTGATTTTAACAAACGTTTAATGGTATTTATTCTGTTTATTTTAAAGGTGATTGAGTTCAAGCACGGAAACATTGCCTCTATGCTGGGTATCTGTACTGATGCCGACACACCTTGTGTTATCTGGGAGTACTGTAGCAAGGGGAGTGTTCAGGTCAGATTGCTTTACTTATTGTCTGGTTTCATTTTACAGATAATATATTTGATATACAAAATAATACAGCAATTAAAGCGAATGGTGTGTGAAAAACTATCGTGGGATGAAATGCCGTAGTTAAAATCTTGCTGTTTTCCATTAACTTGATTCTTCGTAAAAGGCACTGAGTAAATGTTGATGCAAATCAGCTGTAAACGGTAAAATCAGAATCTATGATCATATTACATGTTCATTAATTGACTCCGTACTTTGTCATTTGATGTGACAATTTAAATCATAATAAAACTATTTTCTAAATGCCAAAAAAAACTTGACAGCTTTATGCATTGGTAAAGATGAATTGCATGTAGACACTCTAGCAATGCCATATTGCACCTAATTCAATTTGCTTATCGTCATTTTCTACACTAGAGACTCTACAGCATTATCAATCCGGAAAGCGTAACGTTTGAGAACAATTGGCCATTACGAATTTGCATGTTATTTTATAACATTTTGACAGGATGTGATAGAACATGATGACATAAAACTGGATACTATGTTCAAAATATCAATTGCTGTCGACATATGCAAGGTAATGGAATTGTTCGTATCACTATACCACAGAAATTCTCCATTATATTCTATGCTGCATTATCGATAGACTGAGACATGAGTGTTTTGGTTTTGTTACAAGGGACTGGCCTACCTCCATAAAAGTGACCTTCGTTTCCATGGTAACCTGAAAAGTTCCAACTGTTTGATTGACAGCCGTTGGGTGTGTAAGCTGACAGACTTTGCGCCTCGTCATCTTCAAGGAGAAGATATTGATGACGAAGAGGGGGAGGATGAAAAATATGCAGGTTATAATATAATACTAATTTTTCCAACCCAATGAGCTATTAAACTAACGCGCAACCCAATGAGCCATTAAATTCATGTGAGAACAATCGGTGCTTTGCACAAATGAACGGACTACAATTAATTTTATGAAAAATAACAATTGATTTTTCGAACATTTTTTTTCAATGAATAGTGGGTCATGGTTACAAGCTTATGTTGATTGGAATCTGTACTCTTTAAATCATAATTAAAATACTAGTATACAAAGCAAAGGCTCAATCAAATAATGGTTATCATCGAAGTTCTTACAAAAGGTACTGTTTGAGATTTCTGATATCAATACATCTGGCTAATTTTTTTTTAAAGAAAAGCTAAAGATGTTTTTATTTTTTTCCATTTCTTATACCTCCCTCTACAGGCATTAAACCTGCCTTACTTACTCATGTTCCTTCAGATATCAACTAAACGTGTTTAATTTATTATGAACGACAAAAATTAAACCTATTTTATTCAAGAAATTGTGAATGTGTATAATTGCATTTTTTATAGTTATTCTAATAAACATATTCCATGTACAGCCTTGCTTTGGACGGCTCCAGAGCTTCTTCGAAAAATAATTCCCACTGGAAAAAGATTTGGGTCGCCTGCTGGTGACGTGTATGCCTTTGCCATCATTGCAAAGGAGCTGATCTGTCGAGACAAGCCATACTCCATGGAGAGCCATCTCACTGATGAGGGTTAGTTGTATAATTTGGTTTGCTAATTCTGCAGAAAAAATGATTGCATGAATGACCATGCAGTGACCATGCAGTGGTTGTAGAGACCTGACAGAAGCGTTCAAATTTTAGATATGGCAGATGGTAACAACAAGTATTTTAATCAGAATAATAAACATAAAATGAATAAATGAAAAAAAATCGTTGACTATTGTTAAACAGCCCAAGTTGTTGCTTGTATAATTTTACCTCGATCTTTAGCGATAAAATACTCATTTTCATACAGAAATCATCAGTAAAGTGATGAGTGATAACGAGGTTAAGCGTTTCAGACCGGCCTTCCCCCAGGAACTGGACGGCATCCAGACGGCAAAACAGAGTTACGCCATTAAAAAGCTGATACAGAGCTGCTGGATTGAGGACCCCATGATGAGGCCCACAATCAAAACCATATTAAAAACACTGAACAGGATTAACCCGTACAAGTATGCCTATACCATTATCCCTTGAAATATATCAAAAAGTGTTATTTCTTCAGTAGTATAAGAATATTTTTACTGATCACAAGATTATCCAAAAGGGTTGTATTTTCCAGTCATTTGCAACCAAACTTTAACAAAAAGCAATTACAGATTCACTAGAAATACCTTCATGTTACAAATCATAATTGTTGATATTAGTGTTAAGGATGTTTTTAATGATATACATTTAAATACGGTCATGTAAATCTAATATTCCAATCATCATTTACTCACATGTAGGAATTCAAATGTAATAGAAAACATGGTTGTAATGATGGAGAAATATTCCACTCAATTGGAGGAGATTGTAGCAGAAAGAACCGAGCAACTGCAGGAAGAAAAGAGAAAGACGGATGCTCTTTTGTTTCGTATGCTTCCCAGGTATCTTTGGGGAAAAAAAACTTGTGTAATTTATTTTGGGATTTTTTCTTTAAAAATCATCGCTTTTCGAAACATTGATAATTTGAGATTTTTCTTGTAGAAAAGTGGCCGAGGAATTAAAGTTGGGAAGGCCAGTGGAAGCAGAGAATTTTGAGTGTGTGACCATTTATTTCTCTGATATCGTGGGCTTTACCAATCTCGCTGGAGGAAGCACCCCCATGCAGGCAAGCAAACAACAAATGATAAAACTGCATAAGGAAATATTAATTCTGTCTTCTGAAAACTATTTAGGATTCGTATTTATTTAAACGCGTGTTTAAGCAACTTTCATAGTTATAGAAGAATACAACTTTTTATTAAAACTATTTTACTTTGATACATATCTATTATTTCAAAGGACAAAATAAAAAAACTCAGCCATGTGTTGAACTTGTCTTTTACGATCTTTGCAAAATTAGATGTTAAGGAATCCGCTACCATTGGTTCAGAACATAATATCAAATAAGATTCCTGACTTATAAATTGATATCTATCAGAGAAAATAACAATTTTATTTCACATATTACATGTGAACATATGCATCATCCCATGGCTTGTTTCACAGGTTGTTGACTTGCTGAATACGTTGTATACCCTTTTTGACGACATCATCGAACATTATGACGTATATAAGGTAAAAACCAAATTAACAGACTGAAACCCATACCTCTGTAAATATCCTTATATCTACTGTAAGTTTTGTCCCCTTTGGCTATAGTTATCCTTATATCTACTGTAAATTGTGTCCCGTTTGGCTATAGGTAGAAACAATTGGTGATGCTTACATGATAGTGAGCGGACTTCCGGAAAGAAACGGAAATAACCATGCCAACGAAATTGCCAAGGTGGCGCTGGAGCTCTTGGATGGTGTCAACCGTTTCCAGATTCCACATAAACCCGATGAAAAACTTCAAATTAGAATTGGTAATCTTGGAAAGCGTTGCTAATATTTAAACATTCAAAGTATACATCATAGTGGGGCTTTTTTTTATTCATCTTTAATGAATTCTAGTCATTAGTGGTGTTTTCTTTTTAAAGACTACATATACAGCATTCATTTGATGAACTACTTTCAGGTCTACATTCCGGTCCTGTTTGCGCAGGCGTCGTAGGTCTTACAATGCCCCGGTATTGTCTTTTTGGAGACACCGTTAATACAGCCTCAAGAATGGAATCTAATGGCTTAGGTGTGAAACACGTTATTGGCTTTCGATTTTTTAATATGTTAATGATCTGAAGAAATAAAATATTTTTATTTATTTCTTAGCTTTGAAGATACATATTAGCTCGACCACAGCTGAATTGTTACAGACAGAGAACTGTTACAGAATAGTGGAGAGAGGGAAACTTGAAGTTAAGGTATTAAACATCGACAGAATTTGATGTTCACACCATACACCAAACTTGTTCTTAACTTCTTATTACTTTGAGAACAAACACATGTCAAATAAACGAGGATGTAATACAGTGCGCTAACGGAGTGTATATTGATAAAGGATATAGATACGTGGTCAACTGGAAGATACACTAAACAAATATATGCAAAGTGAGAGGGAGCAGTTAATTATCTCGATGATTCTGACAGAATTCACTGGTTTCTTTTATATTTTAAGTTTGCACTGTTTAATTTTGGCGAAGTCAGTGATATATTTTTGTAAACACTGTGACTAATAAGTTAATAACTTAATGTTTGATTTTCATATTTCACAATTCTTACATGTCATATTACAGGGTAAAGGGACGATGACCACGTACTGGTTAGAAGGCCAAACTGATACAGATAACCCAGTCCCCGCCTCACCCGGCGGTCTATCCTTGTCCGACTTCAATGCCTTGAATATTCAACCCGAAAGTGAAAGAGACGGACAATCCGAGGTGACGTCAGGAAGTGACGGAAGTGACGAAGAGACCGAGAACGAGGGACCTTCACCCAAATATGTGTCTTTCCTTAACATGCCATCCTTACCCAACGCGGCAGACCTTATCAGCAATGATTCGGGATTGCTGGAGCTATTTGATAGCGAGCCTGAAGAATCTAGCCCATCTTCAACATGACGTCTTCAGGAAGAAAAGGCTGTTTTATCCCCGTGACTGAACACGATTTTTATATATAAAACAAACAAACAAACAAACAAACAAACAAAACAAAACAAAAAACAACCAACAAATAAAAGAGCTCTAAGAAAAAGTCTGATTTTTCGAAAGTCTCGAACTTTTTTATATTAACTAAGTTTACGTTATTCCTTTCCTAATATGTATTTCGATGAAAACATTTTGTTGTTGAATAGGCCTGCAATAATTTAATTTTAATCATTACTATATTTTTTAATAAATCCACTTTTCCTATGTCAGTTTTGAATAAGTGTTACGCTGATATATAATGAGCAATTTAAAAATATATCACTAATATTTCGTTTTCAATTGTGCATGGTTTGTTTAGTGTACTTGACTTTATCTGTCTGGCACACATTAAGTTATCATCTATTAGTATAATGATAATCTTGAAAGATACAATCTACAATGTACTAGATATATTTGAAATCATGAATGAATGAATTAATCATCTCATTTCCGTGGGAATTTTGTGACGTTTTATCTGTTACCTATTCGCCATTCCTTTTTTCTGTTTGCACACTCTATAAGCTAGGCCATCTGATATATTATTAACGACCTTTGATTGGGGAAATAAAATGTATTGAAAGTAATTCTTTGTTTTATGATTCACAATAACGCATATACACACAAATATAGTACAGTTGTATTTGGGAGTGCATATAAAAAAGGATTGTTAGCTTGCATCTTGCTATCATCAAGACAAACAGAAAGACCAAACTAATTGACAGATCTATATACTCTCAAAATATTCTTGTCTGGCAGACAACTTTGAACGAGGCTTGAAAAAACACTGATTCAGTGATAAAGCATCTTTTAGGCTAACAACAGTGGAGAGAGTTAAATGCATGAAACTTTTTATATATATGTTGGTTATCGGTAATGTTACCTTTACAACCAAAATAATATGAATAATGATTTAAAGCAAACACAAGTTTTAAATTAAAAAAAAACAACATCTGTATACAAAAGCAGATAAACAAACAGCTTGCTAAACAGCCTCTTATTCAACATGACCAAACAGCCATTTTTCTTTGAAATGAGTGGGGGGGGGGGGGGGGTTATGATCCTATACACTCCCGAAAGATGTTGAATAAACTACAAACAAAAGCAAATAAGCAATTTCTAGTAAAGCAATGAAGCTAAGCAGAAAAACGATAACTCACCTCTAATAAACCTATCTACAAAACAATGAAATAATTACAGTACAGTTTTTTCATGCAAAGCTGGCTATTCCGTAGCTCCCGGTCTGAAAAAATTAGGATGGACGACCTCTGATATTTTCAGCCCGGAAACTACAGACCTGCAGCTAGCTATTCCGGTAGCAACCGCTTCTTCATATCTGACCCCCCCCCCTCCCCCCCCCCCCCCCCCTTGCACCCCTTGCACGTAAAACATGTTTCATATTAAAATCTAAGACTGCATCCTTAATACAAAGGAATTATCATTTATCACTTTAATGATTTTCTTAGTACATACAAGCCTTTAAGTACAGAAAACCACTTAGCCCCAATCACCTTCCCCCTCTCACTTTTAAATTCTCTTAAATGAATACCGTTGGTCGAATTTCTACAGTGCATTTGGCTGAGTTTATAAGAATGCTGGTAGACATTTAGTTGTGGGTAAATCATAGGCATTGTTATACTTCATATGAACATTTGATAATGAAATAACTTATCAATTGAACGCAACTACACCTGTGGTGCGAATAAACACATACATTTGTATAACGATAAAACATAAACATGGATTGATTGAAAAACCAATCTAAGTGAGTTCTTTATGACCAATGTCTTTCAGCGAGCACTTCATATTTCCGATTCAAAAGTTTCAGCATGGCCTAATTCTATTTCATGTTTGACCTATTCCATTTTTTTGATACTAAATATAGATTTACATGATTCACTGTCAAATCGGACCAGTTCGGAGTCTGGACTCAAACGATAGTTGAAATTCCCGAAGTACAAATCCAGATCATGGACATTCTACCTACTTTCGCTATAACACTATATAAGGGACCTATTCAAACATTTAGTAAACACTTCAGAAATTACTTATTAGAGTACACGATCAAGTTTAGAGACTAAGAAAAACTACAGAGAATTATTAGTGAACTTTTGGAAAAGAACATGGCATTAGGTTTGTTTTAGCAAGATGTTTCAAAAATCACATATAATTTTTATAAGTACTAGCAATTACTTGTACGATTTTAGCTATATTTCAATTCAATAAAAGTGTCGTTTTTTGATTCTACTACAGGAATAAAAATTAGTGTTTTTTCCTTGTGCGTTGCAACGGCTGCGAGTTTTCTTTTTGCCGACCAAGGCACAACGCAACAAAATCTAATTACAACAAACAACGTTCCAGCAAATTTTGGATCTGGGAAACAATCGTCTAAAATGTCCGATGCCGATTTAGAAAACATGAAGAAAATAATGACTTTAGCAACGCGAGTCATTTATTCTGCCGATGTCGCTCTTCAAGAATATGTAAGTAATGTTCTATATTGAAATCATCTCATTTTAATAAACTTTTAAAAAAATTCATAAAATTTTACGACAATCTTTTCTTGTAGGAAAACTCAGTATTATATTCAGCAGCTGAACACCTGGGAAATAAATTAGAATCAAAAGAAATGGTTCTTTTAAATGTAAGGTTTTTTTTATCATTTATTTAGTAAAATTGAACGATGAAAAACAAGCAATAACCCTGAAGGTTTGCTAGTAAAAACTATTTATTAATTTTGATATACGTGTTTTCCTTTCAGCTTGATCACATTCTTTCTACGTCGCTGGCATTAACTTGCACAGAGAGTCAGGTTTTACAAACCGTCATCAAAGGCCTAAAAATCCGAGGTGTTGTTAATGGACAAGAGAATGTAGCATCGGAAATCGTTGGTCGCTTTCAAGTCGTCCAGTTCCAATTGAAAACTTTACAAAATTTTGTCAATTTCTCAATTCAAAATGGGAGAACAAGCCAATGTGAGCACTCGACTTTGCAAGGATCTTTCCAACAATATCTGAATTTCGATATTGTGAAGGAAACACGGCAAATCGTTCAAAATCTGAAAGATTTTGTAGCAGGTGTGAACCGCACTTTTAATGACTGTGAAACAGTGGATATCCTTATGACTCTTTTAAGTCGGGCCAAAAATCTAATACCTAATGTAAGTAATTTTCTTCTCTTTACTTATTCAGTTCAAATACTTCCATAAAAAGAGTTATCGGATAAAGTGTGCGTTTAAACAAAAATGAGGGATGAATAGTAAAATAAGTGTGACATGGGACACTTAATCAAATACTGTTTATATAATTACAGTACAACCATTTCTCCACTCCCTCTCATGAAACAACTGAAACTTTCAATCAAACGGTAAGAATAAACTTTGTCAAATTCAAATGATAAGTTTAGAACAAATGATAAACTAAAACACTGAT
>WFKH01011801.1:49074812-49108170 GCA_016163765.1 Magallana hongkongensis
TTTTTTTTTTTTTTTTTTTTTTTTTTTTTTTTTTTTTTTTTTTTTTTGGCTCCTTAAAGATATGTCAAGTTTGTTGTAGTATTTTGATGTATCTTGATATGTCATTTTAGATAATTTGCATTATCACAAATCTAATACACCCCCACCCCTTGTATGAATGAGTGTGACTGAAAATTGTCCTCATAATTTCCAGAAATAACCCACAATATACTTTTGTTTTCCCTCAGACTGAAATGTCACACTTTCATTAGTTTATACATGACACGTGACTGCCGGATATATTTCTATGTCCGTCTGATGAGAATTAATATTCGGCAATATGGCCGCCGCTTCTCCAACTCGTCTCGACATTTCATAATATTTAATACCGAAACCGCGTTTCGTAAGTTCTGAAAGTATTTGGAGTAGTTGCCCTTTGAAATAAATTTTAAAATATAGAGCAGTTGCCCTTTGAATTGACGTCACATTGTTGTGTCTGGAGCAGAATAAAATGGCAGCGTCGAGATTTGCTCAAACCTCTGCGGAGGAAAGGGAGAAAACGTTTAAGATTGAATAGCAACTAAACATTGTGAGTAAAGAAAGGTGCAGCGAAGGTTTCTAAAGAGTATTTTGAAATGTAAGAATGATGATTTTGAAGAGTTCAATTATGTGAAATTGGACGAGATGTAAGGCCACTTTTACATGGATTTGCGTAGATTATCGCTTTTTGTGAATAAATGTCTCACTTGATAATCCCCGGGAAAACAAAACACTTATTGGGTTCGTAAGTAACTGACTACAGAAATATATCGGGTTGATCAATCTCATAGACGGCGAGGCGAAGCCGAGCTGTCTGTGAGATTGATCAACCCGATATATTTTTGTAGTCAGTCAGTAACAAACCTAATAAGTAATAGTATATTTATATATACTTTTCTTTCATACAATATATGAATCTAATTTAAAGTGATAAAACACAAACACAAGCATGTACAGTAAAACTCGGTTATAGCGAAGTCCTAGGGACCAATGGATTTACTTCGTTATATCCGTAATTTGTTATAACCGTATAACGAATTCGTAATTATAATAACTATAGCAAATTCGCTATATAGATGTTTTCTTCCATAAGACTACATTATTTGCTAATTGAGACTTAGAATGAAAATACATTCTTTTGAAACCTATAATAACTGGATCGTAAATTGAAGAATTTATGTGAAAATAAATTCATTCAAACTATTATGTCAAATGGCAGTGCAAACTTTTTATACTATAAATAAATTCGTTATAAAAGTCTTAAATTTCCTGTAATTTTATCGTCCATGGGATGAATGAAAGTTGTAAAATTTTTATGAATGAAGTTTTTCCTACGCATCTTACTCGCTCGTATTTGTTTAACCTACATTTATGATTGTACATTCGGTATCATAGATAGTGTATAGATAGGCTTATTTCTTAATTGTCACATATCTACATGTACTCCGAATTTGTATGTAGCCTTGGTGTCTCAATTATCTAATTTCTAGATATTGCAACACAGCATGAGTTTCTGGATTTATCAAGTTTTGTTTCAAAAGCACTAAGTTAACCGAGGACTGTATCGAATCATACCCTAATATTAATCGTAATATTGTTATTTACCTTGATCTTTAATTAAAAAGCAGCGTTACTCCGATTGAGTCCTAAGGATTCCTTCTTTCTTATAAACCATTCAATATTTATCACATCGGCGGGACTGGTGCAATTATTTTTTTTTAGTTCCAAAAGCCTTGGTCCCAAACCTTACAGAACGAAAACTTTATTCAAATTTTATGAAAAAGTCGATGTTTACTGTTGTTTTAAAAATTTGCTAATGTCCGAGTCAAATCAATACCAATCAAATACTAGACTTATAAAATTGCTGATCAATCATAATTTGCATCGTTTTAACCCTGGTATTGTCAGGTCTCTTAGGTACTCCATTGCATATATAATAACATATTAAAAACAAATAACATATATTTTATACTTTATTACGATCGATCAATAACAATAAAATTCATAAAATACATATTAAATTATCAACCTGTAAAAAGAAAATATTAAAATTAATAAACAATCATAAATCACAACAAAATCATATAAACGTTACCAAGACAACGCAATATATTTCTAATACATATCAACAATAAACCAAATACTGTTTAACAAGAATTTTCATGGGAACATTTAAATAGTCAATCGTCTTACAAAAATAAGAGATCATACAGAACACATATCACAGAGCAATAACAAATCAAAACCATTATAATGTAAGTTTCATGGGGTAATCACAATTTGTATTCTCTCATGTTTACAGTCTTCAAAACAACAATCGATGTGGCACATTCTTCTCACTTCCGGACCATGACTTTGATTTGATACGGAAGTGACGTAATTCATTTGAGTGGTCTTTATGAAGCATTGGTTTGTAATCTTGTGGCGTGCAAAAGTTCTGAAAATTGAAGAAAAAACATAGATAATTTTAATAATTGACTGTAAAGATTTGAATTTACTATATGCATCAACAACATGAAAATCTTGTTATTTGAGGTTGAAAAAAAAATAATGAAAAGATTTTGTTTTACCTTGTGATGTTGATAAAATGATTTATAACCCTCGTGCATCAGATATATTTCTGGGTAGATTAGATGAGGATAATTATCTTTGTTAACTTCACGGTCAGCATTGCGCAACTTCCGGTACCTAGAATTAAATGAAAGATTAGATTATCATGATCAAATTGATTGCAAAAATAAAACAAATTTGCGAGTTTTGATCTTGATCTACTTACATTTTAGGCCCACGCTCTGAGGAAAATTCACAATAGAAAACAAGGATGTGACGCCCTCCATCACACCTCACGCTGTCTAAAATACCGGAAATATCTTCTTGCTTATAAATATTCTCTGACCTCTAAAATAACAGATTTGAAGAAAAAAGTTATTAAAATTTATTTGTTCAAGAATGAAGAAGAGAAAACAAAAATTAATCGAGTATATAGTTACTTTCTTTAAAAAAATGTTTTTGCATTTAAACTTTATGTTTTAAGCATTCATGCTCTCAGTTCTTACCATAACATGACCACCTTCAAACTCATAAGGATATCTGCAGTCGATGAGGCGGAAACTTGAAATGACGTCATCATATCGCCCGGAAATCAAATCAACCACCTAAGAAAATAATTGGCATCAAAATTATTACAAATAATTATTTAAATATCGTTATAAGGTACTCATTCTATTTTAGATATAAAATACTGATAGTTTATTATTTTAGGAAAAAAATTAAATTTTGAATGAACACTATTACGGTAAGTAAAACATTTATCATAATACGAGATACATGCAAAACACAATCATGTAGAAAGGTTGTTTTTAGATTCCTTGAAGGACGGATGCTAAAGTTCGGAGTATTATCATCAATTACCACATTTTAAGGAAAAACATTCTCCGTATCAAATTTAAAACAAAATATGATAAAAGAGATATTCCACGGCAAATTCTTTGTTACAAAATTAAATGTGAATCAAAAAAATAACTACATAATAGAATTTAATTGTTATCGTGTGTTAAAAAAACCTATGTCAGTTTATGTTTTGCGTATAAACTATGAATTAGTACATTTAGATGTTTTCTAAGGGTGTTCGAATAGACGAAGCATAAAATAAATCAAATCCACGATGGTTTATATTATACTTTCAACTACAATTTCAATTCAACTGACTTACAGTGTCTCCTGTAATGGATTTAAGGTCGCTGTGTTTCCCCCGGATAGTAGGCAGCGCACACTCCTGACTTCCGTCCCCTATCAGGTTTTCTTCGTCAGTTAGCCTGGCCACCGCGGTCTTCACATCCATTTCCCCTGACGTCGAGAATTGGGGAGAGTCCTGCATTGAATTGTATTAATTTTATTAAATTGAGTTTTAAATATCATTATTTTATTTTTAAAAATTCCAAAAGTAAATAAATGTTATAATGAATGATATAATAGAATTCTTTTGCCAATTTCAGTACCTGGCCTTAATATCTAAAAGCTGAGAACAGACTCCAAATAAAAATTTCAAAAGTCTAACTTCTATTATAATTTCACAATTAATCTTTCGTCATGTGTGTATACTAGTATTTGTAAATTATACGAAAATGCAACTTTTTAAAAAATTTTCTATAAATAATTCAAGATATTTAAAGCTCAGTTTATGGTCATAGAGCCTGATTTTGACGTTGCTTTTATGTACTTTTTTTAGGGAGGGGTAATTTTCCCAAAGTCATAAGTTTCTGATCCGCCGCAAACTTAGGATGTATTTAAGGACAGGTTTGATTCTGACTTTCACCTACCCCAAACGACAGAGACTTCTTGAGGGCTGGTCCCCGGCGCTGGATAGCTCTCTCATGCCTGGTTTTGCAGTACGATCCAGGGTCTTCTAGCTGGGGCTGGGAAATCTGTCCAAATAGGGTGCGTCTGGTAATCTTCTTTGCTTCAGAATTCTGGTTCTTTTTAAGACAAATTAGGAAGAGTGAGTTACATGATGTAGCCTTTCCAATGTATTTTCAGCATATAATATCGTTTATCCTTTTTCATTTTTGTTTAAGTCGATAGGTCTGTCAAACAACTTTATCGTTTTAAACCTAAACATATTTTATACATTTAACTTTGAACTGATGACAAAGTAAAAAATAAAGAATTCTAGGTAAAATATAATAATATACTTACATCTCTCTGCAGTGAGAATTTAGGTGTACTCTTCAGACCGTTAAAGGAAGATTCAAGTGAAATCTGTAAATTAATGCCATTGTTAATAACTCTTTCTTTTAGAACATTTGGTATATATGCCGTTTGCGCGTAAAATTACGTGACATTCCTTACATTGTCAGAATCGTCACTGTCCATTCCAATCCCGGAGTCGTCGTCCATCATAGGCGTCAGGGGCTGTTTGGTTCCCAGCAACCTGGAGGGGGTCATGACGTCAGCAATGTCGACCTCCATATCCTCATCGCTGTCATCGAAACAGAGCTGGCCAAAGGGAGGTAACTGCAAAATGACCCGATTAAATTCAAATCCCAATCGTCGAACTTAAATTTTCTTTTTATCAATTTTTTTTACAAGTCAATGAAATCGATTTTGTAAAATTATGTTCCAATAGTATACTTACGTTTGCCGGCTTTTGATAGGAAAGTTCCATTTTGTTCGATGTCTCTACACCTGGTTAACAAAATGTTTGAAGAAAAGAATTAAATCATGACGAATACGTTAAGTTTCTAAGAATATTGAACATCTAAGTTTGTGTAGCAGTGGAGATGATATGAAATGCCCCGGTCTGGCCGTTCTTTATATACCCGTATATGCCCTACTCACACACACATACTCAACCAACCTGTCAAATACTCATTGCATTTACCGTGCTGAATACAGGTAATCAGGGCTAATTTTCGCACGTCTATTAAATAACGACCTGTTTTTAGGTAGCAGCTCAAGAAAGGAGCTTTTTGACTGGAGGAAATAATTGGGATATACTCCGATAGGCATTGTCTGTGTGAACTAGACGGAAAATTTGGACGAATATCTCGGTTAATTATTCCTGTTTAATCACCTGGCATGTGAGAAAATTGGTGTTTTGTCACGAACAAACAGATCGATGCAAACTGGACAAGATGTTATCCTTCATGATGACAATAATACGCATTTTTCATCTATATTTTAAATTTTTTTTTCTGTAATTAATCATATTTGTTTAATTAATTTAGATGCTACAAAAAAAGTTAATAGAAAAATATTTCTGAAACGGTTAGGTATTTCTTTGCGGGGGTGGGGTGGTGGGGGTGGGGGTTAGTTTTTTCTTTAAATAATATTGTTTAGAATATTAATCAGTATAGTAAAAAAAAAACTTTATAAAATACCGAAATTTAGATGCCCTCTCCAAAATATATGATATACATGTATATTGTCATACATAATTACAATGCATGATAATAATCTTTTAATACTGATATATTTCAATTTATACATGTTTGATTTAATAAAAAAAAAAACCAAAAAACTGGTTTAACTTGTCTTCAGCATCAAAAAAAAAACCGTTGACACGTCGATCTTGATATCATCGATGACAGAAATTTATTTTTATCGTTTCAAATCTTAACTAAGAAAAATTGAATTGCTATCTATTTTACCCTGCAGTTAAATAACACTTACCTGGAAAATGCCAATTTCATCAAAGTGAAATTACGATCCAACTCTCTCTGTTGAAACAGTTCACATATACCTTCCCGTGGAGTTAAACGGTCCTTCGTCCTCGTAAAGATCAGACGAATCCATGTAATGCATAAAAAACAAAATCTATCCTTTAATCTTGAGTAATGTCTGTAGGTAGGTGGTTTGTAATACTCTTGGACCACTGTTGGTGCTTAATTGAACGCGTGAAAATTTCTAAGAAAATAAATCGGATTAGCGTAATGAGATCAGGCATGTTTTGGTTTTTTTTGTGTGTTTTTTTTTTTTTTTTTTATTTTTTTTTGCACAGGTTCGATTCGGGTGTTTGAACGTGTCCCTTTTTTATCATTCAGGTATTATAGTAGTCCTTTTGTCTGAAGTGATATTACTGAAAATATAACTTCATTGATTCGATCAATGTCATGGATACCCTTTATAACGGAAAAGACGTGACAATAGCACCCTTTAGTTTAAAGCAGGAGAAAAATGAAATTTTATACAATGACGGAGTCTCAGTTTTGAATGACTGCATGTATATATTACACAACGTGTATGGATTTCTTCAATGACAACAGTACTAAACCCCGCTAGATACTATTTTGCCCTCAAGAATGAACATATATTTATCTTTGTCGTTTAAATCATCATTGGTTTGCAATCCAATAATTGTTCCTCATACTTTCTCTGAATGTAAACTGAAACTGAATGTATCTAAATACTCTACAGTATTTTTTAAATTTGTGAGAGTTTAGGGGGTGTGTGGTCATCGCCTTTTCAGCTAATGCTCCATTAAATATTTAAATTGAATTGCTGATGGTATCAATCAACTCTCAATTCATGGTAAGCAATTAATTAAATAAGTAATTTACTCCTAATTAAAAAAAGAAGTGTGAAGTGGCTGATTAGTTCATTTTAAAACAAATGCAACCAAGAAAGAAAAACGGAATGAAATCCCTGTTATTCCGTTTAAAAAAACCTAAATACTGTGTTCTGTCTTAAACTGTTATGCGTTTTAGGATGTGGAAGATGAGTATCACTTTATTTTTAAATGTTCGATGTATCATGAATATAGAAAACTGTACATCAAAAAATACTATTGGTATAAACCAAGTATGTATAAATTATTACAATTATTGTCAACTGAAAATACTACGGAATTAAGTAATTTAGGAAAATATCTTCAGAAAGCAGAAACACTCAGAAATTTGTCTGTAATAGATAAGTAGTTAATACTTTGATGCATTTAATACGTATATTGCTACATGTTATGTCTTACATTGTATATATATATTATGTATTCTTTGTATCTGATGAGCCATTTGGCTTAAGGAATAAATAAATAAATAAAAAAAAATAAAAAAAGGATACAAATACATTATATAGTTATGGTGTTTGTATGTATACATACGTGTGCCTTCTTTAGATAAAATGTTTCTATCGATGATTGTTTTTAGGATCTTACTTTCTTCGGGGGTGGGTGGGTTATTTTATCTAATTGACGGGGAGAACTCTATATAGCTGACAAGCTATGATATCTATCGATTTAGAAAAATTCTGAAATACATTACTCCTCTCAGCATGGTTTGTTTTAATTTCAATCACGGACGTGCACGTTCAAACACGTGTTGTTGATAGATTATGTATGTTCACTCAGCGTGGATGATAATAAATACCTTTTTTCAATTGTTCAAATTTATATTCAAGGTACTGGCAGATTTGAATAATCACAGATCTGAGTATTTTTGTTGGTAACATTTTGCTTATTCATTTTTTTTTTTAATTTATTTATTTTGTTCATCCTTGCATGCATGTGACACTGAAATTAAATAAGATTAATTTTTACTGTCAAATATCTAAGTACTGGAAATTTATTATTATATAAGTACAAACTGTGACGTATTAGCAATAATATTGTATTTGTTGTTCAACATGTAGGGAGAGGGCGAATTAAGTTTTTATAACTTGTGCCTAATCCCATTGTAATATAAATGCAATAAAATATGTTCAAGTCAAATGTATGTTCATGTAGCATAATTAATTATATTTATATTATTTATAATGTCGATATATTTTGGTTGTACAAGGAACCTGTGTATTTTGTTTATCTTTCTTCATAAAAAATAAAATTGGATAAAATATTGCGAGTTTAAATCTATTTTGGTGGAGGTTTAGGGGTAAGGTTGGACCCACCCCACATGCTACCCCCCCCCCCCCCCCCCCCCCGAACCCCGGATAAAATTCTACGTCCGCGCCTGGGTTCTCTCCGACCCGCTACATAGAATGGGTGGGTACATCTCTTATTAAAAATGTTATCTAACTCGACTGACTTAAAAATAAACAAGTTGAATTCTCAAGATTAAGGAGGCTGGGTGGTCAACAAATTAACCATCAGATCTTCTTTAAACGTTGACATATCTGATAATTTTGGACATACTGTAAAGTAAACATTTATTAAAGAAAAAATCCAAATATTTTAGCCTTAAAATTTGAGCATTTTCCTATCTCTATACAGAGCTCTTCTTCATAAGGAGTTAAATATTGCCTTAAAATGGCCACGACCATCCAGCCATCTTAATAGGATTTAACGGAATGTTACGTTCCAATCATGTTTGGTTTTCCGTTTTATATATTTCCTGTCCTATTTCAAAAAGATGGCGGATGATTTAGAAAGTGAGAAAAATATACATTTTCTTTCACCATTAGAAATTGACTATAAATCTTATACTGTTATAGAATATAAAATTTTATATAAAGTAAGGTTATGAATGAAATGTTGATTTAGCTTTTCTTTTTAGATATTTTGAATTGTGATTTCGTGCATATTATTGGACGCACGTTATATATTGCGTATGTAAATGGGGAAGCAGACAGATAAAAGGGCCTGTAATTCAATTCATTGCATTGCCAGATATAAACAAACTATAAACTCTGCATAATTAATATACTTTATAACTTTTAGCTACACTACCGTCTATTGTGTTATGTAGTCTGAGGCAAGTAAAGTGACGACAGCAGTAGTAAATTGTCTAAAGAATTTAATGTTACTCATTGTTTACACAGAATTAAATTTTATCAGTGTGCGAAATTAACAAAATGCATTAAAAAGCCCACAGGACTATCCCACTTAGATTTGGGATAAACCTTGGAAAAATGGGATTGTCCACAAGTATCAACAACAAATTTTGTCCTTTCCATTATTTATCTTGCGCTTTTTAACAACGCTTTCTGTGGTTAAATATTTCAACATGGCGGATGTATACAAACAGTAAGATTTGGGTATATATAGTTACACAATACAATAGAGAGATGTTCAAAATTCACTTAAATGTTGAAAATAATAGCAATATTGAACAAAGTTAGTCTAGAAAACATAACTGCGAAATTATTAATTCTAATTTTATTCTTATTTCGATTCAATAACCAAAAAAATAGAAAAGTTATTTTGTTAAACCTCTTTTACACATGGCCGCCAAAAATTGGGATAGACAACTCGGTCGCTTTCGATTCACATTGGCATAGCGCGATGTGATATGAGATAGATTTTGACTATCGGACAGGCGTTAATTTCACACACTGTGTTATGTGGAATTAAAATTAATTAGTCCAAAATTTTTTGGGCTGTAAATTGCAACTTTCCAACACAGATGGAACTGTAGCTCCCACGTCTCTGAATATTTTTAGGCCGGGAGCTATAGACCTGCAGCTAATAGGGTTTAAATGTATTCAGAGGTGAAGGGCTTCCATTGAGTATGTAACAAATGCAATGTGTGATCAATTATTATAGCTTTCAATACACATATTCATTATGTTATTCATCTTTGTTAGGCTCATCAGCTGAAGCTCTGATAAGTTTCAGAGAGGGTAAGTGCTGTAGCTGCACAAAAACCTTGGCATTCTTTCACAATGCAGCAGCGAACAGGAACCTTTAGTTCTTACTTTTCCTTAATTCTGGCTTTGAATCTGCTAGCATGATACATGCACTAAATCCATTTATATTCTGGTGGTGTACCAATCCATTATTTATTTTACATGGAATACCTGAAGTAGGTTGCATGAAAATTTGATTTCCTGACTTTGGCTTTCTGATGTGATTTTTTTTCCCTTATAGGTTGCGGGTTATGCATAAAAATCATGGCAGAGCCTAAGCAAGCACTTGCAGATCATAAATTATTTTTGATATATTAGACAGGGTTCAGCCTTTCACAGCACATTTCGGTGCTGGGACCATTAAAATTTGGAAAATTGGCTGCTAACTCTAAGGAAAATCTTATACACTATAATGCATCATATTTAAGCTTTAAACTTAACTTCTGTATAACAAATTGTACATTGATACATGTGCATGTATTTTTCTGGTTTATGGGTAATTGAAAAAAAAAGAATGCAGTCAGTAGGGGAATAAAGGTTCCCTTCTCAAATTTGAAACAGGGTCTTTCTATGGCCCTAGTTAAAGACAGTAAAGGACCCTAATAAAAAATAGGTTTCATGCATTGGAAACAAATTGATGCAAAACTATGTAAATTAAAATTGATAAAGAAATTGAATGAGTATCCACTATATTAAAGGATTGTAAAAATATACATGTGGTCTATTCTAATATTAAAGCATGTTGAATATTCTTTGTTGATTAACTCACTTGGTGAAATATAGCAGAATACTTTGTCACTCTTTTTTTTTTTTTTTTTTGTCTACAGGTAGCACTGACTACAAATCTCCATCAAGGCAGAGAAATGTGAGTGAAAATGTGTTTGGATTCAAATGCCATGGTGTCTGTGTATAAGCCTTGGATGTCTTGGTCTTTGTCTGAAGTCAATTGGTTGCCATTACCATCTTTTTTTTAATGATTAGTTTACATTAACATGCTGTTTTCTTTGTAGCCAACTCGTATCAGAAAGAAAAACACAAAGTTTTACAATGAAGATGAAGACACTTCATTCTCGCTACGACCACGAGCCCCCAAAAAGAGAGAGCGTAAACCCGTAGGTTTAATGTTGTCTTTGACAGGTTAAGGGGTTTCACCACCTGATGAAAGATTTCATAAACAATTTGTATTTTGAGAGTGTTCTTCTTTTTGTTTTTATTTCTACTTATCTACAAAACAAGTGTCCTTTTATTCAGGGTCTAGGATTGACTGTTCATGACAAAAAGATGGCCCAAGCCATTGGAGTACGACTTCGAAACCTACTGAAGTTACCTAAGGCCCACAAATGGGTCTGCTATGAATGGTTCTATTCCAACCTTGACATGTGAGTAGAGTACACAATGCAGTGATTTCCTTGCACATTGCCCAATGTTAAATATAATGATAAAATGAATAAAACAACATAAATGGTGTGTTGTTTTACATGTTTATATACATCTCTTCTTTCTCATTCTGCAGACCCCTATTTCTGATGGAAAATGACTTTTCTATCTGCATGAAGGAGTCTTTTCCACAGTTAAAGATGAAGAAGCTGAGGAGGGTGGAGTGGTGTAAGATCCGCCGCTTGATGGGAAAACCTCGCAGGTATTCATAGTTTTCTGTGTGTCAGTATGCATGTTGTTTACCCTACATAAACCATTTGGAGAATGATATACTTTGTTTACATCTGTATTGTTGTAACTGATTGTCATACAGAAAAATGTTGGATCATGTTCAATGCATCACTATGGATGTGGTCACATTAATGTTATTGTAGCTTTGAGTTGATATTTATTGTCCCCCGCCGCAACGCGGAGCGGGGACATAGAAATGCCGGGCGTCTGTCCGTGTGTCCATGCGTCTGTCCGTCACACTTTTTTGTAAGCGCTCTCATGCCTACACATTTTGACAGATTTTCATTACATTTATACCAAATGTTTATACACCTATTACCTTGGTCAAGTTCGAAAATCAGCATTGGTCGATACTTTTTGTTGGAGTTATGGGACTCTGACCACAATAATGACACCGTTTTATCCAAAAATTGACCTTGTAAGCGCTCTCATGCCTACAAATTTTGATGGATTTACATGAAATTTATACCAAATGTTTATACCACTAATACCTTGGTTAAGTTCTTAAATCAGCCTTGGTCGATACTTTTTGTTGGAGTTATGGGACTTTGACCACAATAATTACTTCATTATATCAAAAATTGACCTTGAAAGTGCTTTCATGCCTACAAATTTTAAGATATTCATAAGATTTATACCAATGTTTTATGCTCACACAAAGACGAGCTGGAGGGGGCATATTGTTTTACTCCTTTCCGTCTGTAATTCAGTACAAACGTGCGTCTGTTTGTCCATCTGTATACTGTTATATCACGCTCCGAATTGGCCCCCACGAAATTTAATGATTCCACAGTACAGTATACTAGTATACTGCTTGAACGGCGGGGGACCCAGGAATTCTATTCTTGTTTGATCATAGTGTTTATCTTTGTTCTTTTTACCTTTTTGTGAGCTTTTATTTTTTGCTGGGTCAATGTTTTAAAGTAATTGGTCCATAGTTATTACGAAAGTGTCATCCAGACTTGTACATCCACATCCATACCAACGACATTGAAAACAATTTTGATATGTAAACCTGCTTTCATCAAGAGGCCTTTGTATCCCTTTTCTAGATGTTCTCCAGCTTTTTTTGAGGAAGAGCGAGGGGCCCTGGAAGCCAGACGTACAAAGATCAGACTTCTACAACAGAGGAAAATGTCAGAGCTACAAACCTTCAAAGACCTACCCGAGGAGATTCCCATGCACCTCGTTATTGGGACAAAAGTTACAGGTAAGGTTTTGTAGATTTGTAAAGAAATCTTCTAACAGCATCTCTTGTAGCAATAGAAAACATCTGAACATATGATTAATCAGCATTAATGTTCAATAAGATAGAGTTTTGAACAGTATTTAACAAGTTAGAATGATATTTATAGGGAACTGATGTTATTACAAAAATTTAAATGTAACTAATTTTTTTTCTTGGAAAAGAATATGTTTACAAGATAATTTTTTACTTTATTTTAGCTCGTCTGAGAAAACCACAGGACGGGTTGTTTACAGGAGTGGTGGATGCCTTAGACACAGTCACCAACAGTTACAGAATCACGTTTGACCGACCGGGAATCGGCACCCACTCTATCCCAGATTATGAAGTTTTGGTAAGAAAAAGTGTTTAGAGAGAGTCATGTGTGCTCATACACATACATGTACATAATAAGATGTTCCTCTGACATATGAATCATTTATTTTACAAAAAAAAATCAAATTAGGTTTTGTTTATGAATTTGTATCTTTCTAATGATAAGATAATATGTTAAAGACATGAAGTAATGATAATTGAAAGTTTTTACTTATTTTTCATAAACTGGTAGAAATATTAAGAATTTTTGTTTTGTTATATTGTTCATTATGAAATAAAACTAAAACTTATGAACCTCTGTGACAGAGTGTGGAGCCCCAGGAGACTATCCCACTGTCAGCATTTCAGCAGAAGCACCGACCCAGGCAGCCCACTCTGTTCTCTCCTCCCAAGTTTGTTCCTAGTCTCGGCTCCCCCAACCCAGAGCTGGTGAGATACTCCATCAAAGGAGGTTCTTTTTAAGTAGCATGTAGAAAACTCTATGATATTAGAAGAAATTCCTATCAGTGTTTACAAATCTACATGTATAAGAATTTTCACAACCATCATTATGTTAACTTTTTAACACTGTAGACGTACACATTCAGAGGGTGAATATATCTTTTACAGGATAACGACCCGCTCCTGAGTGGTTCCACCTTCACAGGGAAACTCCTCAGTCTGGAGGGCGGCACCTACGGGGGATTCCCCATCAAGTTCCTGGTCCAAGTGGTAAGTTCAAGGTCATTTATTCACTAAACACCATTTAAACATGTACATGTAGGTCAGATGTTCAAATATAAATCTTGTAGTTATGATAAACAGAGTTTGAAAACAGTAAGGCTATGAGATGTATAGGCTTTAATGGATTTATTACACACCATAAAATCCATCTAATTTAAAATCAAAATGGAAGCCCATTATTACTAATGATAAAAAATGAAAGTTGTGAATGAATGTGTCGCAGTACTTTAAAGTACATGTACATGCATATTTATTGTTTACAGTATTTGGTTATTAAAGTAAATTCATCAGCTTAAAACATTGAGAAACCCTTATGTATTGAAGTGTAAGGAAAATAGATTAACACATATACATGTACTTAATTTTTATGCATTGAACATGAAGACCATTGTGTCAGGTTCAACAATTTGATAGGTGCTTTTTATGTATGAACAATTTAGAGATGTCATTGGACAAAACACACCAATTAGAATACTGAAGGCATGACTGGCACCTTGATAATCTCCAGGTACATTAATTAGTATACAGGTACCTGTATATGCCTGCTTCTTAATTGGGGTTAATAAGGTGTTACATGTGAATACAAGGTTTGATATTGGACATGTTTCTTGCTAAAAATTTATGCTCTGCTCCTATTGAATAGCAACTGTCAACATTAGAATCTCGTCGAATATAAGAAGGACAAAGAATCCTGTTTTCTCCATAGTTTGACTGGTGTCGCATGCTTTCATTGACAATGGTTTCATTTTTTCATGCAAAAAGTAAATGCCTGTGTGTGCAGGCACAGAAAGCTATGTTTGTGTTGTTAAGAAGATTAGAAATATATTTATTCATTTTATTTTACTGTAAAAAAAAAAACCCTTAAAAAACTATCTTTTTTAAAAAGTACATCTGTACAAATAGCCTTTTAATGTTAAAGTATGTAGACAGAATTGTATATTGAGAAGTCAACTTATGGTAATTCTACTTTTATATCATGCAGTTGAAATCAAATTAAAAATGATGAATGAATGCGGAGCTTTTGCAAATTAAACATAAAATTTGAAATTGAAGAATACTGTTCTGTCTTAAACACTAATTTGTGATTTAAGTCTTCCAATGACCTTGTGACATATAGAAAGGTTTTTATATCCATTTCCAGAGCAATTTTGCATTCATGCTCCCTCTTTGACCAATATCATGTTACTTTATTGTTTATCATCAAATAAATATCTTTCAAGTTACTTTTGTACCACTCCATGGTTTAGAGTGAAAATATAAATGTTTTCTTTTTTTTTTAAGTTTTGTTAAATAATGATTAAAAAAAACCCCAATCTATTATTTTTTCATTGCAGACAAGACTTTCCAAAATCCTTTCACTGAAGAAAGAATGGATAAACCAACTCAAAAATTTAAACACAGAAGCTGAAAAAGCGGTAAGTGGTTATGTAAAGTCAATAAGTATTGAACTGCATGAACCGTAAATCCATTATACATCCTGGAGACAGAGTGAAACTCAATTGCCAACTGACATGTGTGGCTGTAGGGTGTGTCAGGTAGAGTAGATTTAGCTTGAAACTCTGTGTTTTATCATCAGAAATCATTCCAGCAGCCCATCAGTCGAGACTTTCAGAGAAAGTATGCCACCACTGTCCTGGAACTGGAGCAGCTTAACAAACAGCTGAGTGACTGCCTCGGAGGGGTGCAGAACTACTGCAAAGAGGTCAGTATGCTCAGAAATAGTGATCAAGTATTATTAAACTTAGAGAAAATATTCCCCCCCCCCTCCAAAATTTTGTCTTTTCTCACTTCCTTAAAAAAAAAGGAGCTCTGAGAAAAAGGTGTAGAAAAATACTCAGTTTGCTAAAATAGTTGGGGGGGTTTTCTTAACTTAATGATAGTTTATAGCTAGAAAAATCATATTTTGAATTTTTAGGTGGAATAGGATGGGTACAAAGTATGTTGAACACCAGACCTTCAATTCTTTTAAATACAAATGTGATTAAGAAGTCTTGTATTTTGTGTTTGATTCTTCTTCTATAACCCTGCTTTTTTGGTACATTGTAAATCACTTTCTTTCTATGTAACAGCTGGCTCCAGACATGGGTATGACCCCGCTAGATGAACCCTCACAGATCAAGACCAGCTGTGATGAAGAGGCTGCAGACATTGTCAACAGGATTAGTGTAAGAGAGCGTCACAGAAGTTAAACTACTGTAAACGAAGAGTAAACAGTAACAACACTTTAAACTAGCATTAACTATAGCATTGAATTGGGGAGAAAGATAATCATTGCTAGTTGAAATCATCAACACTTTGAAGTGTATAATTATTGTTCCAGCTTTAGATAAAAGATATTGCACAGTTAGAAAAATATATTCATGCATATAGTACATGTACATGTAGATACCATGTACCATTGTGCATGTTTATAATAGAATGATGTACATCTAGTATTTTCTGTCAAATTGTGACCATGAGAAATTTTCCATTTTAGGGGATGTTCCATAAAAGGACATCAAAGAACCACAGGGTGATTGATTTGATCTCAAATTTGACTTCACTCATGCTGCAAGTTAGGGTAAGTCAAACACCCATTCTAAGTGCTTACTATTGTTAATACATGTGCATGATAGACCATCATTAACAAATGTGAATGTATTTTGGAAAGGGAGAAAAGGGAGTGTTATTTTAGTTGTTTTAAGAAATATATTTTTTTATACCTTTTTCCCCCAAAAGATTTTCAAAAAAGCAGTATCTTTGCACTGCTTTTGACATTTTACACAATACTTTCTATTTGTAATAATAACATAGGAAAGCTGTAACTTCTATGAATTCTGAGAATTTACTTGTTATTTGACTTTCTTATTTACTTCCTTTTTCTTTGGCAAACTTGATGTAGATGCTTTTTTTTGCCATGAAAAATAAAAATGAGAGTGGACTCAGAAGAGACTTTTATGTTTATTATCATAATGGTAGTTTACTTAGAATTGTAGCAAGGTATTATCTTTACCAACCATTGCCAACCACTACCAGGGTGATCTGCTCCTACATGTATGTGTAATACAAAATAGCTGTACTATACAACTTTTATGCTTTTCAGACTTTTTCTGAACGTGAATTTAACTCCTTCGAGTTCAAGTGTTTACAAGATACACTTAAGGAAATAAAAGATAAATTAGATGGGAACAGCATAAAGTAAGTACCATACCTGTACAGTGTTTGTCCTTTAAAATTGTCTTGTTTGCTGTTATTTGTCATGCATTTTCATGTCATGCAAATATGAAGAGACTGATACCCAGAAAGTCTTTATTATTGTGGTGTTTCACTTGTTTGTCTTATACATGTATATTATTTATGAATTTTTGCAGTGCATTCCAGAACAACGTAGAAATCCATATAAATCACATACAGAGTGGACTCAGCCAGATGGGGAACCTCCATGCATTCTCTTCCTCCACTTACAAAGTCTGATCGGGTCAAAGGTCAAGGCCAGTTTAATTGACACTGAATAACCCTGCAGGGTCTCAACTACTGAAAGCATGCTTCTTGTTGAGGATTAGACACTGGTCATGTTTAATTACGTTAGTTAAGTAATGCATGATTGTGATAAATCATTTACTGTACATGATAAGTATGTAGTTGTCCAACAACCAGGAATTTTAAGATGAGACCAGTGATGTGTAAGATGATCAAAATAATGATTTAATAATGTCAAGTATTGTATACAAAGCATTTGTTGGTGATCATTTAGGATTTTCTCTGTGAATACTCTTAGAATTATGTTAGTGAATGTACATATTGGTATAAATGCAATTATGTATGTATGCATGGTACATGTTTGTACATGTAAGAAAAATTCAAGGATGAATTGTCATATCATATTGATAGTTCAATATAGAGACATCGTTTTCATGGAGATACAATAAAATTGTTGTAATTGTGTTAAAAGTATCTTATTGGTGTATGATTTCAGTGGTACATGTATTATATGGGGGTAATTGATCTAAACATAGATATGGTATTACTGAGTTGGTATCAATTACAATGTCATATGAGATTGTATTTTGCTGGTGTGGGATCAATGTTCTGTTGTACAGGTAGAAAACATTTGTTGTTTGATTTCATCTTGACTTTTACAAAAAGGCTAAGATTTCTCAATTTGAGCAAACTGTATTTTCTCTAGACACACAATGTAAATATAAGACATTCTTTTAATTTGCTTAAGTATCGAGTTTGAAGTCAACACACACAGAAGATCTGGCTTAGTTTGGCAAGCAATATTTAGAATAAAGTCTGATAATAAAAAGCATATTAGTCAATGCATATACATATGTACATGGTATATCCAACTTCCAGTTTTTATTTCCGTTGTTCTTTTTTTGATATTCGACACAATTGCCTCACCATCACACCTTTGATGATGTACAACAGG
Source organism: Magallana hongkongensis (assembly GCA_016163765.1). Classification (NCBI taxonomy): domain Eukaryota; kingdom Metazoa; phylum Mollusca; class Bivalvia; order Ostreida; family Ostreidae; genus Magallana; species Magallana hongkongensis. The sequence goes on from WFKH01011801.1 coordinate 49,093,253, forward strand.
TGTACTACATCTGAGGACACGACCCAGCTGACACAGCCTATGATGACGGCAAGTCCAACATATCCCATGTCGGCGGCACTCTGGCGGTCGTCGTCTGCACTACGCTTTTGTCTGACGTAGGAGGAAAGGTTTTTCTGTGGCAAAAGAAGTTTGCTCTTTATTTCTTTAAGAGATATATCTACATTATTTAGTGTAAGGTGGTGGGTTATGTTCACACATGTGCATGACTTGCATTTATTGCTTGGTGAGGGAAGTTTGGAAGTTTCACTGCTGAGCTTTAGGCTAACTATATCAGTATATGAAGTTGTTTTTTTCTGTGATTGCCTCTGCTTAGAAGTTGGGTATGCTGGTGCTGTATCACTGTCATATGTATGAATTGTGTTCTCAGTCCTTTCATACTGTGGAGAAATGAAATATGCTGTAGATGGCACAATGTTACTATTCTCATCTAATGATGTTCCACTTATCTGTGCTGTTGTGGTGCTCTCTTTCTTTAAACCAAGGGAATTTGATGATGACGGTAAATCTGAGGTTGCCATTTTTGATATTTCCATTGTTCCTTGTGTATTTGAATTGATGGTATGGCTCGTAGTCATCCTTAGATCAAGTCCACTGGCAGTGGAGTCCTCTGTCACTTGCATATCTATAGCATGTCAAAGTAATGGTCAGACTCATGTTTTGAACAGTTTAATCTGAATCTTCAATTTGGGCATATACAGGCAGTCCTTTGTGTTGGAGAAACTTACCTTGTTTGACCCATTTTCCTGAGACAACCATGCTCTGGGCAATCAAAAAATGTCCACCTTAAATAAAGAGAATTTTTTAAAATTTATTAATAGTTTGGCAAGAAAGATAATTGATATGATACGTAATTGTCTTAATGATACAGCTATTACTGGTAGATATTTTAAGTTGCAATTTTATCCCATTATAGCCAGTGACTCGTTGAAGTGGAATTGATATTTCATATACCGGTACAATTGCGCTCATTCTAGCCAAGCAGTCAAATTTGCATTATGCTCTTCGGTTGTGTTATGGTGGGCACGAACATGATAAAGAACCCTCATTGGACACATAAAAAAGGGAACAATCAAATTCAAACTAGACTTGTAAAATTGTTCATCTACAATACTTGTAAAAGTATATAACTTAAGTCTAATTTTGATGAGATAGTCAAAGGGGTGATTAAATTTCACGAAGTGAAAGAATCTCGAAGGGACGTTAAACACCAAACAATCTATAAATAAACAAACCGGTAGGTACTGGTATCTCTAAAGTAAGATCAAACGGCAGAGAGCGCTGGTGAATCAACTTCAGGCAGTACACAGGGACGACAACGCTTGTGTCGTTGAAATACTGCAACACAAGGAAACTGGTATCAATGACTGAGGAGGAAATATCAGATTATTTTAATTAATACTGTATCGTTACACGTATTTGAAATAAGTAATGTAACCTGATCTTAAGCAGTATTTTTAAAAGTAAATTAATGATAAATCTAAATTACCCCCCCCCCCCCCCCGTTCTTTTTACACATGTTAATAAATAATAAATGTCAACGTGCAAATGTATAAAACACAAAATGTATAGTAATGGCATTCAACTCACCAGCAGTATCTCTTTAATGTTAGGTAAAAATGAATCACATTGAACAGAATAGACTGAATTGTTTCTAAAGAAAAGTTCCCGGTTTAAATTTATTAATTACTGACGCAGTAAGTACCTTAAGCTTTTTATATGAGGAACAGTCCTTCCATGGACTGTAGTACAGTTGATGTTGGCCATAGTAAATTTGCGGGGTTTGTACGTATACCCCCGTGGTAATGTAGAGTGGTGCAGCATTGGTCACACCACTGCGTAATAATTCAGCAGCCTACAAATAATATAACACACTGGTTTTTATCCCTTAAATAAAATAAATAATAACAGAATTACTCACGAAATACGTTTACTTTGATGAAAAAAAAATATTAACAAATATAAATCAAACTACCTATAGTAAAAAGAGGGTTTTTTAAAAATCTTGATCCACGAGTTTTCGAGAGGTTTTATCAATCTTAATCGACGTGGGTTAGGGAAAGGGGACAAGTATTTCATAGAAAAGTTCTTGAAAATATCAAATTTTACTTTAAATTGATGAAGGTATGAGATGTAAATATTATCCTTCTTTGAAATTAATTATTTTTTATTTGCAAAGGGAAGGATAATGGGTAAAAGGGTATTGTATTCGTTTTGTTGTAATAGAGCAAGATTAGCTGCTTTGGTACACTGTATATTTTTAACTATTGTACTCGGGTTAGCAATATTACCCATGGGACATTTATACATTGAAATATAATTGAATTTCACTTGATCTTCGCTTTCTTGAATTACGATTAAATATTTACTGCATTCATTTTAGGCCACAGGCACTTGATGTATTAAAATATTTCTCTCATTATAATAATAAAATTATACCCCCTACCTAACAATACATTTTTAGGTAGAGGGGTATCTTTTTTAATACGAGAAAAATATATATAAAGTCAGGTGCCTGTGTTTTAGGCATCTGTACATGTTTTTATGTTAAGTTTATGTGTTGCAATGTCTATCAATCTACACCAATAACATTTTGTACCATTTCAGTTTAAGATAATTCGATCCTCACTTTTTACATGTACACGTTTTACCGACCTTCCATACTTTTGTTGGTGTTTCTATTCGGGCATTGAATATCAAGCTGGAGGTTTGTTTGGCTACATGTAAATCAGCCTCTGCACTCATACCTGAAAGAAGTTTTTCCCGTAAGATGCAGTAAATCACATACATGTATTTATTCAAAAACTCTATTAGCGTAAATATATAAAAGTCCTGTGATATACACATGTACGTGTAAACAGTTAATTCATAACCTTGGCTTAAAGCTGAAATTTAAACAATAAAATGCTTTCTTTGGTGATTCATGCGGAATATGAAGTTGGCGACATTGCAGAAAAAGTACATAACCCGCGTTTGCGGGTTGTGTAATTGTTTTCTGCAATGATCGCATGAATTATCAAAGGAAGCATTTTATTGTTTATATTTACATTTTACATTAATTATTGTTAATATACACAAGTACGTTAGAACTGAACGGAAAGATTTGTAGAAACGCGTTTTATATATATATAATAACCAGGAGGTTTGGTCAACAGGTACCCGGCAAAGATGTGCCGCACCGTTGGACACCTGAGGGAAGGTATTTCTTCACAAACGGGGCAGCTAGCGATGTCGGCCAGGGTGTACCTCTGGAACTGTCCGCAGTGACACGTCGCGTTGAACTGAAAAGTGGATGCACCAAGATTTAACCATTTAAATCTTTCAATCTTTATTAATCTATCTCTCTCTCTCTCTCTCTCTCTCTCTCTCTCTCTCTCTCGTTTACACCCGCACATTACCCCTATTGCCATATGTATTTCTCCTTTTGTTTCGCATAACATCTGGCAAATTTGCAAAGCTGAGTTAATTCTAGGTGGCACAAAGCTGGATATGTTGTAACAGTCCGAAAAGACAAAGGGGTCTAAAAAGAACACAATATATCATATCTTTAGATACATGTAACTTAGTTAGTGCTGGGATATTTCTGAATCAAAACGAAATGGAAGAAATTTTTACACTTAGTGTTAGGTTGTCATTATTCACCTGTTACCAAATTATTTCCCTTGGTTTTGCTTCCCGAGAATATAAATTTTGGATAGTTTGGGACTTGTGCATGGTGAAATCCCTCATAGACAGCATACCAAATACCCGTTTTGTCCTTCGCGTATTGCCAGTAATAGGAACTGTAAACAAAAATGGGTTTGTGTATTTAAGACTACAACACGTGACAAGTACGAAACAGACTGAAAACAATTTACTGCACGTGAAAATCTTAACATATACTTGTACTTACTTTCATAATTATTATATAAACATACGTCAATTTATATACAGTGAATTGGTTGTTTTGCGATTTGAAAAATGTCTGATTTATCTTGATTCATGAAATGAGCAATTTATTTATTTTTTTTTTTTTATGGGGAGGGGGAAGGGGAGGGGGTAGGGTTAGATCAACATATGTACCTGCGTTGTATCTCGCAGCTAGATTGGTCTATTCTGTGCGAGGAGTTCAGTTGCTGACTCTGAATTTTGAATCCTGACTTCACTGTAGGGTGTAGGTACGTGATCCAAAAGAGCACATCCCCAAATACGTTCAAAAATCTTAAAGTAAGCTAGCACATGGAAAAACAAGAAAGCATACTTATATTTTTTTCTCAAAGAATGTATGGGCATATTTATCTAAATAGAATCACAGAGTGTATGAATCCTTTTGATTAAAAAAATTAACAAACACTATAGTGCGGCCCCTATAGTGTGCAGAAAAGTTCTTTGGATAACAAATGTGTGCCTGCAAAATGATAAGACTTACACTTTCTAACTGATCTGTGAAGATTCTGTCCATTAATTGGCTTTTGTAATTCAATTTCTTCTGCACAATGTTAGAGATATTCAGGGTCTGGTTATAGTTTCTGTCCGAGAGAAATTCATCCATGGAAATTCCATCCTGTCCCTGCTTTACGAACAGAATAGTCTCTTCATTCTTGTGAGCTGTTGAAAACAAAATCTTTTTATATATCGCTCTGACAAACGAGTCAATAATTATATATCTTTTTTATAATTCGTTCTTTTCATATATTTCAACAATACCGTGTCATATATATGAATATGTTTTGTTTTAGTTTGCATTAGGAAATGTACCTTCATCTTTTTAAAGTTTTTTAAACCAAAAAGGGTATGAATAGATATCAATATACATACCTCTTGAAATTGTTAATACAGAAAACACTGGCATTACCATAAAGAAATTCCTCATTGTCTCTTTTAGTTGCGTCTTCATCATCAAAAGAAAAAAACCTCTTTATAACAATCTCATTCTGAGTAATTTTACCTTGAACGATTATTTCCAGTGACAGAATGGTCCTCACAAATTTAGAAGAGCAATGGAATAATTAACAGGAAAATATATAACACCCATGCGTTTGTAGAAATTTGGGAGACAGGGGAATTTTAGGATATTAAAGCTAACATACGACGCTGTAAAAAATATCAATAACAATCTAATTAAAATTAGATGTTAGATCCGCTCGCTTACTCGCTACACAGCGTTTGTGTAGCGAGTAAGCGAGCGGATCTATCATCTAATTTTAATTAGATTGTATCAATAATAGTATCACATCTCTCAGGAAAGGTATTTTGGCTCCAGAAACCAGCCAAAGGATTTATGGGATTACGAAAAACTAATATAGCCGATAGATATTTCTAATAATGAGGGAACAAAAGGAAAGAATAAACAATAATGTTTTTTCAATAATTGAGAGATTGATGTTTTGCAAATAAAATGCTGCTATCCAGACAAGAGATATCCATGTCAGTCTTCGTATATTTGTTTTACAATGGTTTCAATCAATGTAAACTTGTCAGTTCTTTGATTTTATGGCAATTCATTTTAAATATGCCTAATCTTTGACACGTTGTATTATCAAAATTATAATAATCTTATAAGCGTTAAGCATTTTATGATGAAGAAATTGCCCTTGTATGGCAAAATTCAAAATTTTTTGTGGAATTTGGTGTTACTTGCAATAGTGTCGGTAATCCCCTGTAGGTTCTTACCCATGTGGAAATACCTACTGCTACCACCCAAATATCCTGATCAGAATTAAAACAAAAAAAGTTTCAATCCATGTACCAATTTACTTAAACAGCAAAATTAATTTGTAAACCACAAAGATGTTTGGTTTTTTTTTTAAATGTTATTTATGAAAATACTGACTAATCCATGCTTTCCAAAAATAGTTATCTTTACATCTACATAGGTTTATTTCTCCTGGGGTATGACAGTAGCTACAACTGAATCATACTTGATTCCAATTTTGAAGATAATCTATTTAATACAATTATAAATCGATTTCTATCAAAATTTAGCTCTGAACATTAAAACGTGTGATTTTACATTATACTAACTAAAATAATACATGTGATTATTGTTAGAACCGTTTTAACAAGAGCTTGGACTTTCGGTGGGATGTTACTATCTAGTTTGCTCATCAAAACAAGCTTTCAAATAATTGACCTCCTTTCTTCTAATTCGCTAAGAGAAGCTCATTAATATTCATAGACAGTCAAAACCGGAAAGTTGTTTGCCAAGAGCTGCTCTGCTGTGTAAAATTGACGAGTGTCATTGCGTTCAATGTATTCATATCTATTAGCCAATGACTGGACAGTTAACCATGAGTAGAACCCGCCTTCATCAAATCGGAGTTTGTCACGTACTACCCAAAGTCCAAGCTCTTGTTAAAACGGTTCTACATAATATTCGAGGGGAAAAGTACGAAATACCGAACTTAATGATCCGTTATGATGAGACAAAAATGCCCGTTTCCTTATCTGTTGTGGCAAAAGGATGCCAGTCAGATCTTTAAACACCACAAACCGAAAGGAATATCAAATCAAAAACGAAACAGTCACAGCATTAGATCAAGAGTATGAAACGAGAAGAGCACCATGGCGCTTAAACCTATTGTGCAAAATTGTATTTTCACTGCTGAACAATAGCACTTTAGTGACGGAGCTAATGCTCTTTGTCAGACGATAACCTTGACCATCTCATTAATCGTCAGATATAGGTATTCATTCGCATTCTTCGTCTTTGTCTGTTACATGTACATACCCCGGTATCAAAATTGAAAAAAGAATACCCCAATTAAACCGTTTTCCTTCATTCTCAGCATGATACTTTTGTTGTAAAACCACCATATCTTTACTGGCAATTTATTTTTTTTATTAAGTTATAATAACCCTTTTTAACATTTTTGGCTATACATATACTATATTTGTATTAACATGAACTTTTGGTAATTGTAAAGAGAAAATCCCATTTTTTAAAACATATATTTTTGGGGATTTCAGTAGGAATACTATTTTACAATTTTCGTGTTTATAATTCATGGGGCTTCTATGCATAAAGTATCAAACATTTTTTTTTTTACAATTTAATTGAAAAGGATATATATCATTGTATTCATTATTCTCTCTAGACAGAGACGATTTGTGGTGCTAAATACAATTCATTTCCCTCTTTTACGATTATTAATTTCGAATTGGTAATACCTACAATGTACATAAGTTGACTAAAACCATATTAGTTTTAAAATTCATAAATGTATATTGTTGTTTTCTTTGTTACATTTTTATACATTAACATGTGAATCTATATTCATGTACACACGTGGTTATGCACTAATAAAGTACATGGGATTGTTGTCATGTAAAAATCATCAAAGTACAACATTACAAATCAAAATAATCGGTTTCGTGGAGACAAAAATAGGTCTCTGTGTCCCCCTTCGTAACCCGTCGTGTCAGAATGATGCGGGTCAGAACGATTTGAATCACCACTGAACCCGAGTATAGGATGTTTGAATCATTACCGATATACTGTAAAGCCACCACATCCACCACGGTGTATAAAACAAGACAAGCGCCATGGCGCTCCATCCTGTTGATGAAGACGTGTTTCCAATGCTGAACCACAGCACTCATGGGCCCGAACTTCTGGCTCAGCTCAACGCCGAGGAGAGCCTCAACCGCCTGCCTCTTCTCTTGGTTCTCTCCATCTTGTCCTTTGTTGGAATTTTCGCCAACGCGCACGTACTGTTTGTGTTCGGAACCAAAATCAAGCGGTCCACGTACCGTGTGTTTGTTCTGGGTCTTGGATGTATTGACATGCTTGGCTGCACAATATCCATACCGTTCCAGATTATCGACGAGACGCACCCGTATACCTTCTTTGATGCAATTTCCTGCAAAATTTTTAGATTTTTTGATACCAATCTAGCCATTGCGGCAGCTTTGATGCTTGTGGTGATTGCTTCCGAGAGATTTCGGAAAATATGTCGCCCAAATGGACTTCAAGTTACAGAAAAGAGAGCCATTCGTTCCATTATTGCGGTTATTGTTGGATCTTCCATAGCGACTTCCCCTGCCTTGCTTATCTATGGCCGCCATACCGTTTCCATAGAGTCCAAGCATGTAAACGGAACTGAATGTTCTTGGACAGACGAGGCGTCAGCTACCTATTACGGTTATGTGTATTATGCCGTTGAACTTTTTATCATCATTTCTTGTATGGTTAGCTTGACTATTCTTTACTCCTTTGTTGGGAAAGCTTTAAGAGCACACAACCAACGCATGCGATCAACCAGGATTGTTAAATTCCATGCCAAAAAATCTACAAGATTGTCAAAAAATGTCAAGGAATCGCAAAATTATCCAGAGGATCAACAAAGAGGGTCTATTGAATCAATAAAGACGGACCGGGATTCCGGCGTTGACTCGCCGATCCCTGCTTCTAGCGATTCCCAGGAATCGGTAGATAAAATAGAAATTCAGTTCAAAGTTTCAGACGACAGAAAATTATCAAGTAATAATGAAGATGACAGTGTGTTTACAAATTCAAGCAAAGACAATAGGAACAATATTGAAAGTACTTCGAGTACTTGTCGGTTGTGCGAGGACAATGAGTCTCTTCAACAGTCGTCATCGATCAGGCGCATCTTCACTAAAGTAGCTCAAGTACCGGAAGCACTAAAAGGGATACTATTGAACAGAAGAGGAACTTCCGAGGAGACTTATGCTATTCCGGATATCATCGTTACCGATTGTAAAAACAATATTACACATATCTTGGGCAAAGGGCAGAGCAGTCGAACAAAGGACAGAAACATGACTAAAACCGACAACAACGACCCAAAATTTTACGTAGATATCGACCCTAAAAACTCGAAGGACAAAACATCCTCAAACAAATCAACGAAACGGTTCAAGAAACCGCTGACGAAAATTTTCAGAAACAGGAAGAAATCTAAGGAAGCGGAAAACATACGCGAAAGACGCATTACTAAACTTTTGTTTTTCATAACCTTGACCTTTATCGTGACCTATTACCCCTATATCATTATTCTCGTGATTTATGCCATCAAACCAGAGTTCAAGGAGAACTTGACCGAGGGAGGTCGCGTTTTCTACTTAATGGCCCTCAGGCTTTATCTTATCAACAACGTCATGAATGCTTTCTTCTACGGATTCTTTGACCTTGAGTTCAGAAATCATTGCAAGGACATTTACAAGAAATTGTACAGAAAGATTACGATGTCAAACTCAAAAACATTTGTATGCAAGAAATGTGTACATAAACAAAATCAATTTGTTTGACTTCTAATGAACTGTATATAAATTGTTTGTTCTTAAAGAGATACAATAAAAGATATAATTTTACTCCAAATGTTTTATCACTGTTACCGTGATAGAGATTATGTGAAAGGTATGGTGTGACAACATTACATTATAGTAGTGTGTGAAATTTTAAAAATCCACAAATTAGACACCTGTACAAAAGTGATTTTTCGCTTTTCAGTAACATTAGTTCATGTTTCTGTGTTTCTCCAGATAACCCCTCTCCAATCTTCTTATGAAAATCTTTCTTCTAAGGACAAAATATGGCTTCTAGTGCCTATATATCGATTTTTTATACCTGAATTCAATCTGTATAACCTATATTTCCAATTTCATACATTGTACACTGTACATTCATCTGTACATGGTAACGAATTTAAAATTTTATGAGTCATTTCCCCTAAAACAACCAGAACCTCTGGAAAAAAAAAATTGTCAACATATAAAGCAGCAAGACTTATGTTGAGGGTGCAGACCAGATGTCCCCAACTGCTCTTCAACATATATCGATATCAAGCCACCTTGTTTGTTTACATTCTGAACCAACAAGATTATAATGAGGCTATTGAAACATGAAAAAAAAATCGAACCTGGACTTTAAATTTAAGCGTATCAAGTCGAGACCTGAATCAATTCCCAAGTTGCTATTTGTGTGACATTAAGGTAAGTTTAATTAATTTACATATGAATCTGTAAGAAGTTAATTCGCCGTTTGCATGAATGCACACTCTACCAGTGTAAACAAACACCGCAATTCAGAATCTGTTCATAGAAGCGTCTATTTAAGGATAAAAATCGGTGAAATATCAGAGAAATTTCGAACTAGTTTATATTGGCAACAACGAAGCAGTGGTCATCTTCATTGGCTATAGATTATATCATCTAACAAATCCTAAGAGGGGACGGAAATAGTTGTTTGAAATTAAACCCGACTCTAATTGAACTGAATTGACAAACATCATGTGCCAGAAAAATAATTCGTGTATATCTTATATAATGACATACAGAAAGTACGACAAATGCACGTAATATCTTATAATACAACTACATGTACTGAATATATAATATCATAATTATTATATTTTGTATCTGATGCTTATATACATATACATTTATTTTTTAAAAGAAACATATTAATTGTAAATGAGATAAGATACAATGTCTATTTATAATATTTTTTAACAAGTTGAGAACTCTACGAAAGCAGCTAATTTTCTGTATTGTACATGAATTGAAATTTTCAGAATGGGGAGAAAAGTGGCAGTGGTCACGGGCGCTAATAGAGGACTGGGTCTAGAACTCGTCAAACAGTTGTGTTCAGAGTTTGACGGAGATGTCATCTTGACGTCACGTATGACTGATAAAGGTCTTGCTGCTTTGGAGAATCTGAAACTCGAGGGCCTACGTTCTCGATTTCATGAGCTGGATATTACTCAAGCTGCCAGCATACGTATGTTTGAGGACTTTATCAAGTCGGAATATGGTGGCATAGATATCCTCATCAACAATGCCGCAGTCACCTACAAGAAAGGGGAACTGGTTCCATTATTTCGACAAGCACAGCTGTCCATAGAGACCGATTTCAAAGGAACTGTTAACGTCTGTAGAATTCTACTTCCTCACATGCGTCCTCATGGCCGCGTTGTTATTCTTACAAATGGATACATTGGCAAAAGGAAAGAATTGGGAGAAAAACTGCAACAAGAACTCGACATCGAAAAAGCTGATCTCTATAAACTTATAACTCTTACAGACGAATACATGAAAGCCGTGAAGTTCGGAAACCACAATAATTATGGGTGGCCGGACTCCCCGAGTTTGACAGCTAAGATATTTCTCACGGCATTAGCTCGGGTGTTGACCAGAGAAATATCCGGAGATGTACGACGAAATATTCTTATCAACGCGTGCTGTCCCGGATGGATGACGTCACAAGGCAGCGCCATCTACATGGACGAAGATGGTACTTGCCAGGGCGTAAAACCAAAGTCTGTGGCGGAAGCGGCCAAAGATGTCGTATGGTTGGCTACACTTCCTGCGGGAACCAAATCGCCAAACGGTCAACTCGTCCGCTACAGAGAAACCATACCTTTTGAATGAGTATTGTGTCATATTAAACTACTTCGTGATCTTAGTGAATCTAACAATTAATTTTCTCAGGATTAGTGTGCCCTGTTGGGGTCTAAACAGACATGATATATGACGGAAGTTGATATTTTGTATATGTATCAACGATTAAACGCATTGCATTTACATGTACTAATTACTAAAATGACACAGGTTTTCGATAGTAGAGCATTAGTTATTTCTTTGCAACGTTCAAATGATTCCGAAAGGAAAATAGAAAAAAGAAAATGAAAAGCATTTTATATTGTTATATATAATTATCCTGTTATATTTTAGTACTAATTATAAAGTACTCTTTACAATTAAATTTTTAGTTTTCCCAACTGTTTTTTTCTTCTATTTGCATTGTTTAAAACTCCAAAAGGTTACATATGGTAAAAAGCAACAACAAAAAAGTTTAGAACCATTTTAACAAGAGCTTGGACTTTGGGTAGATGTGTCAAACAGCAATGTGACGTAGGCCTGTCTATTTCGTCGTTGGCCACTCAGCCATGGCTCTTTGAAATCAACAAGATTTGTCTGGCTTCTGAGCTAAAACTACGCAATCGGTGCATATTTCGCTTGAAACCGCGTCATATTTCACTTGTTTCGACGCAAGGAATAGATAGCTACGCCGTACTGAAAGTCCAAGGTCTTGTTAAAATGGTTCTAATATCCCTGACATGCAAATTATTCTCCTTTATAATATGTCGATCTGCAACATCGTTATGTCAATATGCAGAATAGTTATGCTGACATGCAAGAAAAATGTGATCATATAAAAATTAAGATTTTTTAAAATAGAATATGAAATGATTACTAATATAAAGATCACTCATGTCTACTTGCAACTTATTTATGATAACATTCAAGCTAAGATATTTCAGGTTTCCCTTTCTGCTAAAAAAATCAAAATGTCGGATATCATCATACTATTTAATAATTTGAATGTCACATAAATAAAAGTAAATAACTATTATCATTAACAATATCATAACAATTTCAATTGTCGATGAGTTAATGAGTTATCATAGTAATTGATTAATTGAGAAATGAAAACTGTTAATAACAAGAGTCCTGCATGTTTTCAAATATTAGTTGCATTTTCATGCTTAATTTCACAGATTGGTTATTATCAATTGTATAAAGAATTTAATTCTTTCTTCTAAAAATTAACTTGCGCATGGGAAGTGAAAACATGCCCAAAAACTTTGCTTTCTTATTCTTTATTTTAAAAAAATCTAGCATTTTTATAGCAGATACATGCAAGAATCGATGAAACACGTGTAAACTGCGCAGTTGACAACGGCACTTATAACTGAGTTGAACGGGATGGCGAAAATGACCCGTGACCTCAAGATACAATTAATTAACATGCCACTCTCATAGTGTCATTTATAAGTTGGATTCGGATGAAAAATTTTTTACACATATTTTTAATTTTCATACGTTTTCTACATAATTTACGTATGAAATCCATTGTTCAAATTACCATCGTTCTTCGATACAAATTCGCACATTTATAATACTAATGCATGCGAGCCATTAATAGCAATCGTCGTGGCGCGAAAGTCAAAGACCATGTCTAACAAACAAAGAACACGGCAAAATACCGTCCTATTCCTGAGAACAATGCTAAACGAACCTGTAGTGTCCATTACCTCTGACCGCTAATTATGACGAACATTAATTAATAACTGAAACCTGTAAAAAGGTAATTGCTTTAGGTTGTAAGTGTTGACATCACGGACCAAAAAGCCCGGGTTGAGTGCCAGTACGGACGTTATTCCACCACCGCGGCTCTGAAAGGAAGCACATTGGCTCGAGACCCATGGGAGAAGTGTAATTGTTCCTAACAAAACTTATAAGAAAAAAAATGAATTTAGTTTTGCTAGTTTTTTGCCTTATTGGTTTTTGCCGATCTATTCCGAAACCTGGTGGTATTCGAGTACAGCTTCCTGATTCCCCTATAACGATAAACATGGAGCCTCAAAAAATTAAAGTGGAGTCTCCAGTATCAAGAATAAAACCACCAAATGCTAAGTTCGAGGCACCGAAGACTGGATTGGAACCAGTGAGAGCTAGAATGGAACCACCAAAAGCTAGAATGGAAACACCAAAACCTAGGATGGAACCACCAAAACTTAGAATGGAACCACCAAAGGCTAGGATAGAATCTAGAATAGAATCACCAAACTCTGTACTAGCGGGAATTGACTCTTCCAGAGCTAAGCTGGAACTAGCAAAAACTCCATTTGAATCAAAACAAGGTATTTTTTCTCATTTATGTTTTAATAAAACTAAATTCTGGGTTCAAAAGATTCGATGTTCATTTTTTCTCTGACTATGAAGTAAGTTCTTGTACATAAATACGAAACGTCGAAAATGCTGTTTTGTTTGATATTTTATATAACTTATGATAAGTTTTTATTTGAGGAACGTAAAATTTTTATATCAAGATATTTGTTCTTTAATTCTGTTGATATTATTATTTTGTTTCGAACATCAATGTAGCAATTAACCCAGGTATGTATCATTGTAGAAAAATGGTAAATAATTCTCAGAGACACTAGGTTGTCCTTTACATGTAGATTTAGCGTTATGCCTCTCAAATTTCTTTAAAATACTACTTAAAATGAAGTAAATATACAATTATAGTTCTTTAAAAATGCTAATGTTAGGTATTCTAAGTTTAGTTGTGCTAAAATTGACTTACCTTATTATTCGTGATTTCAACATTCTTATATATTATCGATTCTAATGAACAAATGGTAAAAATAAAGTGAAACTGTTTCAATTTTTGTGATGGACATGAGGCTGTATTAACGTTTTCTGTGCTCTCGATGATTTTGACTGGTTTGTAATTTACATTTGGCAAATACATGTAGTGTTTGTTAGCGCATGTAGTAAGATTGCTTGGATGTCTCGCTTTTTTTATTTGCCAGAGAATTTTGCTTTTCAAGACCTTTGTAAAAACTACATGTAGGTCGGGTTGAGCTCACTTCATTAAAAAATCTTATCTTCTAGTGTTGTACTAATCTTCAACTTTCAACATATGATTCCAATCTTAAAGAATTGTATATACCTGTACACATAATTGTCAGTCTCCCAGTCAAACTCTTTTAATGCTAAGAAATGTTCAATAAATGACCCGTATATACTCAGTACTCCTTGTAAATGTATATATTAAATATATCAAAACATAAAAACAAATATTGTTAATTATTAATGATAACTCAGACACTTGTAACCGGTAATGTAAGTGTCAGGTTAACCTCGCTATGGATGGAAGACACGCACCTTGACCCTTCCATCAAACATGGATTCCCACCACCTGTGCATGTCTGTTCTATTGGTTATATCAGGTGTGTGGCGGTAATGACAGTTTTGTGTTCTTCCTAACAAGTCGCATTAAATCTTAACTACATTGTTTACGAACACGTGATATAGATTTTATGTCTCGGTCAAGAACTCAGAGAGAGAGAGAGAGAGAGAGAGAGAGAGAGAGAGAGAGAGAGAGA
>WFKH01011801.1:49108180-49119613 GCA_016163765.1 Magallana hongkongensis
AGAGAGAGAGAGAGAGAGAGAGAGAGAGAGAGAGAGAGAGAGAGAGAAGAGATAACAGACGGTTGAACATAATATTGAGAACAACTGATTTCTTTTTTTGGTTAAGAAGTCTCTCATAAGATTTGTTGTCGTTAAAGGTTGCAGAAACCTCCTTGACGTTGTCGCCGTGGTGGACGGCTCTGATAGCATTACCTCCCCTGATTTCCAAACCCTGAAGAGTTCCCTAGTGGACCTCATGGATGGACTACAACTTGCGGAGGACCAAGCGAGATTTGGTGTCGTGTTGTTCAGCAGTGATGTAGCTGCGGAAATTCCTCTCAGCGCCGACAGACGTCAACTTAAAAGTAAAATCCTGGGACTGCGGCACCCACGAGATGGGACAAGAACTGACTTAGGTACAAAAAAATACACAAACTTATTACATTAAAGCAGAAATATTACTAATAATTATATACAAATACAGTGTACCAATAATGGTCTTTTTAACGAAAGCAGTACAGTATTCTTTGCATTATTAACTCGTCAGGTATTAAATCACTCCGCAAGATGTTCTCCCAGCAAGGCCGTCCCGGAGTTCCAAGGGTTGGCGTCGTCATCACCGACGGAATATCCAAAAATCCTAAAGACACTGCCAAAGAGAGCGAGCTGGCCAGATCTGAAGGCGTCAAGCTGTATGCGGTCGGTGTGTCAGACCTTATTGCGGAGAATGAACTGAAGTCAATCGCCTCAAATGGAACCCGAGTTCTCTCTGTTACCAGCTTTGACCAACTCAAACTTGTGTTCTCTTCACTTGTCGTCCAAGTATGTTGGAAATATTTTTGTTTTCCTTTGAGGTCGTTTCTTGTTTCTTGTAACTATAGTGTGTATATGTGTAAATTTTTGACATGGTGACTTTGACTTTTCTCTTTCACAGGTCTGCCCGACAACGACAACAACAACGACGACGACGACACCAGCACCTACCACTACCACTACCACCAGAACCACTACCACTCTACCACCCACCACAGAAAAGCCGAAAAGTACGAAGACATTTTATTCTAGCATACCATATACATGTACAATTATATACAGCAATAACATTCAAACGTTTGTGGTTTCTTTTTGTTTTAATTTAATTTTTTGTTGTTTTCCCCCACAGATCCATGCGACAGTTGCAAAATGTCAAATGGCGCTGGATTTACACGTCACCCTACGGACTGCTCCAAGTTTATTCAGTGTTACTTCGGAAACAACGGACTGAAGAAGATGTCGTACCAGGAATGCCCATGGGGAAACTTCTGGGATCAGTCATCTTTAACTTGCCAACCGGCACACAGGGTTAAATGCCCGACCGGTGAGCGAAGAATTCGTGTTCGAAGAGGCTTTCTAAAATCCAAAAAGTTTCAGTCTCTTATCAAGAAGTTCAGACTTCATATGAGAGATAATTATATCTACCTGTTCCAGAGAGTAAAGGTAGCAAACCAATCAAATAAAAAGCCAAAAATACAAAACTATAGGGCGCAATACGTCAGCAGCAGCAGTAGCGAAAGCGAGGACATCAGTAATATCAGCGACTAGTCACGTGATCTCAGTTTATTTGAATTTGAATATTTAAAAGTATTGTCAACAAAATATCCATTATAAATGCAATCTTCCACAGTATTTGTATAACTATATAGTCAAAAACTACCTGTCTGTATTATTTATGTATGGCACTTTCAAAAAGTGCCTTTGTTTTGCATTGTATGCATATACTTTACAGGGTACATGTATCTCTATGATCAATCCGGAAGTCAATTAAATCTAAGACACAAAGACACACGGGACTTTGTTCTCACTTTTTTGCCATGCCTGAAATAAACTTTTTATTTGAATGAAGTAAGCTTATAAAGATAAAAATTAACAAATACAACATTACATTATATTTGGATTGTAATAGTTGGCTTACTTCAGTAATCCGATATATATTATTCAAAATTTGTATCAGCTTACTTCTACTAAATGAAAAGTTTATTTCTTTCAGACCGCTGTCTGGACCCGGAAGTGCTGACCTATGACCTTCCCGGAAGTTGTCGCTCTTTCTGGGCGTGTGATGGCGGAGAGTCGATCCCGATGTGTTGTCCGTACGGCACGTCGTATCATTCCGGAATTGGTTGTCTTCCGGATAACAAATGCAAAGACCCATGTCCACCGCGACCAACCCAACATCTTAATCCGAGAGCCATTATGTCCGACAAAATCGATTCTGAAAAGAATGCTCCACTTAGAGAAATGTCACTTCCAGGTAATTTACATTTGACATAAACATGTATGGAGTGGCATCCAAGCATCGATTCAAAGAGAACAAAAATGATGAAAAATTTACGATACATATTAATAAACAGTTTATTTTTAATTACTGAATTATTTGAAATATAATAAAATGTTCTGTGTTATTTTCTTGCAATTCCATGCAGGTCTAAAACCCAAACTAAACATCAAACCACGGAAACCAGGTTAGCTTCTTGATGTATAATCTCCTTCCGTTTTTACAAATTACTTTTATCATATCTACTTTTAAGGAGTTTCGTTAAAAAATGTTTCTATATGTCCCTGCAGTTCCCCTAATGGCCCTTATACCTGATCTATTGCAAAATGAGCATGTAGCCAATTATAGTAGAACAAGAAAAGCTTTAAAATTTGTATTTGCTATTTTCCATAAGTTTGCGACAAAAAGGCAGTCCGCGGAGACTCTAACAGCTTTGAGCAGTTCGTGGAGAGGTATGGGTGGATAAAGATGCCATGTGCCCCTGGGACCCAGTACAGTCAGGCGGACTGTGAATGTACTACCACAGTGCCTTACTCCTCCAATAAAAGTCAGTACTATGTTTTCCTCAGAGTTATGATTATCTTATATTTAAACGGTTCCCAACAACTCCATATAGATGTACTGTTGTATTGTTAAATGAAAAACATCCTTTTCGGATCCAGTTAGAAGATTTTTGTCAACTCTTTACTCTGAATGTTTCTGCTCTGTTTGATTTAAAATGATGAAAAAGTTGTGAAACAAAACATATTTATATTGACCATACCTCCTATCTATGTCACAAAAAAATTATTAGTCTCCTGTACTAAACCAATAATGATTTTGATGAAAGCAATTTTTCTTTTCAATCTTCAGCTGCGGAATGCACGTCAAAACTGAAGCTGAACTTCTCAGACGGGTTTGAAGATGAAAGAGATAAAAGGCCGGTGTACATTGTCAACAACAACGTGTCCTTTTCCGGGGGCGTTGCCAAATTTTCCGGAAAAAGCCGTCTGCGCGTGCCCCAGCTGTCTAACGTTGATTACGGAGATTCCGTGATGTTGAGAATCCGTTTCCGGGATTCCACCAACAGTTCCGGGCGACCGCAGGCACTGATTAGTAACGCTGATTGTGGAAACAATGCGTCCATTCTTATTGCTAAAGACAAAGACCGGATCATATTTGGAGCACATACCGAAAACGGGGGTTACAACCAAATAGAACTACCAAAACCGGTGAGATGAAAAATACGTTGTGGTTTAGAGGAAATTAGGTTGTTGGACAAATTGTTTGCTTTTATTCAATTACAAAGTATTTTTAACAAAAAACCAAGAGCATGGTATACACATGAATACTTTGGGACATTTTTGGGTAAGGAGAAAATGATTTATGGGGCGCTAATCAGCAATAAGTAATATCTGTGAGTAAGAGTCATCTCCCTTACCGGACACAATTTAAATTCTAGACAATCAAACTCGGTTTTAATGTCTTATAGAAAACTGAATGGAAAAATGTGAAATACTCGTACAATCTCGGCCGTCTTCAGGGTTCAGTCAATACAGACAAAGTCACTCGATGGATTCCGGGTGGAGGTAAAGTTTTTCAATGACTAAAGAATAGGTACAGTTTCAGTCTTATTTTGCCCTGTTTTAAAGTAATTTTTAAAAATATCACAGAAAATTGAAATGTAACATTTATTTACACAAGAATAACCATAAATTAAGAATCTATAAATAGTTACATGATTAGACTTTCACAAGGGTAATTGTGATGTCATAAACAGTGCATTTTCCCGTAATTTTCTTAAAACTGAGCAGAAGACACCAATTCCTCAGTGGGTTTTTTTTAAATAGAAAACTATGTCCGCAGCCGTCACCCATGATGAAACTCACATTATAACTTTATCATGTGATATCACATAAAATATATTAATTTCGCTGTGGGCGACGGCTGCAGACACATTTTCCTCTTCAAAAAACTACAAGAAAATTTGCCATTTTTCATCATTTTTGACTAAATCTTAGAAATATGACAAAATGTTGAAGTCATTATTCTTTTTTGAAAATAAGATACAAGTGTATAACTGGGTACTTTATATACCTCGAGTTCAACATGGTATATGTGTATTTTCATGAGATTTAAACAACTTTTGAATTTTGGGCAAATATAGAAAGAAACTGTACCTTCTTCTTGATAAAATATGAAAGCTTTACATAAGTGATCAGCAACATTATTAAATTTGGTTTAAAGATTGCATAATAATTACTATTTATTTTCTGTAAAGGCAAAATTCAGTCCAGACCCTGTGCTTTACAAATAGGACATGGCGAGAATTTAGACGACTTCGAGGGAGACATAGATGATGTGAGTTAAAGTGTTGTTTGTATGTTTGTTTATAATGCGTCCCATTTTCGTAACAGACAGCCGATTACTTCCATGTGAATTCAAATATTTAATATACATTCAATCTTACAATTACGCAACTGTTTTGTTATGAATATATGTTTAATTATTCAGATAAACTTACTTAAGAATTTTTTTATGGATGCTATAAAAATAGCTCACACTTTTTTCCATTCTCCTTTCAGTTGGAGATTTTCACCCAGTGTATGCCACCAGACGACATGTACTTTGACGAGGATTACGGCGGCGGATTTTTATAAACTCACTTAAACTCTACAAACACGAAATCGAAATCCAAATTTAATGAAAGAATTAATGAAAATGAAAAAAAACCCACCCGGAACTTGTCGTTGAATTCGCATCCCGAAGTCTCCAGCGCCTTTAGAAGCGGCCCTTCTCAACCTCGCTCTGCATCAGTTTTGTACAATTCATTATTTATTGTAGGTAGTCGTTTGTATTTATTACACAAATAAAAGAAGGTTGATACCTCTCTTGTTGTTTCTGTTTTTATTACAAAACTAAATAAATATTTTGATTTATCTGCAGTTATGCCATGAAAGTTTCAAGGTAAAACGGACGTTTTTTGCCCACGTTATGATTTGAGCAAAAGATTTTCGATGCAATATTTACATTCAGTGTATATTTCCCCGTATGTTTGCATTGGAAATCTGCGACGTTCAATTTTCTATGAATACACTTTAAGGGACATGGTGACGCACAAACCCATGATTTAGCAAATATCGAATTTTTACACGATTTCCGCATATTTTATATATCATATGAAAAGACGAACTTTTGAAAAATTACGGTGTTCAAAAGTAAATAAATCAAATTAAAAAGAAAAAAATAGAATTAAGCGTTGGGCCAACACAAAAATATTGAGTTTTCCTTCCGCTTCATAGCCACGCAAGCGCACGGGAATGTAAATACTGCAGCGTGGCATACATCATGAGCCAGAAGCCTCTCATTAAAACATGATGTCTTCAAGAACTATACATTTATTAAGATACATACTCTATTAATGCATATTTCTTACCACGAACATAGAATAGCTTCAAATTCAAATTCTTTTTTCAGTGTGTCAATCTCACTGTAACTATTTTAAAACAGAAATCGCAATCACGTGACACTAAACCAATGTCCAAAACAACTCGGTTTGTTTACACGTGCAATTTCCGGACGGATTTTAATGACTTGTAAATTGATAGGTGATGACTTATGATGAGTGAAACCTTCCGTATGATGAAATTTCGAGAAGCTCTTCATATTTCCGTTATCATAATCAAAAGGTAGAACATCTATTTTGAGTCACCGTGCTACTTTTACTAATTCATGCGCCATGAGCACAAATATAAACGTCACCACGTGTTTTTAGCATATTTATTTTTGTAAGATTAAATGAAACGTTCAACCTTACATAACCAATTTGATATGTACTTTTGAAAAATAATCATTAAATTATATCTACTCCTTAATTAAAAAGATTTTTCTCTACAAAGTTTCTGGCACTATATTTTTAGCTGCGGAAGCGTACTAAATAACATGTCAATATGGCTGTTCCATGTATGTTTCATATCCCTGACTGAGAGCGTATATAATGGCTTTACAGCGACGATACACATATTTCATACAAAAAAACATCAGTATGAATATAAATATAAGCATTGAATGCTTATTTTAGGACCGACGACATCCAAAAATAAGCATTCAATGCTTAAATGTATATCAACAAAAGCTTGTAACAGGCACCTGAAGTTGTACATATTTTCGTTATAAAAGAAAATACAATGTATAACATATTTCCGTAATGAAAGAAAATATCTACTCTTATTTAATAAATATAAATAATTATGTAGGGGTAGATATTGTTTATAAAAAATATACAGCACTGCACATTTTTACTCTATTCCTTAAGAAAATTGATTGCTTACCCGATTATGTTAATTTTTCTGCAATAATTGCTATCTAATCGCTTGAATCACCAAAGAGAGCATTTACTGTTAAAATAACGCCAGGTCTTTGTTGGAAATGTCATTGACTAATCCAACAGTAATACATTTGTTTATCAGGTCTGGGGTATTTCTGACAAACAAGACGTATATTGAGATAGTAACATTTTTTTGAATTTTAATATACATATATTATTTTATAACAATGCATTATCCAAAATAACAGTATATTCTAGGAATGTCAACAAGATAACAAGATTTTCTCACAACCCTTCAATAACAATTCGCAGCTTTGAGGCAAGAAACATACAAGTGTACAAATATTGTGGTGAAACACATCTTATAAACCATAAGGTTCATCTGAGGCTAGGCATGTTTTGATCTGTGGCTATTGAAATATAGAATACAAAGCTTCCATAATCATAACAGCCTTAGCCCTTGTGCCCAATCTCTACTACATTTCTGCATAAGAGGACAAATATAGCATCATATAAAGAAGATTTTTAAACATTACACTGTTTGTGATATAATGTTATCTGTAACATTATTTGCAGTACCATGATAACTATACTTATATACCTATACCTCTAAGCCGAATTCTGGAGAAAAAAATATTTATTGTTTCTAAATACTTTTCATTCTTTTATAATTTTATTAAAACTGAATAAGCTTCTCTTCTTCTTTTTTTCTGATTATGTACAAAACATTTAATTCTTTTTTTCTGCATCAAGAGCTTAGTTGTTGATAGATATCATAAGTGATAAATATGATAATGCATACATATATACAGTTAAAAATTGGACAAAGATTCCACAGTGGGGACAAAATACCCAATGTTAACATACAAAAACAATCTTTTCCTTGTTTTTTTAAATATATATTCTGAGTATTAAAGTCTTCCTAAATTAAATAGAAATATACAAAGAAGAAAATGTAAGACCTCTTTTGGAAAATTCTAATAGACAAATATACTTCTGTGTCATTCAGACAAAAAAAAATACCATTCAAAAAGCAAGAGTGTAATGGTGTTTGGAATGCATTTTCTGTCAATAAAAACCCCAACAGTATTCCTGTTCCATGTAATTATTTAAAATGGCCCCAAGCTGTAACAATGCACACAAGTTTCAGTGCTATATTATGCAATTTTATAAGTGCCAAAGACTTTCATATGGATAATATCATAAGTGCTTTGCAGGACAAAATTCAACAATAACATTTACTCTTAAGGTGGTATGGGACACCTCCATCCCAAAATTATTACCTAACAGCGTAATGCAATGGGTTAGAGCATTAACTACGAATCTGTAAGTCATCAGTACGAACCCCTCTGGGGCTTTTAAAATTTTTATCTTTCCAAAAAATTTTTACACATTTTTTGGTCAAGTATTGTAAAATTTGAAAATTTTAAAACAGTGAAAGTATTTTGATTATAATGTATTTTTATCCACATTAATATTGTCAGGTGTCCCATACCACCTTAAAAATTGATACTATAGCAACAAATATACTGCCAATTTTAGCAGTAAGAGTTAACTCCCTCAACACCTTGAGAGCCCATTTGCTATTCATATTCATAATTCAAATATATCCTCAATATGAAACAAAAAAGAAGAAGAATATTGTTGTGTGCATGGCCAAGCAAGAAGAAGCAATCAATCTTTGGTTTATGTTGAGTTCGCTGAGGAATGTTTGAAGATCTGAACACATTGGTTTGCTGCATAATAAATTCAAGCCAAAAATAGCGTACACTTCATGGGTGATAATTGACACAGATAATATGAAACTGAGAGTGATCAAACAATTACTGTGTACAAATATAACCTCCAACACACCTGGTGTAGATACACTTAAATGTTTTATCTATTTTATCAGACTGGGACATCATATTGTATAAATTGTTGAACAATTCAAATCGATAAAAATTAATACAGTGTGGAGATTAGACAGAGATACGACAAATTTTGTTATACGTACAGTTAAAAATATTTTGTAAATATCAAATTAAAAGTAAACATACCGAAAAAGTCAGTACAAAAATAATTTTTACAAGTCTTTGATTTTGAGAATACATTAAAATAAGGAACACTATTAAATATTTTCTTAAATCAGATTGTTCTTGCTCAAATTAAGTCTTATAAAATATGACCAGAGAAGAAAGAGAAATTCTCTAACAAATAGAAACATATCACAAATATGACACCGAGATGGCAAAACAAATGATTTTAAATCGGAGTGAAAGACGTGAACTGCACAATCAGACAATCAGGCTTTTACGACAGACAAAAGAAAATTCAGGACAAAAAAAATTTAAACTTCACCATTGTGATACAGTGTAAAGATTGACTTCATTTTTCTTTCTAAATAAACACCATTACCAAAAAGACACATGACTTCAAAGCAATCAATTCAACTTTATAGAGGTTTGCCATTTCCACAAAAGACAGGAATTTCTTAACAAAAACTTTAATTTAAATAATACATGTGCATTGTATCTTACTTCACAAGTGAAAAATGCAAAGAACCTTTCTGCTCCTTTCTTTTCAAAATTGCAATTGTACATGAAAGACTCCAGATGCATTGAACATGGGTGAAACTTTAGGACAACAGGATAATGATATTGATAATTGAAAAAAAAAAGATTGTTTGATTAATGATAAATGAATATATGAAAATATATGAAAAAGTCAGTAGCTGGCTTCTACAGTTAAGCTTTGTGTTGTGCAAGGATTCATTCACAACTATATTGTAGAACCTCACTACACTCTGATCCTCATAATCTCATCTGGATCAAAATCCATCTGGATCCTAGAACAAGGAGACATTTGACCCAGGTGGATCCAAATATTTCTACACAACTTGAGAGTCTCATACTACTATATGGATTCTTTTACAGTTTATATCAAAGTGCTGTCTGGTTTTTTTTTGTTGCACTGACCCAGTGATACATCAAGATTCTTGGAACACAGACCCATACTTCATTAATTTCCTTATACAATTAGACCCAAACTCCATCCGGATCCTTAGCTACAGACAGCACAGGACTAACTATTTTTCTGTTGATGCCTTTCACAGGGGACATTCTTCCCTCTAATATCTTCAACACAGCTGTAAGAAGGAAATATTGATAAGATTACAGTATTTTACCATACAAAAATGATTTTCATGCTATGTAAATATCAAAATGTGAATATAAAATGACAAACCGGTAGTATTAGTATGAAAATGATAATACTAATCTATTACATTATCTACTCAAAACATTGGCTTTTAATGCACACAACTACATTCTTTTTAAAGTTATGTCTGCTAAATTCACCCTTACACTCTAATATGATCATATATCTACTTAAAACTTTGCATCAAATTTTCAAAGAACTTGTCAAACATTTGGGTGTGTAATGTGCATGTACACCTATTGCTACTTTACTGTAAATAAAAACCCAGTACTGCAAATTTAACACCATTCTAACCTGTACATGTACCTTAACCGGCATCTTATACATTGTAAAAATTACAAGTATTGAATATAATATTTTTCTTCTTTAA
Source organism: Magallana hongkongensis (assembly GCA_016163765.1). Lineage (NCBI taxonomy): Eukaryota > Metazoa > Mollusca > Bivalvia > Ostreida > Ostreidae > Magallana > Magallana hongkongensis. The sequence continues at coordinate 49,118,345 of WFKH01011801.1, forward strand.
AAACTGACAACTTCCTTTTTGGCACACACAACTCAAAACTGACCACTCTAAAATTACTACAAGCCACATCAAGAGTTATTTACCTTAGTTATCCTATAAAAACATATTCATGAAGGATGACAAAAAAATCACATGAATAGTGAGTGATTTAAATGACAATTATGTGACAGTTCTTCACAACCATACAGTGTTCATCTGTATGTATAGACACAATATCATGTTATAGCAAAGTGACAGACATTAATCTAAAAGTTGCCATACTTAGTCTAACAGCAATTACTCCAAAAAAAAATATTAATACGAATAAACTTCTAGTCTATTTATAGGAAAAACAATGAAAAAAATTGGATAGAATCTGGATTTAATATCATTTTGCTTTCATTTCACACTATCAGATCTAGAAAATTGGATTGAATAGACTTTTGTAGTATGCATTCCTGATTAATGATATATTCTCTTACTTAGTTCATACATTGATGAAGAAAAAGTAACAATAAAGAACAGAACATATAGGCTTACCCTCTCCAGATTCCAGCGATTTGTTTTTCCGCTTTGGGCCTGGTGATACCTGAAAGTCCTTCATGTTGACATGTTTTAGTTCCTTTTCCAGGGTCAAGACCTCTTCCTTTTGTTGGTCTAGCTTACTCTGTAGCTCCCGTAGTTCTGTTTCAACCTTTTCCAGCTCTGAGTTCCCAGCATCAATCTTCTTGCTCTCTTGGTCCAAGTTTTTCTTCGCTGATTCAATTTCAACCATCATTTTTTCTTCCTCCTCTTTTCTTTGTTTTGCTTCTTGCTCCATTTCTGTCTTTTCATTGTCAATGTCTTTTTGAAGTTGAGGAATTTTTTCATTGAGTTTTTTGGCCTCTGTAGTTTTTGCACTGATATTATCCTTCAATGTCTTGATCTCTAGGTGGATTTTCTTCTCTGTTTGTTTTTCCACCTCGACGATATCCACCCATGACGTGGAGTCCAGTTCACTGATTTCCACCTCATACTTTTTGGTAACCTCCTCCAGTTCTTTTATCTTACCAGTGATTCTTTCTATTTCCTCTGATTCTTCTTTCTCTTTTGCTTCTAAGGAAGTAAGTTCTACAAGAAACAAGAGAATGGCATTAGTGATCAAAGACTATCAATGATCTTTCTTCACCGATATTCATAGTTATCTGTTCAAATGTTGCACCTACTAAATAGCTTGTTTAATCTCTTTAATAATATTTGATAAATTAATAGTCTTAGTCTCCTTTTCAAAATTTAGATCTGATTGGTTTT
>WFKH01011801.1:49119713-49145191 GCA_016163765.1 Magallana hongkongensis
CAATATTGTTTTCAAGAGTGGCTGATAAAATGAGTGGCATTTTATTCAATTAACCAATATGGAGTAGGTCAATGGCCTACATCCATCCTATCAATCCTATCAGTTACCTGTGTCTATGATGGAGATTTGGGATTCCTGCATTTTGATCCTCTCCTGTTGCATGCTGACAAGTCTGTGAAGCTTCACTCTCTCTTTCTGGTCACTTGCCATTTGACTGTTGTCATGGTGACCATCCCCAGGCATGCGATACTCCTCCAGCGTGACTCTCTCCCTGGAAAGATTCGGAAAGTTGCTGTCTAAATCATACTCCTCCAACTCCCCAATCTGCTCTGGTACTGCCTCCGGTTCTTTTGAGCGGTATGGTGAAGTCTGCCTGTTGGGAACCACTCGCTGGAAGGCAGAGGCCCTGATATTGTCGATTTGGGGAGATGGCATCCTCGTGTGATTCACTTGCTCACCTCCATGAAAATTCTCCTCACTATGTCTTTGCTTAAGATGAGGAGGAATTCCGTTTTTATTTAACTGATCACTATGCGTAGTCCTTGGTGACATTCTCTGGATGGGATTCACTCGCGCTTCCATCCGCCTTATATTTCTAGGGTCACTTCTAACATTAGGAACTGAATGAGGTTGTGATTGCACTTGTTCAGTAGGAGGTGTGGGGTATCGATGAACAACCCCATTTTGTCCAGGCCTCACACCTTTTCTCACATCCTGGTAGGTATTTCCACCATTCACTAACACGTTCTCCTTGTCTCGAAAAGCAGGATGAAAGTTCTGATTATCAGATCTGTAATGCACTTCTTCCCTTAACCTTTGACCTTGAGGAGGATTAGTAATCTCATTGGAAAGTCCAGAATGTGGGTCTTCACTGATTTTGCCCATAGACTGGTGCTGTTTCATAGTTCTATATGGAGGTCTTTTTGACCCCTCTGTATTGTGAGCACCACTAAATGTGAGCACTCGCCTGATGCCACTGTCTCTCTCCTTGATGGGATGAGAACTGGCCTCTATCTTGTTGAGCTGATGCTGCTGTTGAGAAACCTGTTCTTTTTTGTCAGACTGATGCAGAAGAAGCTGTACTTCACTGGCATACTCTCCCCATTTATGTAAAACTTGTAGTGGGAAGTCAGAAGGAAGGAGGGGGCGTTCACTGTCCCTCCATTTCTCTATCAAGGTAAAGCGCCCGGTCCTTCCCATGGCGTGTGCCAAAGCGATCACCACATCCTGACAACTTGTGGTTTCTGTGACGCCACAAACCACTCTTGACACACCATCCACACGTACTTTCAGCTCTGCCATTTTTGGTTTATGGGACACACGATTGCTGGGTTTCTGATAAGGCTATTACCAGTTTATCCTGGCTGGGCCCCAATTAATTCTGTTGTCAGTCCTTTATAGCACATCCTAGAGAGGTAAAGAAAACTGTAATAGTATACCATGTATGTATATGATTGCAAGCACCTATTTTTTTAATCTTAAAATAATTTTAAGTTTTTCTTATGAACTTCAAATACATTAATACATTGTCAAGCTTTCGATGTATAAATTATGAGTCATTGAATTCATATGATAATCATATGTCAGGAATAGCATTATGGAGTTAACACTTTAGAAACATTTATTGCACAATTTATTTAAACCCAAAAAGTTGTTTATTCCCTGACGATAATCTTGAGAAATAACAACATGGACATTGACTTTACTTTCATAGATACAGGCTATTGTGAACTGCCTAAAGGCCTTAACCATGCATACATGCTTTTCTAAATAGCAATATTACTCTTAGTCTGATTCAATGAAAAGTCTTAGCATAAACCTTACATAAATCAAAAATAAAAAACCAAAATCCTTATTTTACAAAAAAAAAGCCTTCACTGAAACCCAGTGTCTCATACCTGAACACATTTCCAAGATGGATATGTTTCGAAAATCGTTTCTGATCTGTAGTAGACGTCCTGAACTTTAAATAATTCCCTTTTGCTTAAGCACAATCTATACTTCTGACATAAATACTGTACAGTCCATACACCACTTGACACCTTAATTATTTTATCAGCTTTTGCAATTTTATCCTGCCTTCATTAGCGGTCTATATAGCACTATGTTACCTCTTCAAATATCACACTAGCTGTTTGTCATATATTCAAAACGTATGGACTGCAGCAAGGTTGTGGATTACACACGAGTCTAGACTGTCAGTTAAAAATCTGACAGCTGACATATGATGTCCACAGAACATAGCTATCATTTATCCCTAAACCTTATATATCAGGTATGCATGTTGTCCATATCTATTACCTAATAAACACTCTTTCTAAAACTTACCCTCTCAATGAATATGAATAACAGTGTGAAATGATCTATGTTTTGAAGCCATTTTTATCAGAAAAGTTTCAAGTTCTTTAGATACAGACACCAAATGCCTCCTTAAAATCCTATAATGACACCATTCCCATGTTCCAAATAAAAGGGGACGTCCCACCGAGAAAAAGAAGAGCTTTAATCACAACGGCCAGATTTACATTGAACTCTGTCAAAGAACAAAGAATGGTAAGAATCCATCAGAGGGTAGCGCAATTAGTTGACAGTCCCAAAAAGAACAGAAAACTCCAAAAACCACAAGATGAAGCCATTATCAGTCACAGAAGACCAGGGCCTACAGCAGACCATGCTGGGTCTCTCTGAGGTCCAATAACAACAGATTTCAGTACATAATCCCATCAATACAAAGGATCAACATTCCCAATCAGATTAATTACATGTTTTTTCCCTCTGGCTTCCAGGGATTGCTGTAATGTGAAATCACCAAATCCTGCTGATTCTCAATCTTCCTCACAGACAGCATGTATGCGCAACAATAATTAAAGCAGTGCATGCCTGACGCTTGAAGGACATGCATTCATTAATATTTTAATCCTGTTAACTGTCAGCCTATTGTCTTTTTAAATTAGAAGTTCCGAGTTAATGACCTTCTGCTCAACAAGGAGTAGAGAACTATTGAATACACAATCAAAATCTGCCAAGGGACTGAAATTCATGACAGCTAGGACATTTTTTTTTTCCAAACTCCTTCCATATCCCAGAAGCAGTATTAATAGTTGCCTAAATCAGCCTGATACATGTACAACAAATACATAATCTGCTTTACTTCTACAGGATATTAAACCTTTTTGATAGCTACTATACACCAATAATTAATTGTTACATCCATGTACTTACAAGGACAATCCATTTTCTTACTGAAGAAGTTGCATGGCTGACTTGACAGAAAAGAATTTTTGCATGATGTATCAGCTAGAGATTCTCGTCACTGGTGTATTTCCAATAATTAAGGCTCCAAGCTCCAAGCCTTGAAACACACTAGACCTATAGCTATAAAGATTTTACTTATATCAAAGTGATGATTGATTTTCCTTCCTCATTCTCCTTGCTTCAGCAAGCAATAAAAGATTGTTTCTACTAAACAAACAACTACTAACACCATTGTTTCCTTGCTTTAATTTCTATTTTACCAGTAATTAACATTTTAAAAATTGAAATTGCCGTTCTCCCTGACCTATTTTATACTCCATATTCTTTCAATTCAATTCACACAATAAATAATTCACATTGAATTCCTTCGTGACCTAACTGTTTTTTTCTCTCACCTGTGTTTGTAACCTAATAGGGCCACACTACCTTGTGTACAGAAAAATCTTGCACTATAATTTCCTCCTTTAAACAGTTTCACTACATCTTTCCTTATTCGTTTCTGGTTAATTTACGCTGGGATTTAACCTACCGAAAGATGTACAATTACCAGCACACCTAGGTCACACTAATTGCTCCTTTTCACAATACACCGTGAACTTATTTCCCATCTTGACCCACTCATCCAATATTCATATATTACCCAAAAATGACAAATATTTCTATGCTTGAGTGTACAATGTCAGCAAATTTTTCATTTTTTTTAATAAAAGAAGCATGAATATAATCTCTGTGTAATTTTGGCTAGTAAAACTACGCAAGAATTAGGTTAATATTCTCACCTGTTGAATTGCTAAAAATCACAGCACATAAATGCGAACAGATGTAACGTTACTCAGCATACGATCGGGCCATGATCAATGCTCCAGGGTTTTTTTCCTTATGTGTGTTGGATGAACATGTCTCTCATAACTGGAGACCCCTTGATCTCTCCGTGATGCTATCAAACCACCATGATCTGATTATTGATGATCTGTGTTACCTGTAAAAACAACAAACACAGGTATATGTGTGTAGTCCTGTACAACACCGCAGTCTGGCTTATACACAGTGGACACTGGGACACTGGAGCCAGTAATACACTTTGTTGTTTTGTTGACACAGGTTGATCGGTATTTGTGTGTGTGTGTGATCTATATAATGACGAGTGAGGATCACCCACTCTCGATCACATAATCTGTCACAACAAAAACAAAAATCTAGGATCTGGGGCAATCATTCAATCCCATTGAACAGTAAATTCTTTCACATCTACCACCTTAACAAACACGATCGAGAGGCATCAGACTGGAATGCTTTCCTTTGAAAAGGGTGGATTTTCTTTTTTAAGGAGATTTTAAAATACACACACCCCTTATCTCATTTGTCAACCTGAACAATAAACAAAGTTTTATCTCCGATCCTTAAAGTGTTGTCCGAAGAAAATAATATCCAAGGACCTCTCAGACACTGGTCATAAATCACTGAGTTGTCTGGTATTGGTGTCAAAGATTTAAAGATACTCTATGTTCTATCATATCCTTCTCCTAACTTCAACAAAAGCAGGTGAATACCTTAATTGGGTTGCAAATAGGTATGTGAAATCCTTTTAATGCACACTCTCTTGAAGTTCATCCCACTCCATATATGAACTCTTAACCACAACAAAAAAACTAATGTCATTAATTCTCACCATACCCCTCCTCTTTGGTCAGCCATGTATGATTCAATGCCAGTGGCTAATTTATAGTAACCCACATAATGTTCACATTTATATCTGGGTCCCCGAGGAACAATATTTTTACACATACTTTAAATATAGATAATGCATGTTACGCTTCACACTCAACGGGGTTATTTAGAAAAACCTTTTATTGTTGAAAGAATCTCAGGTTTAAGAATTGTACGGTACGTATGTCCAAAATCTGATATTTAAAAAGCTTTTTCTGGTGATGTATTTCATTCGGCTCATAAAAAAGACTCAAAAACTGTCTGCAATATTCATGTAACTTGATTGCGAGTCGCTGATTTTTTTTTTATGGCTAAATGGACTCTCTTATCTACATACACCTATTGAATAGACATACCTGAAAGAAAAATCAATTCCAAGTCGCTGAAAGCAAATGTGGAACCAATTGTATTTGTAACAGATTAGAAGAAAAAGTTTGACAGATAAAGCCGGAATTCAAGGACTCTGCCAAAATATCGACAATATACCCAGAGAATATAAATGACCAGTTTCTTCCCTTGCCCCTTGGCATCAACATAACAGAATTACCCTGGAATCTCATTATCTAATTCATCTCTTTATCTGCATGTACAGACCTAATGTGCACCTGCTACCAGATTTTATGGGCATTTATGCCATCTATATTAAGAATCTGTCCATACAGTAATTTATCAAGATCAATATCTGCTAACATTAAGAGAAAATAGAAACCCATTCAATATATTTTGATTGATTTCATGCATCTAACACATTTGATACTCTTTATTGATTGTCTTTGAATATGCTATCAATAGAATGTAAATATATATCCTGTGTGAAAAACTGCCAAAGATTTCAATATCTTGATTCTGCATAGGAGATGGTGTATACAAAATCTACACAGATCGAAAGTGTCTCGGTGTGAAATTCTTGTCCCCTAGGGCTTTTACTATGTTTGTGTTTACATAGCTGATTAGTCACAGGATGACCATAATTAGCCCCACTGGTCGCTTACTGGACAACAACTTTTAGAAGGTATTTATCAGTAACATGAAAACACCCTTAAATCCTAAGATTTTTGTCATCTAATGGAGACAAAATGCCCACTAATACTATGGTATATCGAATCGGTAGTAAACTCTTAATCAAATTACATTTCTACATTATACATACACATGATATTGGGATAATACAAGGGAATATTAATTTCATATTTTATTCAAAATGTACATCCAAGGTACATCATAAGTAAATTGAGAAAAAAAAAAATCTGTTTAATACTGTAATTTTAAAACAATTATTGAAGATAAAATATTTTGAGGCATACATACATGTATATATACCAATAAATGGAAACAAGATAGTTAGATAGGTCAATGGAAAAGTTAATTGGCTAATTTTGTCCATTAGGTATATAATGATTAAAATTCTAAAAAAAAAAAGAAAATACATGCTTAAATTAGGACTACATGTACAGGCAGATGTTGGTAACTAGCTACTTAGGAGTATACATCAAAGTGTTGGGGTTTTTTTTGATGTACAAAAACACCTGTCACAAAACTGGTCTTTGCAAAAAACACCTGTCATTGTCAACTTCTCTGTGAACACCTCTATAAACATGTCTTGACATTATGTATAATTCATCGCAAACTGTCAACAGTATTACCAAGATCTGGACATACTGTGAAATTTATTGCAAACACTTAACACATACTATCTACACTAGTAGTACTTACTGCTACTTTTTTTACACAATTGTTGAAAAATATGACCACTCTTACAGAGTAAATGAATTAATTCAGGCAATGAATAAATAAATATTACCTTATGTAGCATATATATTCAATTCAAATGAATCAATCACTGGCATTAAACAGGCTTGATTGTGAAGTAATATTACTTGAATGCGTTCTTATGAGCAATATGAAATAAATGTCTTTCATGGAGTGGAAATTACCGATATATCAATTGGTACAGTTTCAAAAGCCCAGCCTTATGCTATATTAACTCTGCACAGGAATTTTTACTGAATTCAATTTCTTTCTATGCAAACAACTTGTGCAGCCAATTGCTTTGAAGTGACTCAATGGCAAATCTTTAATTCATAATTGGAAGTCTGTACAACCATTATGACAAATTTTTACACTAGCTTTTTATACCGAGTTCATTTGATTTCAGTAATTTAAATCCAATATAAGAATTGTTTATGAATCTTTTACAGTAAATGCATTGAAGGTTGGCTCCAAGAGGAGTATGGAAGTTAAACAGAGGAATGTATATTATATACCCATCACCGCAGGGGCTTTGAAGACACGGTGCAATTTCACATCTGGCATGAATGCATTTATAATTGTATATTATATAATCCACAATGTCAATGTACACATAATTGATATCAGATTTCAATTAAAAGAGATACCGGTAATTATAACCTAATTGTCACTCAGGATTGTTAATTTTTCAACTTAATTTAGAGCAAAGTACAACTTCATCATTCAAATAAGGAAACAGATTGGTAAATCTAGAAACTCCATTCATACAGGAAACTCCCATATTAACACATATTTGCTAAGATTGGTGCTTTACTTAATTATATTCAATATTATTTAGCTAGGTGCTTCATTAATATCAGTTTATAAAGAGCTAAATTTTCAGAGACAAAATGGCTGTACTTATTATTCACCTGACGTCCACGGTCTGTATCAAGTTACTAGCCTATAAATCTCATTTTCCACTTTGAATCTTTTTGTGTTATTTTGTCCTTCGTTGCAGAATGTGACTTTCAGTTCAAAGCCTCAAGGTCATCCTAAGGTCAACCACATACATATAGTGTAGAATCCCAAGTGAAGAGTAAGTAATATTCCCTTAATTGTAGAAATTTGATAGCCATTGGAGGGGTCAGCATGAGGAGACAATACTTGAGTTAAATTGATGTCCATGGTGTATACCGTATATGTTTAACCACACCTCAATCAATCTCAACAAGTCAACTCTAGACAGCTTTGACATGTATTCCCCAAAAGTATAGCATGAAAAGTAGTTCATACTAAAAATTCATGTGCACATGAGTACCGTATGGAATTAGAAATCCCAAAAGAATGTCAAAAAGGAAATAAAACACAAGTAGTCAGATTGATATACAGAAAAAATCCCTCTCTTTATATATACCGGTACTGTCTACAAGAAGTTGCAACAATCTGTCAAAGCAAATGACCAAATCATTTCAAGATTTAAGCAAAATTTAAGCAATAAAAAAATTGCAATAAAGACACTACATTGCACATTAACCCTCTCCCTGGTCATGAATCTTTACATGCACCTTATAATAATTGTTTGAGCAAAAAATCAACAAGAATAGATATGGTTTTCAATTAAGTACAGTGCTTTCCATATGATGGGGGTTTAAGTGTTGAAAAATATTACTTCTATCAAGAAACACCATATTAGTCCTTGTCCTTCATTTTTACAGTCACGCAGTGCAGGTACTGTATTGCACAGTCTGCACATCTTATTCATCACCATTTCATTTCTGTATGCCATACTGTCATGTTCATAAACAACTTGTCATTCTTTTAAAAATATTGTGACATCTCTTGCATGACCTGCTACATGATTTAAACACATTTATTTGACCTCCATTATGTCAACCCAAGGACTCCCTGGGATTGGACAACAAAGAATGACCTAGCTTATTCCAATGACCTATTTTTTAAAATTAAAATTAAAAAAAAAAATTGAATGGGACAAAAAATGATTCATACAGAATTCAACCATATATTCACATAGAACTATTTGCTGTTGAACTCAATGACATTTGATAAGTTTCATAACTGTTACAGAAGAATGCACTTCTTTTTCAGAACCACCTTGATTTTATTCATCAACAATTACCTGACACTTGGAGCTAATGTGTTCAGGTTTTTAAAGTTTATGAGTTTGAATTCAGCATAATTTTCTGTGTGTTAAATTTGACAAAGCTTATCTTAAAGAGCAAGCTAACTTCAATTTTTCATATTTGTTCATCAATCTATACAGTTATGATACAAATATCTCTGCACATGTACCAGATGTCTGTTCAGTAGAGCAGAAGCTTGTGAGTGCTCTTGTCAAGTACTCCTAAGCTCCTGCTCTTATAAATGAAGTGGCCTCGTGTTTATGCGACTGTGAAATCAAGCACAATTATGTTTTCCGTGATTTTAAATTTTAAATATATTATATATGGATATTGTAATCAAATAAAACTTTATAACCAGGATATTCAGTAGACGTTACATTAAATATAAACTTTACATCGTTACTTACATTAAAAGAAATAACTTCCATTGGGTCAACTAATTCCTCCAAAAATTAAATTCCCACAGAGGAAATGCAAGAAAATTAACAAGCAATTACTCATGCACACAGCGTATTAAATAAACCACATTCAATGTTGCATATTACGCCACCCTTAATAACTTGTAATACTGCCAAAAATGGTTTGCAAATACAACTGTGTTTAACTTATCAAGGATTAAACTACTAATCAATCTAAAATTAAGCCTTAATTCAATTAATGCCGAACAAAAGTAAATCTCTCTAAAATATAGGAATGACCTCATACTTCAATGCTATACTTTATTGGATTATACTTTTATGAGGTCTATATTTATAGAACTTACAATTAGCATTTAATCATGTAGCTGAGAAAGTGTGCCTATTAATCTTTGTCAGCATAAGATGATAAGGTGACCTAATCCCATAAAGTGACATCATCATACACTGGACAACATTTGTCCTGATAAGCACACTCTGTACTTAAGAAATCCAAAAGAATCTTTCAAAGTTTTAGTATCATAGAAAAAAAACCCCATTTATCTATAATACTCTCTACATTTATTTAAAAAAATTAAACTTTCATATTATACAATATAAACTTAAGATAATTAAATTGTTTTTTTGATTTATCCCTCTTTGCAAAATAAAAGTGAATGTACTTAGGTAATTAAGTTAATACTTGGATAGACATGATAGAGACAGTAAATAAGTTAAAATTACAAAATAATTAATTAATACTTCATGATAAAACAAAGCATGAACTAAAAACATGGATATCATTTAACAAAGGAAAATGCCTGAAGTAAATTATCTCTGATCCTGATATATCAAATTGCAATCACCACATGTCTGTCCAAATCAAAGTTTCTTAGAGCATATGGCATGCTGGTGGTTTATCTCCCTTTCATATTGCAACTACCTCAATTGGAATGTGCATATATAATAGCATAAATGTAAAGTGGGAGTTTAAAGAATATATTTGCATGTATATGAAATGACAAACTAACGGATGTCACATATTGTTTGTAACATATGTGTAATACATCATTTACCTCACAGTACCTGTTATCATAATAACCAAAGCTGCTAATTTTTACTTTACAATTAAAAAAAAAAATAAAATCAAAATTATACCATGCAGTTATAATTATCAAGATTATAAGGACTGATGCTGCAAAACTATCATTGATAAAGCCACAAAAATCTGGCTTACATGTAGATCTATATACGAAAATTTATATATGTACATACAATGTTCATTAAATTCATCAATTATTCAATTTTTATTGACAATATTCATTTAGCAATATAATTTACTTTTTTGGAGTTAATGTGTTGCAACCCCAAATAATCTGTTTACATTTATAAGAATCAAAAAATAAAGTTTGCATCTAGATTCCCAAAGATTCTTAACTTAATTAAGCAATACATGCAATATATGTATACTACAATTACTACAAAAGAATGTATATTCATACTTCATTTAAACTGTTTTAAAAATGTTTACAGTTGTTGCATGAATGATCTTCTATTATGAAAAATCATATGGTTTTCAAAATGTACTTGGTTACTGTTATATGTGAGGCAACAATGTGTTCTTTAGCAGCTTATATAATAATAAAAATTTGTCTTCATTAAATTTTTAAATAAAAGATGCTCCCAAGAAATTGATCATCATTTTCACAAAGGTGATGTACATGTGTGTATTGTGTTCCAAGCTCTAGTTTAAGATAGATGAAATCTTTTAAGAGGAAAGAGACAGTTTAAAGAACGGATAAATGTCCAAAGTCTCATAAAAAACCTGACAAAAAAAAAATCAATGGTGTCAGATGTAAGATAAATGAATTTCTTTGTGCTTTCCCATCATTTTAAAGACAAAAAAAAAGCCAATCCAATTTTGTTTCTAATAAATAGGAGTTTGTTTATCAAATTTTATCAGTGAGTTTCAAGACATTAGAGGACTTAGGTGCTCCGCTTAATGGTCATTCACAATCACATACAACGAAGCCAGGAAATACCGACCCATATTCACTGTGACCAATTTCACATTTACACCGCCTATACACATCATTTTTAAGCATGTTGTGTGTTACAATATTCATGAAATTTAAAAAGTGTATGATCTGACTTCACAATAATATTCCAAAAGAATTCCTATATAAAAATAGCTTCGATCTGGAACAGCCATAGTCGTAAGTATCTTAAGTTTTAGCAAAACAGCAATAGAGAAAGATGTAACAATGTATAAAAAATTTGAAAGTATTTTAACTTCCTCCACACCTTTTTAGTCTCAATGAGAATGTAACAAACTTTTTAGGCAAAGAAATATATTTGAAAGATATGAACTCAAATAAATATGAACACAAGTAAGAATTTGAACGTGTTCTTTTGTGAAATAAACAAAGAAATGTGCGAATGTTTATGTCTAAATCTTACCTGAGTCTTCGAAAAGTCGGAAAACTGCGACGACAAGCTAGATTTACAGGTGAGTCAAATACTTCCTGTTTATACAGATATTTCCGGAGCGCAGGTGCGAGTCATCTCGATGATTAACTGTTTCGATAAGAAGTGAAGAGAAACTTTAAAGGAAATATGAAGTTTTTATATAATTTTAAATTTTAAATTTATTTCTATCTGATTACAAAATAAAAAAAAACAACCATTAACTATCAACTCAAATTCATTTTAAAGGATCAAAATTGCAATGATCCGAATATCCTTGGAATCAGCTAATGAGACATAAAATATGTTTGGTACATGAAGTACCAAAACTAATGATGTAAGTAAATTTTACCTTTTCTATGTCATAAATGCATTCTGTAGTGATATATTTGTTTATATGACAGAGTTTTGATATTTGCAGGGACTCAACTTTGAAGTCAATCGTCAAGTTTCCCTGCTTTCACCATCTTATCAGTTTTTATCAGTTTAATAGTATACTGTACATTGACAAATTGCGCAATGTGAGCTGCCTTTGATTTAATAGAGCCATAAAACGTTGGTTTGATATCATATTCGTTGAAAGCAAAAGATCTGTAAATTGTTATGTGTGTGTAAAACATACTTTGACTTCGGTTTTGCTCATCAGGGCACATGCACTAATTATTTACCCTATCAGAGATAGAAACTCCCTAAATATACAACTCACAAACAATTGAGAGTACCAAACAAATGAACTCGCAATTTCACCAGGCTACTCGCAATTTTAAAATGATTTTATTCTTTTCATTTTGGATGTTGAGGGTACCACTCATCATCATCGCTGTTACTGTTGCCATCGGCACCATCTTTCATTCATGGTTTAAAAAAATTGGTTGTTGTCGACATTCTGCATTCTGGTTCATTTTAAAAATATGGCAGATATAAACAGTAACTAAAGAGAGAAAGACTAAAACCGGATGCGAAACGGATATTTTTTTCCGGGTAAAGTTACAATGAAAAAATCAACTCGCAAGTTTTTGCGAGTAACGAAAATTTTAACTTGCAATTTGTATATTCTAACTTGCATTTTGGGAGTTGTATATAGTGAATTTCGAACCCTGTCTATACCTGTATACTCTGTCCCAAGATATTCTCACATCACATTTTGCAGAATTATTCAATTTTTATAAATACCTCATGCAGGGTTCAATCGATGTTCATTAAATGATATGAAAAATTTCCAAGATATTCCCTTTGAAACGCCCCCTCTAGCTTGTCAGGCTAAAAAAAAAAAGTCTACGGAGATTTTGCACTGCAAATGCAATACAGGTACCTGGATGATAACATTGAAACATTGTGCAAGGTGCCCCAAAAATGGGGAAAAGATGTCAACATTTACTATTATATATCTCAGTGTGAAATTTGATTTCCATCTTGTTAATTTCTCTGGGTGCATGAAAATAGATGAAGTGTCAATCAAGAAATATTGGATTGATTACAAAAAGCAGGGACGTATAAAGTACTTCTTTGACGGATATGTGTATCTTCATTAAAAATTAAAGTTGTCAAAAAGTGACAAGAACATTACTAGGGACATTAATAGGGACAGACAATAGTATAATGAAATTTTATGATGTGACCGTTTGGAAGTTAAAGGAAATTAGTATATGTTGATTTGCTTCTATAAATTCATTTGAAACATACAAAGTTGGATCTGCCTATCTATTTATTCATTATGCTAAAGGTAGCAGTCGTGGTGCGCTCAGTCTTGATGAAGTCAAAATGTTAACTTATTAATGATACATTCAAAGAAGATTAGGGTATATTGTTTATTTTTCCTGCTCATATCGAGGTGCATTGAGTAGTTGGTTTGTCTAGCCCTCCTTAAGCCAATGTCGTGCATGCTGGCATACCGGTACATACTATAGCATCATTGGCAACCAGGAATGTTTGTCCCGAAAATCTCATGAGATCTGTACAGTTTTACACTCCATTGATTGAAGAGCGCCCTAAGGGACTTAACTCTCTTTTGGTGGAAATCGAAAGTATTCCCTTCCTATTTTATTATACATGTACATCGTAATAGTGAAAAGAGAGGTAAGGAATGGTCATCTGTTTTGAAAATGGTTATAACCCCAACCCCTTAAACACTATCTCCTTGCTGCAAATGTCAAGGTGCATGGGGTGATCAAGGGTCATCCTTACCCCTGGCCCATCAGAGTATTCAATTAGGAGAGACTGGAGACAATTTTTCACTGCTTCAATGTTTAAGCCCCAGTCACACTGTCATGCTATGAGTGGTGGCGAGTTATAATTCGCCACAATTCTTCAGGTGTCTTGTAGGACTCGAACACAAATCTGAGCATGCCGAATAAATATCTCTTTATGTCGCCAGTGCTCACCAAGCAGTGGAGAGAAATTTCAAATGGTTTAAAATTGTCCTGCGAGTTTAAGTATTGAACAAATGTCGAAGACATGTTGAGCTGATGTTGTCCAATCATGTGTTCATGTCGGCGATAATTTGTTATATGTTGGCGCTTCTCAATGTGTAAAAAGTAGTTTGACATGCTAGGAGATGCGTTGCGAGTTCTAAGGACATTGATATGATCTCTGCTCAATATGCACCCGACTTGCAAAGAGTTTCCAAGACTTCTGTCCAATGTTTGTACATACATCGTCAGATGTTGCCTAAAATCGTGTTAAAAATAAACTATCATCCTGAAATCTTGTCAATGTGGAAGGGAACTTGAGCAGAAATTGAACTGATGTCCCTGTCATCAAAAACCATTGCAAACTCGCAGAGTTTTTGTTGAGTTATAACTCATCAGCACTTCTGATAGCTCATAGCTCTGAATCATAGAATTAGAGCTTTAAATTTCATGTAGATTGGCAAATATAAACAAATATTATGCAGAGACTAAAGGCCCTGACTTCTATAAAATAAGTGGACAGGTGCTAGTTCTGTTTTTGATTAGGGTCTTTATGTGACAAACTTTCAAGAAAATTTATAAAAAACAAACTCTTTGATATTTTGGTTGCTAAGTAATATAAGCAAATTACTCTTTAAGTTTGCTAGACATGTTGTTGATGTTATGTAATTGACACAGTATTATTGGTTGTTATTGATTCACTTTAGATATTAATAATATTCTGAAATGCACTAACATATAAAAGAAAGACACAATAACAAATTGAATGATTTGCTGATAAAATCTTGTTTTGTTCATCACGCACGTTGTCCCTTTTATTTTATTTTCTAGTGTTTGAATATTTCAACCTAAATATTGTGATGATATATATAACAATGATGTTTAAGTTATCCTTTTTGTTATTGCCTGATGTTGTAGTTGCAGTAGGATGGGGCAAGGCAGTAGTATTCCAAACCCAGAGCAGACCTTCGGAATTGTGCATTCCAAACTGAAGTCTCATCTGACCATTCTGAAATGTCTTGCCAATCTCTCATATCCAGACTTTCTTCGATCTGTGCAAGAGCTCAACTCATTGTAAGTAACATTAAGATTTTAAAGACTGAGCTAGGATGAATTAATGCAAAAATGGGAAGGTAGAATCATGTCTTATGTACAGTAACAAACAAACTGGATGGAAAAAGTATAACTGGTAGGTACTCTATAGAAATTGCAAAACTTTGATGCTCAGTTAAGTTTTTTTCAAGGATGGGGCTCTATATATGTTTCATGATTTTAAAAGCATTTTTGTCTTCTAGCAGATAAACTAATTGCAAAGCTTCTTATCCACATGCATGTCAGATTGTTGAGCATATGCTAAGATATTTACTTTGACATTTTGAAAACAAACACTTTGAAGAGATTTTTGATGTAATTTATTACCGGTACATATTTAACATGTTTAATAGTACTAAAATTAAAACAAAGGGGTTCTCCATGGGTTAAGTGGATAATAAAGACAAAAATTATCTTTTGAAAGACTGTGCATGTATTATATTCAAACTATGAAAACATCCCATATTACCGTTAAGCATTAAACATTCATTAAAAAAACAGGTTTTTGTGATGCTGCTTATGTTTTTGATAACTGTTAATTTTGTGCTGTTTAGAACATCGTCTTTCTGTGATAGAAGAGGAAAGCAGTTGTTGTTTTCTGTAGAAAATGGAACACATTCTACCATATTTTGGAGGACCTCGGCGAGAATAATTTGTGAGAAAGTAAGCCTTTGACACAAAACACTTTCCATAGAATTGATTATTTATATGAATGTTGTATTAATTACAGGTATTCTGTTTTTCCTAGTAGTATCTTATGTAAGATATATTTATATATTTGAGCTGTTCTGCAGAAATTATCACATGATCTCATATGCTATTTAATCTTGTTATAAGAAGAACATTATTGGAATCATTTTTCTTTGTGAGGGTCCATTCCATATCTGTTAAAAGTTTAATATTACAGGCTAGTTTAGGATGGGGGGGGGGGATAACCATCTAAGTAAGAAAAGCAGCTCCTACTCCTATGCATACACATGCTTACACCACATTCATTGGTTATAGAGGACTTGATTTAATGTTAAAATCCTAAAGAATCGTAACTGTCAATTTGATTCTTAGTTCTTGCAATATGACATCATGGATATGACTAACTTCTATTCTTTATGGAAAAATGGTCAACAATGTCTATTCTAAAGACAATGTTTACACTTAAAAACACTGGCCACAAAAAGCCACATATGTCAGACACATTATAATTAAAATAAAAAACATATAATTATCAATTTCATGTTGATTAAGGTAGAGGCTTACTCACAAAATTATTTGGTTTATCTCATAATTTCTCGATTTATAAGTATTAATGCATAAAGGAGCTAATGAACACAAAAAATGTACAGGTCATCATTCATTTTACTTAGATAATATGCCAGAGACACATGTACCCCCACATCTCAAAAAACAAATCAAGACTCAATCTAGTACAAAATATATTTTGAACCAATACTAACAAAAATCACATATTAACTAACATATTTTAACTTGACTACAAAGTAACATTCATTTTATACATAATTCACATTTACAGAACATTACACTTGCAGAATAAAGAAAAAGATTTCACATTTTTGTAAAAAATGAATAAAAATTTAAATAGAATTGTCTACATTTATCCACTTATTTTGTCTACATTTATCCACTTATTTAAAAATTTAAATGAACTGGTTTACTCTAAAAAAAATTTCTTTAATTTACCCCGGTACTTATCAAAATGGATCTTAGAAGGATATAGTAAATACAAAATGCACACAGGTCATCATTCATTTTACAGAGTAAGGATGTCAGATACACACCCGCCCACCCCCAAACTGTCAAAGACTATTTTATAGATTATATTTTTATAACTGGTTAAATTAAATAAAAATATGACAAAACCAAATGATTGATCAAAAATCAATAAGAGAAGCTTAAATATTTATTTAATTACATATATCACTGTTAGAACCAGAAAAAAATGTATACTTAAATATTGCTGATTCATCAAATATCAGCACATATAGTCAAATGAGCTTCCATTTATTGTTTTATTAAGACAATATGTCCTTTGAGCTTAAATATCAAATACATGTATCTAGAGATTATACATTTAAAATGAGTAAGATTTCTGTAAATCATTGTAAACATTTACAAGCAATGGCATATCAAAAAGACACCTGTACGAAGATTGATATTTTGTTTTAATCATGATGAACATGTTATTTAAAATGAAATTCAATGACATTAGTCATCATTCACAGTAATTCAAATGTTCAAGCAATTTGTTGATTACTTATATAGTCTAGGCTGCTTTAAACCAGGTAATTCCAGTTAATGCTGATGCTTCAAACTTTCATGTAATGGGGGACTGTGGTGTGTGTTAAGTATATGTTGAATTCACTCTCTCCTCACACTGCAGCAACTTGAACAATATCAGATGTTCTCGCTGAGTTACATCACAGGCCTTTCTCAGTAACATATTCATTATACTAAAGTGTTCATATCAGATCTGCTCTTTGCTTTTAGAATATGTGCAAATCCAAATTTTCTCACCAACGCAGTAAGATACATGTAAATGAAGTTGTGGGCAAATAATACAGGCTTGTAGATTATCTGCCGATGTAAGTAACTCCACAGTTCGCCTGCTTTCTCGCTAACCTGCCTCTGCAGGTATTTCTCCGTATGCCCCATATCACAGAGAACATGACTTCATCTGATGGCCAGTTGCAGGGGTGAAAACATCTTATATCATATACCTAGTAGTGTATCAGCCCTGATACATGTGTTTTGGACTAGGTGAGACAGCAACCGGAAGCTAGGGCTGTATCGCCCTTAGGGCGATATTTCTCTGTCTCAGCCCGTCATCAAGGGGGTGTATTGCCCTCATTTTAAAATCGTTAATTTTCCAATACCTCTGTTTTTATCAAGACTAGTTTATGAAGTAACGATAGAATAACAAATAAATAATATAAAGCATCGCATTACACGTCTGAATATTTATACCCCCCTTCGAAGAAGGGAGGGCATATTGCTTTGCTGCTGTCGGTCTGTCTGTCTGTCGGTCGGTCGGTCCACCAACGGTTTCCGTTCATTTTCTTCGCAGAGGATGAACATAATGAAATGAAATTTGGTATACATGTTTATTATGATAATATATAGGTCAGGTTCGATGTTGGGTATGATTGAACAATTTTCGACAGAGTTATGCCCCTTGGACTTAGAAAAATTCCAATTATTTGCAGTTTCCATTCATGTTCTTCGCAGAGGATGCACACATTGTCATGAAATTTAATATAAAGGTTTATCATGATAATATCTAGGTCAAGTTCGAGGTTGGGTACAATCAAACAATTTTCGATAGAGTTATGCCCCTTGGACTTAGAAAAATTCCAATTATTTGCAGTTTCTGTTCATTTTCTTTGCAGATGTTTCAATTATTTGCAGAGTTTCTATTCATTTTCTTCGCGGATGTTTCCAAGGGAGGGGGGCATAAGTGTTTTACAAACATCTCTTGTTTGATTTATTGCTGAAAATGGAAAAAGAATAATTCAAAAATAGCACCAAACAGTGATATGTATCAAAGTAAGGGGAGGTAACCTACACAACGGCTGTGTATTTAGAACAATAGCACGCTTTATTTAATTATTAATATCAATCTACATTTAAATTATGGAGGATAAAGAGAAGGATAAAACACGAGACTACAGCTACATCTTAGAAAAACAGATTTTAGATAGTAAAAATTAAGTGGTTAAAAGGAATGGATGCGCTTATGAACGTTCTCAAACAACTCGCTAACAGTATGGATTTTTATAAATGGAATCTGACAGGAAACTTACGAAATTTCAGTGAAAGAATTTGACTCATAATGAGGTTGCATAGGATGGAAGTTTCTCTCTCGATACCTATGGTTAGTATCGACCCGAAGGGCGCGGGTCGATACTAACTGCTAGGGGTGATACCAGGGCTGAGATCAAAACAACAGTGTGATATTCTATATGTATCGACTATTTATCGTCACCAGTGATGTCCTGTGGTTGCGCCATTTACTTTTAATACTTATCTGCTTAAGACGTGGTTTTTAAAAAGTATTTTCCTTTATGTCTAGGACTGTGTGTTTCCATATTTAACAGATTCTAACTCTCGCAATGTAAAATTAAAAACGATAATGGTAAATTCCGTCTTCCGGTTCATACGAGAAGGCACCTACTTTAATGCAAATCCACTAGGTGGCTTTTAACTAAAAAATAAAAAATGGAGAATACCTAATTCAGTGAAAGTGTACTAAGTTAAAATTTATATCTACTTATTTTTTAACAATGCGTTTTTGTAACTTAAAGCTTGATTTTAGTATGCATTTGCAAAGTAAAATGAAAAAAAATGGCAAAGTTTAACCGCAAGGGAGGCTAGATCTTTGTGGGTAGGGGGTACTAAGGAAATCTACAAAATTAATTTTGATCCACCACAAACCAAAGATTTTATCATAACTACACGTATGGACAGTTACTCAGGTGAGAAATGTGGCCCATGAGCCTCTTGCCAAACATTGTAGAACCATTTTAAAAAGAGCTTGGACTTTGGGTAGTTGTGTCAAACAGCAATGTGACGTAGGCCTGTCTATTTCATTGCTGGCTACTCAGCCAAGGCTCTTTGAAATCAACAAGATTTGTCTGGCTTTTGAGCTAAATCTACGCAATCTGTGTATATTTCACTTGAAACCAGCGTCATTTTGACCTTGTTTTAATGCAAGAAAAAGATAGTAACATCCTACCGAAAGTCCAAGGTCTTGTTAAAATGGTTCTAATAACATTGTGTACTGTAATTAGATTTTTAGAAAATTATATAACTAAAGGTTTGATTGAGGTTTTACTAAGAATCTGAAGAATATGAGAATGAGTTCCAATTAATTGGATTAAAATGAGATATCGATTTTTGCTACATCCCTATGAGGGCCAAATAATGATCATACAGAAAATCTAGGATCTGATTTTTAACCAGAAGGAAATGAAGTTAGTTCATATGAAATAAATGTGTTTTTTTTCCCTTTTTCTTAAGGTGAATACAAATATCAATCGAGTGGAGTCTCGAAGACGACTGAATCTGAAGCAGTACATTGTGTTGTACAGGGAAATCTCTGACCAGGTGGCAAACTTAAATGCCATGGAGCAGGAGAAAGGACACCTAAGTAGTTTACCAAGCAACATCTGTGCCAGTGTTATATTTGACGAGCAAGTATTCTAAATCTTGATAATCTTTTTAGTTCTGACTTGGTGTCTAGTTAGAGAAATGTTTTTGTATGTGGCACACCCCTCTCTCTCTGTCTCTCTGTCTCTCTCTCTCTCTCTCTCTCTCTCTCTCTCTCTCATTATCACTGTGGGCCTTTGCTGACCTCCTTTTGATTTTCAGGGTGGGGCAGCAGTATGATGATAATGAATGCTGTATCTGTATGGAGCGTAGGTCTGAGATCATTCTCCCCTGTACACACCAGTTCTGTGAGGGCTGTATAGACACATGGTGAGTGTACTCAATCAACCGTGACAGTTATGCTAGAGGAGTTTGTAAGTATAACATACAGACAGGTGCATTTGCTAGCCAAGTGTTCGATTCACTCTTCTCATCTTCATGACATATGAGAATTTCGAAGTGTATACTTGGCTAGCGAAGATGACAGACAGGTATGTTTTTCTTACAGTGAAAATAAAAACATACCGGTATTTTCATCACCAGTAGGTTGAATATCTGTGTGTTATTTTACCTGACCAAATTTAACAACTTACCAGGTAAAGTGAATGGCATAAAAGTTTTATATTTCATCATTTCACTTTTGTTTTATAAATTTCTTAATTTTTCCATGATGGTACAAAAAATTTGGAATCCTATTCAAACCTATGAAGAAACATTCAATGCACTGTAATTTAACATTATACATGTACCATTTTTATTACTGTAAATAACTTTAATTTGACAGGAATGTGACCAATAAAACGTGTCCCATTTGCCGAGAACGAGTCGAAAGTACGGACGAGACCTGGGTCATTACAGAGAAGCCAGATAACCTGGAGTATGAGACAGAGGTTAAAGGTTACCTAGTAAGCCTGGCCGACAATCCAGACCACAAAACTTGAGGAGGACAGTCTGGACTGTTTTAACAGAATTGATATATGTATTTCAAGATTAATGGATTCTCATGTAGAATAACACCAGCAGAGAAAAAAACTCCAAATTGTCAGAACTGATCAATACTGGTATGTCTGGTCTGTTTGAACAGAATGATAGATGCTGGAATGTCTGCTCTACATTTTAAGTTTACAAAAAATGGGAATTTATTTAATGTAAAGCTGTTTCATGCCCCACCTCCTCTGCTTGATATATTAAGATTGTTTTATCAAATCCATGTCATCTGTGTCTCACTTCAGATATACCTCAGTAAGAAAGTGCTTACTATGCATATTTATTGAATTTTCCCCCAAAACATTTTCAATGTTTATGCTTATGTCTCATGAGTACATGTACATTAAACAGTCATAAGCTTTCAGTTATACTCATGCAGAAATTCTGCAGTTTTGATTTAGTTAATGGTGGGTTATGGATAAAATCTGCATATGGATGTGCTGAGATTGTGATTTACTAGGTATATTTTTCTATTTGCTTTATGGACTTTGTTACAGATTGTGTTTGATAGAGAACTTTAGGTTCTGAATTACCTGTTGTTTTTTCCCCCATTATTTATGAATGTGTGTCATCAGACCCAGTCAGTTTTTGTCTTTTAGTCTAAATAAAGTCACAAATGTTCAGTGAAATACATGTATCAGATTTTACATTTTGCATGTATTCATTTCTCAAGCATAATGTCAAGCTTATGGTAGTCTCTTGATGTCAAGAAGATATGATTTGGTTGGATTCTATTTCTCTAGTTTTTCTTTATTTATAAATTATTGTTATTGGGAGCTACATGAATCTAGATAATAAATATGATGTACACCTATTCATTTAAACACATACAGTAGTAAGTACAAAGTTTTGTCTACAGATGCATAACAAATAAAGCTTCCAATGATGTAAATAGTTAGGAAAAGAAAATGATATAAAGGCAGATTTAGATTTTTTTTGGAGGGGAGGGGGAATCGGAGAAAAGGTAAAAAAAAAAAATTCACAGTTTATTTACATACACTTTCCAGAATTTACCATCTAATACACACTACTAGTATATTCCAGAGAGTGTTGTGGTGTTTAATACTATAGTTTGATTAATTTAGCAGCTACAAAAAATGTTTTAATGTGCTATGTTTTTGTGAAATGTGTGCAATAAAGCTACAAATAGATGATAACATTGATATTTACCGTACAGTGGGTGACTTGTTTTCATGTGACCAGAGCTTTGGTGCTTTTATAATTTACCGGTACTGTATGATTATTTTACATGTTACATATTATGCTGTATATTAGGTGTTGAGAGAAATGATTGTTAGGATTAGATGTATTTTAATCTAGAAACAATTCTACACAATGCTTCATCAATAACAGAGACACAGTACATGTATTTATCAATGTACATGTATTTCTTTATCAATGGATGAATACTGGTAGTTACCTATTTTTTATGCTTTTAATAAATGCAAATTTATTTGAATTAAACTGTTGAAAGTAGATTTAATTTAATTCACATTTTCACAGCAGTTGATTATGTTGGTACTATGTGTGAGAGAGAGAGAGAGAGAGAGAGAGAGAGAGAGAGAGAGGACAAATTGTTTCTACAATTTTTATGGTTGTTCAGGATTTTACTCGCATACATGTACAAAGTACATCTGACAGTGTCTGTCCTATGCTGCAATCCGGCATGACAAACGGAAAAACTGTATCTTTTTATGAAAAATGTTGAATTTAAAAGATGTTTAAATGTACTTGGTTTAAATGTTAGACAAATTTTGTTTTATTCAGAAGTCCCTGTTAGTAAATGTGCTAGATGTACAGGTACTGTTTTTGCTTTCACTCACAATTTTTATTTTATGAATTGTGGTGAATATTTCCATGTGATTTAGTTAATAGGAAAGTAACTTTTGAAGGAGCATTTGTGATCAAACTGTTGTTGTATTAATGAATTATGGAATAAATTATTATTCATTAATGAAAGAATTTCTTCACTCATTATGTTTATGTTGACATCCACTTGGTATGTTTTTCTCTAATTCTTAAGAAAATTGATTGTAATTCATACAAAAACTGACGAGACTGAAACTGCATGATCCAGTGAAACGTCCTGTCAGTGTATGAATATACATGTTTATACATTTCCTTTTAGATGTATTGTTTAGTTAATTAAATGTTAACTTTATCTCAATAATAGATAGTTTGTACATCGTTCATTGATGTCTTCTTTGTACTTTTGGACTAAAGCTACGTTGAGAGCAAGAACTCCACTGACTTGCACTGACTGACCCCTGGAGTCTTCCAAGTAGTTGTAGTTACCATGGTAACTTCACATACATGGAATCTGTGTAACATTCTAATCGACAATAATAATTCTATGCGCTTTAAGAATAATTGATTAAGTAATTCAGAGATAGATTAGCAGTACAATGTTTTTCTTTAGTGATTAACATAACCTGCTAATGTAGATTATATACTATCCTGCAATGCTAGCTACCTTCATACCCCGCTGGAATCACCAAAGAAAGCATGTTATTGTTTAAAAAAAGGTTTCCATAGCTGAATTAAGTTGGTAGCAAATAAATTCTGAACTCCTGAGCACACTTTTAGATAAGATCTAGCTAGGTAATGCAGCTATTGTAAGAGTCAAAACTGCTGAGCTGAATTCAAGATTGTAGCAACTACTCTACATTATAAGGACCAATATCTTGAGAATTTGCTAGCTTAGCAATATTTTAAAATTAGTTTATTTAATACAATATCTAACCCAGCTGCTTGGGTACTGTAGCTGCTACGTAAATCCTGAACACGGCCCAGTATTATGAAGATCAATGTCACTGCGAACCTTTGAAATAAAGCTTTTTCCTACACAAAATTATCAAGCTCCAAAATGGAAAACCGTATACTTGCATACTGTAAACCAAAATTTATTCTCAACAACTTTATTCCATTTAAAAAAAGAAACTAAATGCACTTTTGATGCAGGTTTAAAAGTAGCAAGCACTGAAGAAAAAATACTTAATATTAATCCTGCTTCTGCAGAAAATAATATGATTTTTCTGCAGTGATCGCTAGTTACTCCAACGCACGGATATCCATTCATGGAAGCATTTTATCTTTCTCTAAATTTATCTTTATTTATACATCCATGTTAATATATACTGGTAGGTAATTACTACAGAATAAGCATGTGTGTTAAAGCCAAGAGAATGGTTTTCAAATTTTTCCATTTTCAGTGTAAACAGAAACAAGACATGTTTCGTTTACATAATAAAGAAGTTTGCTTTAAAATTGTATCTCGCTTGGAACTTGACAGTCACATTTGGTTTAGAATAACAATTTGAAAATATATAGCATTGTAGCCAGAACAAAATTTGGAATTTTTTCGATTATCCCCCTTTTAGGCACTTTTACTGCATTGTATGAAGCTTTGTCATCCATTGTTGAACAGAACATTACTCCAAGTTCATTATCAATTAATTGATCATCAAGGAATTGGCTCCTTCCTGTCCTTATTTATTTACTTTATTATCTCAGTCTTGTTTTTTGGGGGCAGTTTTTAACATGAATAGTAAAACACTAAAGATGGAATACTCTCAGGTAAATTTTAATGAGATTTTTAGGAATACATATTGCATAACAGATCCATCTGTAAATGAAAACTTGTAAATTTCAATTTCATAAGTTAATAAAAGAAATTATAGGAATTATTTTCTATCTATATTGAACCAGTTTATAATAGAATAGCATCTATAATATTGTTACTTTACACTTTTGATCTTCTCACAAACAATGAATACCACAATTATACAATATAATAATTCATCTCTCTGTTCATAAAAGAAAAAAACACTACCCGGTACATGTAAGGTACTTCTCAACATGTCAGAAGATATATTTTTATTTGTTCTTGCATAATCTCAAACCCATACTAAATTGTTCTCAAGTCATAAGCAATTTCAGTAGCGAGACCATCGTCGCAAGCCAAGGGTTTTGTGTCCATTCTGTTTGTGGAAATAGAATGGACAAAAAACCCACAGCTTGCGACGATGGAGTGAGACCTAATTAACATTCTTTTCTTTTTGACATTTCATCTTCAAAGAACAGAAAAATTTGAAATTTTATTCATAACAAGGATTTTGGAGTAAAAGTGTTATCTC
>WFKH01011801.1:49145591-49161712 GCA_016163765.1 Magallana hongkongensis
TTGAAATTTTATTCATAACAAGGATTTTGGAGTAAAAGTGTTATCTCTGATTACTTCCACACTTGTCCTTAAAATGTGTATAAATCAGCTGATTTAACACCAGTACAAAAAGAAAATAATCCTATAGTGAAGAATTATATATTAAATACAAATGAATTCTCATATGGAATTCCAGTAATGTGAAGTTCTAATAAGCACTTATGAAACTACATACACTTCCAGCCACATGCATTTTTTAATAGGTGGCATTGTTCAACACATAACACTCTTTCACAAAGAAATCACTGGTATTAACTAACTAAATTATGTGTGAAGCGAAATGCCACAAAAGTCACAAATTTTACAATGTATAACACTCGTCACAATTTTGAGAGCAAATAAAGGTAGTTTCCTTATTGGAGTCAACTTAAAATTAGTAAGACAACTTTAAGTTAGTTAGAGATGATTGGACAACAAAGTCATATAATTAAACAAAATAAAAAAACTGATATAACATTCCCTCTTAATTTGAGAAAAAAGTAAAACCATCTTCAAACTTTATAGAAGAATGGACTTCAAACATTTACCATATGCAAAGGGGCAACTAAAGAAAAAGGTTTAACAAAGAAATGATACATTAAAAAAAGATTGCTTAATTTGAATGATCTGAGTAAGATGATCACAATTTGAGGTGAAGATTGTAATTATCACAGAAAATATCCCCATACCTGGAGTTTCTTGTTGTTTACAACTCACACTTACTGTCGCATTGCAATACATGTACATGTATATAGCATAATTGTTAAGACTGGTTGACACACTGTTGCAATAAAACAAAGATTTCAGTCTGATTTAACCTAAAAATTGCATACATTGCAAATAGGAATGACTATGTTGAATGCAATGAATTAATATCTGTTTAAATATGGAAAAAGTTGCGCTGATTTTCAATATCTAAACTTGCAACAACATGCATGCATTGCCAAATAAACAGTCATTACTACAAATGATTTCATATGACTTGATGATAATCCGAAAAGGAATTTTGGTTTTCAAAAATTCAAGACATTTTTAAAACAGAAATGACAATTGAACAATCATATTTCAATAAATCTGTGGAATTTGACAAGCAATGGTTAGAGCTTTGCCATTTGCTAACTGTATTAATTTAGCAAGGAAAAAATTTGGTAAAAATGCTTTCAAAACAAAAACAACTGTATAATAAACATATTGCTTTAGACAAATTCTTGCCAGTTTGAATATTGGGATTTTCACAGGAAAATATTCAAACTGAAGTAGCAACTACGAAGAAAACTAGCTATCAAATAAATAATTCCACATTCCCGAGTGAATAACAGAAAATTCACAAGTTTGATAAATCATCTAGAACATATCCACTTTGTTTCAACAACCTAGATGTAAATACATGTATATATATATATACAGACAATGAAATCACATGTATTGACGCACACACAAACCATGCATACACACAATAAAACTCAACAGTTCTGATTCATCTCCAAATAAATACTTCAGGAAAGTTCCTCTTCCAACAGGGGATGATCTGCAATTCAACTGCTCCAGTCCAAACAGGCATACTATATTCTGAGTTCATACTTTTACCTCAACTCTACAAATAGGGCAAGTAGCATTGGTCTGGAAAATAAAAGTACATTTTATTACTTACACAAATTTCAATCACATATATTGACAAGACATGTAAATCTCACACTGTGTTATTGCCTATCGTTTTTTATTTCCAGGTTACATACATACATGTATGGCATAAATAATTACCAGGTAAAACTTTTTATTCCTAAAACTTGACCTTTCAAATGACATATATTAAAGTATTACATGTTCAGTGAAACTGACAGAAAGCTTTTAAATTTATAAAATAATGAGTTTCACTAAATTCATAAATGAATTGAGTTGAGACACCATATATTGTGTGATTTTGGCACACTACACAATTATAAAGATAAAATGCCAATATTTCTATGAAAAAGTCCCACCAAGACAATCTGCTATTAAGACATACTGTAAAACGAGAAAATTTGGTGCATACGTATTTAAACACAAATGCAAGTGCCAATACATTGGCGCAATTAAATCTTAGCACACACACCTTTTATTTTAAAAAGGTAATAAATAAAATATGTTCTTGTTTGATCAACGGTTATGCCCATATTTAACTCTTTGTTAACTCAAGTGTGAACACAACCACTTTTATTTCTACCTCACGTACAATGTAAACTGTCGTTGAGAACAATATACACGTACCTACTTTTTTCCAAATCGTCAGTAGATAGATATAAAAACTTCATTTAATGGCAATGGTGTGTAATTTTTTTTATTGGTAAAGAAGTTTGAGTTATCGGACTTTGAATTTAAAGTAGCTACTGGGATAACACTAGAAGAGTTCCGAACCTAGTGATTGAAATCGAATGGTACCTTACCATGAGCGAATCTTTTTCACAGTAATTTTACATTACAATAACATAAACATAGGTATCTCTGAATATTTTTATATCAGCTAACCAGAGAGCTAGAAATTAATCAATCAAGGATTGTCAGCATGGACGATCGCCATGCTTGATCACATCTTCACCTTGAGACGCTAAATGGACGTGACACGTTGGGAGCCCAATTTTGAAGGTGCTAATGATAGATACTAATACGCAGTAAAATTGAATTAATTAATCTATATTTTGGTAATGCTGCGATTACCCATACTCTTTACCTGTGTAGTTGTGTAGTGTAAACAAACAGAATGAACCGTATGAAATTACATAAACGCATTCTTTTAGTATTAGAAAAAGGACTGAAGTTAGTGTTTTGTAACTTCAAGAAATTTAATACATATCGAAAATTTTTGGCACACTATTAATTTTAGTGCTCAAGGGCAGTTGCACCAAAGGCACTAAAATTTGTAGTCTGCCATATTTTCTCGTTTTACAGTATATTGCAAATATTTCAGACTTCTTTCATAATTATGTGAAATATTGCCAAAATAACGCAATGCAAAGTAATCATATCTGCAGAAACATCGATGACTCTGCAACACAAAACTTACGACAATCCATTTCTCTATGCACTCTCCATGAAATTCATGGAAGCAAGGGAGAATCTTCAGTCTCTCGTTCAGAGTGTAGTCACACATGCAGATGGAACAGGAGGTCATTTTGTTGTTGGGGTGAAATTTCTTTTCTGGAAGCAAAGTCACATCTTCGCTGGATATTCCTTTCGGTTTCACATCTCCCAGAAGTTCTGCTATGCTGAGAAGATCCTATAAAGCACAATGAACAACATAAAAGCAACAGATTAAACATTTACTGAAAAAGAAAAAGTTTTGAATTTCCCACCCTACGAGTTAATCACCCTCTTACAATAGTGACATGTCTGATCCCAACGGTTACTTTTCTAAAATATATATATTTGACTTCTGGCTGTTATTCCTACTTATGAAAGCATTCTGGAATCATATATATTGCTCAGATTCCAACTAAGTGTACCAAAGTTTGTTGAAAATGCCTTGCTTTGGAGGTACAACTATGCTGCTGATATAACAAAACACATGATAACTGCCCGAAATATAAGCTATATTTGGGAGTGGGTTGAAATCATAGAGATGAATTCTACCAAGATTTTCTTACCCTCACCCAAATATTACTCATATTTTATCTATGAACTGTATATATGAAATCGCATGTACATGTTTATATTTTACATTTAAACGATGCAATTCTGTTTGAGATTTACTATACTGTATGAAAAATCCACAAACTGCATTTACCTCATAATCATTCGAAGAGAATGTCCTGCTGTGAGACAAAATTCTTCTCTGTAAACATAGAAAAAATTGTGTCATCTCTTACATTCTACAACATGTACTATTATTGTCCCATATGCATAAGGGTCTAGAATTCTTATCAAAGAATTGTTACAATATTTTAAGAAATATCAGCAAAGTACCATATGAACCACATAAAACATGATAAAAATAAAGAACCAACCACTTTACAAATTCTTCTGCAGATAAATTATTGAATGCCTATTTCTGATATATTTACCGGGAGGTGATTTCTTCCCTGTTGTAATTCATCTTGCAACAGCCTCTCAGTCCAATCTACAAAATTAAACACCAGTAAATAAATACTGCTGCCATAGTGAACCCTGTCCGCTACTTCTTGGTAGGTTTTAGATACATGAAACTGATAATTTGAATTCATGGAGGCCAATGTTTACTGAAAGTCAAACAAACATTGGTTCATGGAAATGTCAGCAGTCATGTCAAGAAAATTAATTCTTTGTTAACAAGTGTTGACACAAAGCATGTGAAGATGTACATCTGAAGTAAAGAGGTCTCAAAAACTTGAACATTGTGCTATGCAGAATAATGGTGAATCCAGAGTTCGAAACATTGACAACAAATTTGATTTTTTTGGTTACATATTTCTCATTAACAAATTTGAAATCTTTTGAATCAGACAGATGGTAAAATGCTTTGATGGAGGAAACCTTACCATGGCGTCTACCTCGGTTTCTGTTACCACGACGATTGGCATTATGCGATATTAACATGGGAGTCCCAAAGGAGAGCCCCAGCATAGAATTCTGTAATAAGCAAGTTACATTAAACTTTAAGAATAAAAGGTTGTAAGCAAAGAAAATATAACATTTAATATACATGTGAAATCTAAGTCTGCAAATTTGACTCCAATCTTAGTTTCTAATGGTGACTTTCTTCATATTTTGTTAATTTGACATATTTATGCATGTTAGAAATATGACTGTAGTTTTATATCAAAGCAAGTACTAAGAACTTCTACAGCTTGCATAGCAAACACTTTCTCAAAAATCAAAACTGATAATTGAAATCATAATACCTCATTAGAACTATCTCCTGATTCTTCATGAAACAAAGTTTCCAAGACAATATCCATATCTGTAAAATCAATATAATCATATACAATTCATCTTAACTTCAAAAAATACACACCAATATCCATGTATATGCCACCACTCAGTTAATTTTATCAAGTTATCAACAATTTATAAGCTACAATTTACATTTGTTACAACTTACTAACTACAATTCTAATTAATCACAGAATCTACAAAGTTTCAACTTCCTTCGCACTTGGGTAAAAGCTTAAAATTACCCCTTTTTGACCTACTGACCTCTGGTGGCCTGCCTCATACCCCGGGTGAGCACTGTGGTTGGGGAGTCACTATCGTGGGTGTGGTACTCGGACAGGCGGTGACAGGGTGGGGGCTGAACCTGGGACTCCGCATTGTGTAGAGTCATTGCATACTCAAAGTCCATTTCCTCCTGAAAACAGAAAAAGGCGTCATTGTCATTTACCTTTATACCGATCTACATTTCGAAATTGTAAATTACAATGATGGAACACCTTTACTATGAAATAATCTACATATATAAAGTAAAGAAGACAAGGATATCACATATATGACATGAACATCTTTTGTATGACAAAATTATCACATATCTGACAAGGATATAACACGTATGACAAGGATATCACATGACCAGGATATCACATGACCAGGATATCACATGACAAGGATATTATCACAACACATCTGCATTACCTGAAGACGGCGGGCCATCTCCTCGTCCCCGTCCATCTGGGTGACGGTCTGGAACATCCGCTGGGACCGTGGGGATGCCTGAACCTCATGGCGCTGACGACAATTCCTGTTGGGTCTCAGTGGTCTCCCTGCAATGGAGAGAAGACTGTGAACATTGGTGGATTATTTAAAAGCTTCAATAGTCAATACTCTACACAATTTGTTTAAATTTTTCATTGGGGAATGTTTGATAAGGAGACAATAATCATATCATTTTCATGTAATTTTTCAATTCCCCTGTGTTTTGAATAAGAGTACCGTATTTGAAACTTAAAGATTTAATAACCTGTATTGAATACTTTAACAATTTGAAACAAGCTCCTATGTGAAACAAGCACCTATGTGCAAACAGATGGAAACAGTCCCTAAAGATCTATCACAGCAAAGAATTACATGAAATGCAGACATCTACAGACTTACAAAAACATTGCTCAAAAAAAAATACCGGTAAGAATATTTATAGCAACCCAAGGCTTTACAATATACTGATAGACTACCGGTTAATATGGTCTCACTGGTTAAATTCCAACCAATCCACAAAAAGAACAAGATGAATAATACTA
The DNA here is from genome assembly GCA_016163765.1 of Magallana hongkongensis. Classification (NCBI taxonomy): domain Eukaryota; kingdom Metazoa; phylum Mollusca; class Bivalvia; order Ostreida; family Ostreidae; genus Magallana; species Magallana hongkongensis. Next base: position 49,151,792 of record WFKH01011801.1, read on the forward strand.
ACCTTTAACACTACTTCTAGTCAATGCCCTTTGACCTGGAACATCTGGAGAAGTCAGTCTTGCAGCCAGCAAAGGATTCTGGGTAGGAAACAAGAAATTGGGGTTTGGGAGCACTGGCCTGTCATTCTCTGGTCTTTCTGCTGATGACCATCCTCTATCTCTTCTATCGGCAAATCTCTGACTCCGTCTCATCGGAAACCTCTCCCTGTTGTGTCCATCTAGACTGTCTTCTTCTACACCAGTATTTTCCGAGGCTGATTCTCCAGATATGGATTCATCATCTGATATGGATATTATGGTGACATTGTTTCTTCCTGTTCTCCGTTTGCTACCCAATTCTTGTTCCGAGTCAGGTGAATTTTCCCTTAAATCCACATGTGTTGGTTGCTTCACATCCCCACTGGCAATACTCACTGGGATAGAATGGATGGCTGTTGCCCCTTCTGATAAGTTTGTGTCGTTGAACATCCACATGTGATTGTTGTACAGATCATGAGTCTGATCCATGTCATCTTGATCTACAATGTTAAAATCCTGACATTGTTTACCCGATTTTCTTCTAACCCTAGGGGAAGAATCATTACTTGGAGCACTTCTTCTGTTTGTTTGCATACTAGTATTATTCTCAAAGTTTCTCAAAACAGGAGAGCACTTAGATGACTGCTGCTGTCGCAGAGAACAAGTCAAATTTACATCAACACCATCTTCTTCGGGCTCTGACTCTGATGCAGAGGGCCATTGCAATTCCTTTGGAATATTCCTGCATAAATCTTGCTGGCACCTTCTCTGAGGTTTATCATGCATTTCACCTACACTATCCATAGACAGCATGTCCCTGAGAATATTTCGCTCCTCTGAGATTTCTCCTCCAACACTATTGCTGCTGTGATCCAGCATTTCACTGCTGGGAGTTGTAACAGATAACATTTTACAAGCATGGTCTCTTACTGTTCTTGGAGCTTCGAATACAGTGTTTCTTCCATTCAAACTTGATCTTTGAGCAGTCTTTGACCTTTTTTTCTTGCATCTCTTTTCCTCTTGATGATGACTTTCTTCAGCTCTTCCATTATGGCAACTTGGAGAAATATCACTAGGAACTTCAGCTTTTCTTTTTTTCCTATGAGTTTTCTTATGATGTGAATTTCTACATTCTACATCTTCATCGCTATTTCCATCACATGAATGGAGTAATTCGTGGAAATATTGCTTAGCAATGGCTTTCTTCTCTTCTCTCAGCTTGCTGCTTATTTTCTGGGAGTACTTTCGAGCTTTATCCATTAGACTAGAATCAGGGATGTAGCCACTACTAGCCTCACTGGACCTATTCATGTTTCTCCTCTTATTCTGGCATTTTCCTAAATGTGTATCATTGTCTGTACTCACTTTTGGCAGTGTCAAATTACTGTTAATGTCTGAAAACGAGTCTTCCAGTCGTATTTTTGGTTTTCGCACTGAATAAAATGTTGCTTCTTTAGAATGACTTGCAGCACTTGATTGAGTACTATCAATAGGCTTAAACTCATCATTATTCAGACCATTTCTACTTCCATCTCTATTCCTTTGTCTGGAAAATTTTAAAAACACTGGGCTGAAAAAACAAAATAAGATTTTAAAAAGCCAATCTTCATAGATGAGCACGATGTGAGAGTAAGAGAAATTATGGTGTTTTTAAATATATAAGTGAAAATCTTTTTCATCTAGATTTTCAATACACTTTATGAAATTTTTTTTAGCAATGAGACAATTCAAAATTATCAAAACAGAAATAAAACTTTTTGTAAAAATAAATATGGCACTGAAGTAGCTTTTTTGTTAAATGAATCTTGTTATCTTATACCTGGGTGCAACAAGTTCATCTTCATCTTCTGAAGAAAAGTTTAGCACTGTGTTTCTTCCAGGTATATTCCTACTCCGTCCTTCCTCCATTGGTTCACTTGGATTGTTTACTCCTTTTTGACTTGCCATCATTTCATTCAATGTGCCACGTTTGTCTTATATACTACAAAATGAATTAACCAGAAATTAATGAAGCAAGACATCACAAAGAAAACAGTACATGTATAATGAATTTTAAGAAACATCCATCCTGTTATCCTGTACAGAAAACTTTTAAATGGTAGAAAGCAGTTTAAAGGTTTTTAATTTCATGAATCTCTTAATATTAACTGTCTCTCAACATTAAATCATCAAATATGATTTTTTTTTTTCTCAGAGTCTTTCTTTTTCTTTTGAATAAATGTAGTAGTTGGGGCTATATGGACTGTAGATATCGGCCTGGATAGCTCAGTGGTAGAGCTCCTGACTAGAATTGCAGGGGTCCTGGGTTTGATTCCCAGTTCAGCTATATATTTCATTGTAATTATACGCTTATTCCTCCTTTCCTACTACATAAACAAAGAGTATTATAATACTGAGTTTAAACCATTAGAAAAAGTTCATGTCCATCAAATCACCACTTGCACATTCCACAAAAATATCTTAAATAATTTACATAAAGAAGATATGTGATGCTTTAAGAAAAATGTTAAATAAAATATATGTCACTAACAACCATTTATTTAAATATTTGTATACATCAAATACATGATTATATCGTCCTAATGTTATCAGTAGCTCAGTTGTCATTCATACATTCATCAAATACTTCAGATGATTCACTACATATTTGTCGAAATCGGACAAGCGAGTGTAATGTGCTTGCAGAAAACGTTATTGGCTTTTGAAATAGACCTCTAGAACTCTCCAACTTCCTGCTGTAGCTATCTTTGACACGCGTTAATCAGTACCCTAATGTGCCCATCGACCGACTTTTGTCTGCTGATTAAAACCAGAGACTGCGCAATTTCTTCGATAAATTCGAAGTTTAGATATAAATAAAGATACATTAAGATGAGTTAGTAAGATTGGTAAGTGCTTATGCGCTAAATTGCAAATTAACTACCTCAAATAGGGGGCAAAAACCACTAACAATCCAGTCTTGTTCATCAGGACGGTCTTTTTTCAACACTTGACCTATGACCTAAATAATAGCCAATCATGCACTGCGAATTTAACAGGAGCACTAGAGCGCTTTAGTCGGAACGTGAAAATCAAGCTCACAAGGAAGCTTTTTTTCAACTTAGACTTTTAATTTCAGCCGTTTCCGGTTGGCAGTGTGGAAACGGAACACAGGATAATTAAAAATTAATTTACCTTAATTTGACATTTTTTAGACAAAAAGTTATCATTTTTATATTGTTATAAAAAATCTCAAACATATGTACTTGAGAATTATCTTCATTTAGAATAATGAAGATATAGAATGTGCACTTCAAAAGCAATGTATTTGTTATTTGCATGTACGCCTAATGATGATCATATTTGAATATATGTATTTCATGGCAAATTAAAGTTAATATATGAATGTGCATTTGGTTTTCTCATCAATATTTATCTGGTATATTTTTTTTCAAACTGCAATCGTTTTGCTTTATATGTTTTAGATTTCCCGCGTGGAAGTTTAAGAAGACCACGCCCCCTTAACTCTCCTTAGTTACATGTCAACAGGTACGGAGTGATGATACGAGACTATTTCTATTGTGTAGGGATGGTATTTACTGACAGGGCTTAGCAACTTAAGAAGACACCTCAGCTTTTTAATCTGGATCTAGACCCATTGTACACGGTAAGTTGGTTATCAAGATAAATCAATTGCATTGTTTTGAGTGGCTCATATGTCATGTCCCAAACTGATTATCATGTATGCTCTTAATCAAAAATAATTAAAAGAAAGTTTATTTCTCTTAAAAAAAGAAAAAAAATTTCTAAAGGTTAAATATGTGTTTTATTTATTGATAAATTGTATTTTGTTTATGATGTTGTTTAAAAGGTGTTCCATGCATTAAATGTTGGAATATTTTCCTTATACAGTTACCAGTATAAATCTTTATGTATCTCCCTATTGACATTTCTGAACTATGAATTCAATAAACAAATTTACACATATCTAATTTTTTCTCACTATCTTAACATACTTTTCTATGATTTCATAATGCTTAAAATACAACTATAATCAAAATTGGTGTTTGATACTAAAAGATACTTCAAAGTTTTTCATATTTGGATAAGGAAAAACTTGCAAGGTAGATAATATGTAATGTAATGTTATAAGCATTCTTGACACATACCTTTAAACTCCATGGACATTAAATCAAACACTCTTATCTTCCATTCTCACCTGACTAAAAGCAAAACTAGGGAGAAAAGGATAACATTTCCCAAACATTTTGTTTACAACTGTTTTTATCAGGGAAAGGGAAGTGTTGTATATGATAAAAATTTTTATTGAAATTGTGTTTCATATTAAAAACTTCAGTATTAAATATTAAACCATTGGTTTTATTTAATCCTGTTAATTCTTAGTGAATTTTTAAGCTGGGTTATTTGATAATGTTTTTATAGTAAGAGAAGGCACAGCCATCTGATGATTGTTTGTCTGACATAGCTTGGGGTAAGGAAATCAAATAAATTGAATCAAAATATTGAAATTACTTACTACCTTGGATTTTTCGTGAGATTGAGATTATTTGACATAATTTTTGTGGACATGAATAAGTTGTGCATCACACTGCCTTGTAATGTATGGAAAAATATCTCTCATATTAAGATATATCAATATCATGTATATCTGATATGAATTCATCAAGAAGTATCACATAGTTTGGAAAGGACTAATATTCCTATATTAGCTAAGTTGAATGAATAGGATCGTGTAGGACATTGTTATCATCTTGCTTTAATTTTTTTTTAAGTGATAGTCGTAGTCCTTCTATTAATTCACTGTATAAAGTAAATTACATATAATAGGGATTGGATTTTGTCAGAGTCAAAAGTTGTGCAGATTTTTTATTAATCTTAGGAAATACAGATGTTCAGTCCACTTATTCTACGTGTGCATCAATTGAAGAAATAGAGAAAAAATGAGAGAGAGAGAGATTGAGAGATTGAGATTGTTGTTTTTCAGGAGTTACTTTTTAATTGAGATACTGTTTCTAAGTTGTTTAAATTAACTTTTTAAATAAAGCTCTTGCTCCTGTATCATAAATTAGAATAGACTAAGGCATTGATAAATAAATGGTGTGTTTTCTATATGAACTGCAGAAGAAAGGGTTCATAAATAAAAAGGAAAACATTTTTTTTCATGTTGACATTTTTTGTTGTTATCAAACTTGGTTTGTCTGATGTTTTCTTTTGTCAAACATCACAAATACACTGAAGACAGATTTATTGTTTTTTATTGATGACATAAAGGTAGAAAGATTAGAATTTTCAAAAGCTAATCCCAAGATGATTATTTTTGAAAATGTTTGGTAATAATTAACAAACTTAGAGGTCATCTATATTATAATATAATATTAGGTTGATCAGAGACACACTTTAAATTCATCTTTGCTCAAAAAGGACAAGATGGATGCATAGAAGTACTTTGAACAGTTACCCTTTTGTTAATTATTTAGACATCAGAAAGTTTATATATAGGCTTTTTAAGTTATTTCAAAAAAAATATTTGGTATTTATCAGAAATTTTTACAGGTCTATTCTCAGGTAATGGACTGAGTACCTTAGTATATACATATCTCACCAATAATACCCACTCACTTTTGCTCTAACTATAGCACATGCATATCATGTCAAATAGCAAAGATGTTCTGTAGAAATGGTTATATCAGTTTGCAAATACATGTACATGATGAAAATAATATAAGCATGCATACCAAAATTGGTATTTTTCTCAGAAAATGATATAAATGTATAAGTTTGTAAATCAATTAGTTCCCTGAAGGCATACCTAATAATATATAAAAACTTTCCTCTCACATACATATTCAGAGTTAATATTTTGAAATGAATGAATTTTTGCAAAAAATATGACTGTCATAGATATATCCTTTTCAGTAGAAAAATGATATCAGCATAATTAAATAATTAATATATTAGATTTATTTGAATTACCTTTTCTAATTCCACATAATTGCATATTGCCAGATTTGTTGAAATTTCAAATTGCACAAGTTGCACTAACATTCATTCTGAACTCGTACAATTACTTCCAGATATAAACTCAGTTACCCCCAGATATGCACTCAGAAACTCAGCTAATCTTGATGAATGAACTTGCTCATGTACTATAGATTTTGATCAATGTGAACTTCATGCATTGTAGGATTTTTCAGTGTTCTTTTTTGATTCTGCTGTACAATGCATGTGCAGAGATGCAAATGTGTTTTATGTTTCTTTGAAATTTAGTTTGTTGGTCTTTTTAACTTGAAATGCACTCAGTAACACAGTATTTAAGCTGTAGATTATGATACTGTTGTGAAGTGTTTTTCCTATTTTTAAGTACATGTGCATTGTTACACATGTATACCACATTAGATATGTCTTTGTGATTCATTTTCTCAAAACTTAATACATGCACAAATATGGAGGTCAGGGGGATCCAGATCCACCCCCCAGTGTTTAACAAAGATAAAGCAATTTTCATTAATTTCGTAGAGTTCAAGAAGAAATAAAGTTTGTCTAAGTCTATAGAAAATAAGAATTTGTACCTAATTGAATATTTATGGCACAGTTTTTATAAATGAAGCCATTATTTGCTTGCCAACAATATCTAAGTACATGTATATTATGTATATTACATAACATACCTTCACAGGGTTTCAAAGTTTTGTTTGTTCTTAGTGATAGAAGTTTTGTACTAGCCCTTAAAATTAATGATATTTCATGTACCATGTGGGGTAAACCTTTGGTTTATTGTGATTGCATGGTTAAATAGATTGTAGGGGCCACATTACCTCAGTACAAAAGCATTATATAACCTTAGTGAACATGTTCTTGAACTACCTACAACACCAATTACTTCCATCTTTGATCGAGTCACACAGACCTCTCTCTCTCTCTCTCTCTCTCTGATCAAGAATTAAGCATCATTATATACATGTGATTTTATAAACTGTGCATTATATTTATAGTGAATGTAGACAGTAGAATGCATTTGGTGTATGACTTCAATATATATATTGATATACTTGGTAAACAATTTTACACCTTTTAGTTGTTTCAAACCCAATGCCAAGAACAATAGTCGGATTGAAATTTCAGTGCTATCCTTAAATACACAGTATCAGGAATGAATCAAATGATTCACAAGAAGATCGTTTATCAAGGCCCTTTAATGAAACACCCATTGACTTTTTGACAAAAGACTGCCATTGGTCCTTAAATTACCCGCGGTCCGCTAGTAACTCTGTTTACTCGCCTACAATCCTCGTTGCCAGCCAAAACCGTCGACAAATGACGAGCAATAGTTATGTTGGCAGGAATATTCATTGAAAGTGGATTTCCTTTTTAAATGCAGTTGTTCCACTTGAATGGTGTGTTAAATGGCCCAGGTGCTAAGGTGAGAGATATTTTTGTCTCTGTGGAGAGGGTGGTATTCTACTCTTTAAAACTTCCATGTTGGCATTCGTAACATGCACATACTTATTCCTTCCCATGATATATGGTGTAATGGAAGCTCTGATTGTAGTTTGAGTAGATCTATTGTTGATGGTTATAAATTAATTGTTTTATGTCATGCCAGCTGAGGGATTTGAATGAAGGGTTTCAAATTTCAATCATATTAAATACATTAGTTTAATTCTTCATCTGTTATTTGGTTATTTTAACCTCATTGTATCAAATGGACAGTGCATAAATTTTGAATGAATGCTTGCTTATAAGTTTTTAAATCTGAATATATTCAATTGTTTACCATTCCTAGATCCTCAGAACAATTTTAGATGTGGGGTAGTGGTTATACCAACAGCTTAAAGTTGTATTTTCCAAGAGTTGGATAGTTTGGATAGTTTGATAAAATTAATTATCAATATAGTACATGTACTAATGTAAAATGCATTAAAACTTCTCTAAATTGCGATCATTAATATACATGTACATGATTTTTTCTATGATGTCTTTCTAATTTCAACTTCATTAATCAAATTATTGTGATATATTTCATCTGCAAAACAATTGACTATTGCTGAAACTGGCCATTGAGAGCTCTAATTGTTATACCCAGGCCTGTGCTAGCTTTAAGTCATTATGAAAACAATTTCAGAATTTCAAAATTTAATGTCTGTCGGTTTGCAGTTACATGCTATTACAGTAATTCAAAGGCTGTCCCTGCCCAGCAGGCCAAGTTCAAACATTTAAAGGTATAGACCACAAGTTATCGCTTTTCTGTTGAATTTGTTTGTATTAAAGTCAAGGATTATCTGTATGTGATGAATAGAAGGATTATCAAAAGACCGTCAGATATGATTATGGAAATAATTGAGTGTTTTAAAAAACTTTGCAACCCATACATTAGCAACAGTGTCAGAAAATGAACTTGTTCATCGAAGACCGACTAACGCTGCATTCATTTCATTATTTATTGCAAGTATAGATTTATTTATTAGTTGGCGGATAACATGTTATCACAGTATATGCGTTGGACCTGGATTAACATTGATTAATGTTTTCTGTGCTGTCGGATTCTCCTAGCTGGATATGGATTTGGCTATCAGTGGATTGTTTAGAAAAAAGGATATTATTTAGGATTGTGAGGAAATTTTTCAAAACAAAAAAGTCATGCCCTCTAAACACAAGAAGAGAAAAGATATTTCTAAAATTCATTCAAAGTAAGTACTGGTATAACTGTTTTAAAACACTGAATCCAATCAGAGATGGAAATGACCTTGACAATGATAATACTGTAAATTCCTTATTTTACGCGAGTACTTAATTCCACAATTCCGCTGTTTAGTATCAAATAGTGAGAATATTAAATCGCAAGCACCTATTTTTTGTTATAATTTTCTATAGTTCAAAACTGTCGGAAAATAAAAGCAAGATTTTAAAATCCGCGATGGTTGCTTCTCGCGATTTTAAGCTGATATTAATTCCTCGCGTTTAATTAGGAATCTATTAATAGTAAAATGTAAGTTTTGTTAGGAAACAAATATACATGTCCATGCAACTTTATTCAAGCAGTTTTTGTATGTACTATGCTAAGACCTACAAAGCTACATGCTGCATACATATAGTTCAGTAAGGAATAGCTAAATGACCATTTTCATTGCATACATCTTAAGTTAAAAAGTATATTTACTTTAAGAATTAGCATGTTCTTGCATTAATAATAGCCAGAATAAAATCACCCATGTATTAATTTCACTCTTCAACCATATTTTGTTTACAGTTTGACAGAAAAAAGAACTGTTGTAATAATATAGGTATTGTTGAATAGACATTGTAACAAATCAAAGCCAGGTAGGCAGACCAGAGCAGTCTTAAAGAATAAATAAGAAGTTGGAAATACTCTAGACAGCACAGACTTTGTATATTTTAAAGACCATTTTGATTTATCATTTGATTTCCTATGACTGTCATCAAAGGAATCAATAATTTCTCAGGCTGGGAACTACAAAGGAAAATACATAGTGCTTTGTTGTTCTATGAATAATTTATGTAGACAGAACGAAATGGGGTCCAATAATTCCATATCTGCTGTATTTACACAATGGTTTTTAGAATAGGCATTGCCTTTATCTAACTGCTATAGTTGCCAAGGATGCAAGATTTCTAAAGAAGATTAAATTCAGATTCCAAAAGAACAAAGTTGCAAGTGTAAACATATCAACCATGTATATATTACATGTATATATATATGAATAAATGATGTATATCACTGAATATTGTAAGATTGTCAAGTCTACAGAATTAATGGAATTAATACAAATGCTAGGCTCCCAAGTATTGTTTTTGAAAGGAGTTATCTGTCTTTATATTTAGATATTTTTCATCTCTGTAGTTTTTCACTTCAGTCTGTAGTTTTTCACTAGACATGCTAGAGTT
>WFKH01011801.1:49161722-49191917 GCA_016163765.1 Magallana hongkongensis
TTGGGCTTCAGTCTTCAGCCTGCACTGGACTGATATCAGCGTGTATGTTATCTCTGCTGCTTTACGTGGAAGTCTACCACCTTTTTAATTTAGTTCATCTCTGCCTTCCACTTTTATTAAAAAAATCTACCCCTTTTCTGTTTGAAAATCTGTTTTGTATTGTTTTGATACCCATTTTGGAAGTCATTGTGCTAGAATATTGTTGAATTTGATGTTAGCACATGACTTAATTGAATTGGGAGCATACAAATGCTTATTTTGGTATGGATGATTGATAAGATTCAAGCACTTGTTTGGATTTCAAATCAGTTCATATACTGTGTAGATATTGAGCTGTTAAAGGTCAAAAACGACCCCCAGAGTGTAAATGTCATGCGAACATGACAGTGCAACGTTCTAGCAACAAGAATGGCACTGTACGATAGGATAAGTGAAATGTCTTACAAAGTCTGCTCATAACAATGTTGAGGAGTAGGATGGTTATTATATGTTATAAATATTCATCAAGTGTTCTTATTTACTTAAATCACAATTAACAAGCACAAGAAATCTATATGCATTTAACTTTTTGTTTCATTGCATATGTCCCAAACAAAAATTCTAATTCAGAAAGAAGTGTATTTCATCACAGCCTCTTCATATTCTTTATTGTTAAGGCAGTTACATCGTCTTTGCATTTATAGATGAGTCTTTCAAAGATTCTATGAAGCTGATTCCAGAATCTTCCTCAATAACAACAATTTTTTTTTTCAATATTGCCTGTTGACTTTACTCATTTTTGTGCCTCCTGTATTGTAATAACAATTTACCAGGTACCTATGTATACTTTAAAGTAATAATTTAAATTCATTTGTATTGGTAACCTTTGTCATTGCTATTTGCTTACTTTATTGGGTAACATATTTTTTACAATACTAGGTCTTTGTTGGGTCTGTTATGCACTCTTCCTACCGGCTATTGTAACAATCATGACTGTCAAAATAGACACAACTAAGACAAATGTAACCGTACATTATATGGTTGTTATGTACAGCTCACGCTAAAATTATCATAATTTCATTTTGCAAACTATTTAGGATACAAATTTTTAATTGTTATAGACTCAGTGAGGGCCCTGTACAAGGAAGTCCCTTCATAACACACCTCGGGGACGGTGATCCAAATCTACAGCCCCACCCCCAGCACCTGTACCGGTCCTCCACCCCAGAGGAGGAACAGACCCTGCAGCTGGTGATTCCAGAACTTGACCAGTCAGGGTCAGGTGAAAACTTGCTGAACAACTCGGGCAGCAACAAGGAAGAGAACACTTCAGGTATATATATATGGCAGCAACATTAGCAACAAGTAATCATTTAGATTTTACAGTTTGCTCGTATAACAAAGCGGTCCTTGCCTCTTTTGAGCTTTCTGGTACCTGGCCCAAAGGGCCAAGATAGCTTATGCCATCTTTTGTTGACAGTTATGGTAAACTTTTGGAAAAATCTTCTCTTAAACTACAAGGAAGATTTTTGTGAAACTTTATCACAATTGTGTTATCACAATATGTATGATTTCATACATGTCCTTAGCAAGTGGTACGTTTAGTTTTTATTTCAATTCAATGAAAAACATGGCTGCTGTGGATAGGTGTATGATAACATGACTATGCCGTTTTTTGCTAATATTAAACTAAGAAACAAAAGCAGATAGGCAAAACATGGCCGGTTTTAAAGTCATTATAAGAGCAAGATAAAGCTGTTTTGTTTGCCCTTGTTTGCAACCCCCCCACCCCACCCCAAATGTCCAGTTTTGTTTTTTTTTTTTCCACCTCTGTTTTAGATTTTTTAAAAAGATGTTTTTTCTCTTCCCAGGTATGGGTTAACATATGGGATGGATTTTCTTGAAACTTTTTATGATGCTTTAAACAAAATAACATTTTTGGCAAACAAATCATTTTCATTGTAATTTAATAAACAAAAAAAATATTGCTGTTACTATAAATAGAATGTAAGAAGTACTTGTTTGACCAGCTTTTTGGTTCTCACAACTTTTTTCTCTATTGAATTTTCCCTCCCTCCTTCTACGCTTTATGTTGGTGTTTGTGATGCCTAGTTACTTAGTGAAATTAGCTACTGAAGGTAAATTTTAAAAAAGACATTTCATCAGAAACACCTCCTATTAGTGTGCTTGTTTACAATGAATCACAGGAACTTGGTTAATTAATATTATATAAAGAGAATATTAATAAATTATATATATAGATATACTTACAAACAACTCTACAGATGTATATCTTCTATTATGAAAAATCACATCAGTTCTAGTGCTAATGATAAGGTAACAAATTGGCCAGCAAATCAACTTTGTGAAAACACCTATTTTATAAAGACGCCTTAAATTTCAATGCAGAGAGGTGATAATTATTATCCTCCTCTTCATGTATGACTAAATGCACAGGACATTTTGGGTTATCATTTACTAGATTATATCCTATATAGACTGATATTTGATGATTTATATTCCATAAATGTTGGTCTGTTTTCCTTTATTCATGTTTCGGATCAACACAAATGTACCATTAAGCCACAGGCACCTGACATTATAAATTTTTCTCATAATAAAAATAAATACCCTATACCTAATAATACACAAGGTACCAATCGCCACCATCTTTGATTTCTTTCAAACTATCACATCAGGTGAAATTTTTGCTTAAAACTCATCGATAGAATTATTTTGTGATCCTCTTCGTCTCCCAATCGGTGCTTCAACACCTTAGCTTACAACCGATTCAACCAAAACGGTGCATTACACCTGTCATTAATAAAAATCATCCCTTAGTCTGCATCTACTGCCTTAGATATGCAATAAATGTCTAAAGGGTGGACGGAAGTTGTCACCTATATGTAAATGAGATTTCCCTGCACCGTGTGTTTGTTTCAATATTTCAAAATATATGCATTTTTAAACATGTTTATATAAACTTTGTGTAATAAAAGTTAAATTGACAGTTTATAGTATCCCTTTTCTTAATTTTAACTTGTATGTTGGTCAAATTCAAAATCAACGCCTTTTGAATATTTGTATCAGTGCTATATTTGGAAGGGATTACCCAAAGTATGACGCAATTATGTCAACTTCCATCCACCCTTTAGCCTTTTGTCGCATATCTAAGGCAGTAGATGCAGATTGAGGGATAATTTTTATTAATGACAGGTGTAATGCACCGTTTTGGTTAAATCGATTGTAAGCTAAGGTGTTGAAGCACCGATTGGGAGACGGAGAGGATCGCAAAATAATTCTACCGATGAGTTTTAAGCAAAAATTTCACCTGATGTGACAGTTTGAAATAAATCCAAGATGGCGGCAGTGGGTACCTTGTGTATTATTATAGGGTATTTATTTTCATTATGAGAAAAATGTATAAGGTCAGACGCCTGTGCATTAAGCAGGGCATTTTCATCCCATTGACATATTTCTAGTTAAGTTCATCTACTTCACCTTTAGCTGAGTATACTCTTTCACAATTGAAATAGTTATTAAGGAGGCTGGAATGTGAACAGAGTGTGTGCATCATATCTACCTTGAATTTTTAGATATAATTGTTTAAGCTATAAATTATAATCCTGTACTCTTAATAAATGTAACCTTTTCTTCAGAAACCAAAGAAGTAGATACCAAGGAAGGACCAGCAGCGACAAGTCCCCCTGCTACAAGAGAAGAACCGCCCAGACCTCAGTCCAGGAACTCCTTTGTGACCTCCAGGAGTTACCTCAATAAAGACAAAGTCACCCAACCATCAAAGGCATTCAATAAACAAGTGTATTTTGTGTCGTCCAGCCCAGAACCTCATTTACGGCCGGGAAGTCGGTGTACAAACGTGACAGACTCGGTAAATAGAACTCAAGTAACTCCCATCGTGGAGAATCCGTATGCTCGAGTAGACTCAGGGTACTCGAGTCGATACAGCAACAGGAGTTATAGTGCAGGATCAATACGCAAACTCACTCACAGCCCCAGCAGGATGAGTTACGGAATGACGGAACATTACAACAACCCTAATACTCACTTTCAACATGCATGTAATCGCACTCAGGAAAGGGAGGAACTTCAGAAAATCAATGACCGTTTTACGGCGTACATCCAGAAGGTCCGCCACCTACGCGAGCAGAGTGGACAGCAGGCGGACACCACATCTTTCATCAAATCGACCAAAATTCTGGAGGATGAGGTCGCCACATTGAAGAGCTTGTATGAAAAAGAACTTGACAATGTTAGGTAAGGATTCTTCTTAAAATTTCAAGGGAGTACCTCTTCTTCAATGACTGATTCTTCCCTCTCCTCAAAAAATTTATGGTATTCCTCAATTTAAGCTAACTTGAGTGTTTGTCAATATTTATATCATAAAAAAGTCATTTTTTAGACCATGTTTTATAGCATACATGTTTGTGATATCAGAACTTTAAACATATCTTTAACATTACAGAAAACAACTAGAGGAGGTGACACGAGAAAGAAATTCTTATCAGATGCAATGTAGCAAAAACAAACAGTTTGCCCTAGATTTAGAAAACAGGTATGTACATATCTTACGGGTTTTGTTTTGAAATTATTGGTACATAATTATATTCAGGTTGATGAAATGTTGATTCACATACAATGTTTTTCAACAAGGGGTTAGCTGTATTGTACATGGTAGTTACAAATCATTTTTGAATTCTAATACTTACAAAAATAAATGTGGATAAAATCCCTACTTGACATCATGTGAAGAAAACTTCTTGTCTCTTTCTTATATTTGAAATAATGGCAAGTGGCAAAGCAATTTGTCAATTTGCATTGATCTAGTTTCCCTTGTAAGCCACGGCATTTTTCACTGAAACATGTCTGACATCTCCTTCCAGCGTCTTCATTGATACTTTCTCTTTTCTCTAAAAAGTGTTAAACCAAGCCAGCTGAAAATTATAGAGCTTAGAATAATTGATATGTTTTGACAGCATAGTGAAAATGATATTATGTTTCTAAAAAACAATGTCCACGTTTATTACAAAATATGTAAGCTACAATTTCATTCTTGTATTGCATTCCAAGTGTTGATTGTATAGTGCCCATCAATATACTTTTATCACAGAAATGTGCAGCTTCATTTATGTCATAGGCAATAGGCATATTGTATTAATGTGTACTTATTTACTAGTCTATCAGCTAATTTGCAGTTTATTTTAATGTAAGTAGAATACCTAGTTGCACAGCCCATCTGATCTGATCAGGGCCCACACAGTGACGTAGATACATATAGCCAATCATATTAGACCATTTAATAATGTTGAATAATGTATGTGCAGTTATTATTTCCTTCTCCATCTATGTGATCTAGGTCATCTGAAAAAAAATATCAGATAGGACAATTTTGTCATGTTTATCGATAAATCTACTACATTTTTATACATATTTTGTATATATGTATCATGGTTATCTGTACAGTTACACTGACCCAGATGGCCCCAATAATGAAAGGTATGATATCTGAAAGAAATAAAAGGACTAATTATATCTTCTGGATAAAAGTTGACCTCTTCCCCACAATAACCCGGTTAAACTTTTAAATCTTCTGAGACCACATTCCATAAACTTTGGATTTTTTTTTCTGTGGGTGCAATTTAAGCATTTTGGCTCCAAAATGGATTCATTTAGTTTTTGCAATTTCATTTTTTTTTAATTTCTAAATTAATGACTGTATGTAAGAAGTAAATACTACAAATGTTTGTGATTGAAATTTTGGCTGTTGACATAAAACTGCAAAATTAAGTAAGATAATAGCATCCCACAGAAAAACACTAATGATACAGTAACTGTCGTCAACTAATTTTTCCTACCAAAACCAACCACTTTCTAAAACACATTGGTTTGTCTGCCTGTATGTCCATCTGTGGTTCTGATGTTCTGTCTGTCCATCCATTTGATCGTTAGTCTTAATTGTGTCTGCCCAGATTTGTATTTCTAGAATGGCATGCAGTTATTAATGGATGTCATATTTTAGCCCTGTTAAACTGTATCCAAGGAGAGGAATTATAGACATGGATATATTTTGTTTGCTAAATCAGAAAAAAATCTTGAATTAAAAAAAAAAAATGGGTTTGTCAAGCTTGAAAAGAAAAACTACTACAAGGTTTTTGGAGACTATACATTTGTTGTGTCTGAATCTTTATAACAAAAATTCAAAGCAGTATGAGCTACATTTTTCATGTCGTGAATTTTTGTTGTAAAAATTTCAGTGACAGAAAAAAATCTACTTAAAGTTAATAAACTTCTTGCTGTTATTCATAATGTTGTGGAAAAACCTAATGGAGAGGTTTAATGATACTAAGCAAAATCACTTTAGCAAGTCCATTACATTAATTACCATCCTATATGAAAATTGATTTCTTTTATATAATGCTAGGTAATAAGCCTTGATGTATTTATTTTTGACAGATTACTGGTAGAATCAGAGAAGAACAGGAGACTGATGGAGGAGATGAATACCAGCCATAAGAGGATCCAGTCCTTGGAAAACGAGCTCTCGGAGTCGAGAGTCAACTCAGGGCGGCCTTACGATGACATCAACAACTTAACAAGAGATTCTGAAAAGATGATAAGGGAAATTGAAACTCTAAAACGCAGGTGTGTTGGCTTTGAAATACAACATATAGATGTTGGTTTTTGATACCGTAACTTGTTAAGGACCCTATCTTCACCACTCACTTATTTCGGAATATGGTAAAACATGGTCATGCTCATAATGAGTTCACACTTAAAGCAAAGTCAGAATCATTCCCCCTTGTCAGAAAAACAAATTATAAACTGATATAAGCATATTATTGTATTTCAGTCCAGTTAAAGTGATCTAACATTCAATGTAAAATACCTGTATTATAATAAATTGCAATATATAGTGTATGGCATAAGGTGTAGTTATTACCAGTATTGTAAACATTAGAGTAGACTAAGAACTTGGTATATATATTCATTTTATGTTTTCCCCTCTTTAATAAACACAAGTGGTTTCTTTAAGTACTTTGTTGTCTTTGAAGGCTTTTCCTAGATATGAAAGTACCCTACATTCAAAATGAACTAAATTTTCTCAGTATGCACACAACTTTCTCAAAGTCTTATATTTTCAGGGTATACAGTGTCCTTTAACACTTCAACTGCTTGAAGCTCAATAAAGAAATGTTTTGTATTGTAGTTTTAACTACCTTATACATGTATACTTCAACTATTTCTATTTTGTTTAGATATGAGAAGGAACAGCTGATGCGACAAGAAGCAGAGGAAAAAGCTCACCAAACATCTCAGAAGATGGACTTTGAACACCAGGTGTACAATCAGCAAATTAAAGAGCTGAGAGAGCGCCTCGAGACAGCGAGCGCCACCATACTGAGTCTGGAGACTCGGATACGCCAGTACAGCAAGTCAGATACATCCGTATCTGGACTCCTACAGCAGGTCAGGGAATCCGCGGAGGAGGAAATGATGCGATTCAAGATTGAGTTAGAAGAAAACTATGCAAGAAATGTAAGAATTTCATTAAATTGTTTATTAATTACATATATACAAATCCATGACAAAAACTATAGGATATGCCTTGAAAATCCCTTGAGATTGAGTATGGGGGCGATGTTTAGGTTTATTTAGCAAACGCTGGGGACTATACTATATATTTACAGTGAGGTAGAATTTTTATTACTTATTACTTCCAGTGGTTCATTTGATAGTTTGTTCATACCAATGGATTGTGCTGGATCAATCAATTTTCTATTGCAGATAACTGCCTTGAAAACTCAAATGGAAAATGATGCCAAGACAATTGACAGACTGAACACTGAGAAATCTCAGATCCTGGGACAGATTGTGGAGCTGAGGGCCAAGATTACCTCCCTGGAGGGACAGGTAGAGAGAGAAACTAGGGATCAATTTTTTTATAGCAGCCACTGTGTTATGTTGATCTATCACTTTCCAAGGGGGACAATCTGCACTTCTTATCATTAAAAATTGAAGAAGAGTGGTGTATCATTTCACTCTGCAAGTGAAGATAATTGAATGCGAGTGCAATCACGGTTAATTTCTGTTATAGTTCAATTTCCTAGGTTTACTTGTTGTATAAATCTTTTGACTGTAATGTTAGAAATCCAAGGGGAAAAGTTTTAATGGGCTCTTCTCTTTAAACAAAAGCAAGATTATTTTCACACAAGTTAATCTGTTAATATCTTGGTTTCAGTGTTACTATCCATGCTTATGTCTAAAAAAAATATCCATATGTATGCAACAATACATGTATTAATTGTGACTGACAGTTTGTATATATTCAAAATCATTGCACAATAATTTTCTATTTTGCAGATTCAGAATTTAAACCACCAGAAAGTTTCCCTAGAAGAAATGGTGGCCCAAGAGAGAGCCCGTGCAACGGAACAGATGGCTGCCATGTCTCAAAAGCTGAAGGACGTCCAGGAAATGTTGTTTGTGAAGATGAGGGAGGCTAGCTCGTCACATGACTGTCACATGCCACTGAAGGCTGAGATCAGTGCCATGAAGGCCCTGCTGGAAGATGAGGAGAAAAGGTCAGTGTTTATTACTCAATGTGTCTAAGGTTGAGGGCAATATTGATTATGTGAGCCCTGAGGAATTAAATGTTGTCTGATCATGGCTAATGTGAAGCAGAAGGCAATACCCGGTATTTTCTTCCCAAGGATCAGTGTTGCACAAAACCTATTCAACATATGTTTTGTACATGTAATATAAAAAGCAAAACAATAGTCAAGTTTTAAACCAAATCAGCATCATTTTCTTAACTAGCATAGAATTTATGACTTCAATTTGCACTCAGTTCATTTTTTAAGTACCCTTGTCATCAAACAGTATCTGGTGATACTGATGTTTTAGCTTCTTTTTTTATCTCACAAGAGTTTAAAATTCTTGTATTGGTATCTATTAGCTAGCAAACTGCTGCATTGTACATCTGTAGTTATTGCTGTCACCTGATTATGACATCAGTTTGTTTTGCAGTTGAGAAGGTTTATTTACCTTACTGTCACTGAATCTATGAATCGTGCAATTTATTGAAATTGTGGGAATATACTCTTGATTTTAATCCCAGCCAGTCAATTAACAAAATGTTGATTGTAAACAGGTCTGATATATGTAATCACTGAGAGGAAAAGTGTTTTATGCAAAATGAAAATACAAAAATGCATAATACCTGTGGTTTTATTAGTATTTACTGGAACTCTAGAAATTATTTTGATTTGTCAAACAGATTACAAGTTCCTTCAGAGGATGTGAATTACACAACGAACTATACCCTAACCTCTCAAGCAGATCAACCACCCATCTCTACCACTGAACCGGTAACCACCAATGTACCCCCTCAGAGTTTCCAGCCAATGTCCTACGCTCAGCCCTCAGCCCCACCAATGTCACCTTCCTATGCCCCGATGACTGCCCCAAATATGACCAATGAGTACATCCCTCAGTACGAGCCCTTTATGACAGAGGACTTGGATCCTGCAGGTGTCGGATTGGAATATTTTGGAGGGGGCACCAGATACACATACCAGACCACACCCAGTGTCAACAAACTCCAGATTGAGCCCTCTCCACCCACCACCCCTCGCCCTGTGGGGCCAGTGATGAGGGCCAAGTCTGCCCCAGGTAATCCATAATTTCATTTCTTTTGTTATTATGTACACCCAGACTATGATTTCTTTCATACATTAAGTAATCTTGAATTATGAGCATAAAACAAAAATATTCAAAATTTACTTTAGGCTTTGATATGAAAACCAGTACAGAATTCAAATTTTGAAATCTGAAATTGTTATATTTTCTCTGCCTGCAGAGTTGGAGAAAAAACTTGATAAATTCAGCCACAAAAAGAAAAATAAGTTGCCTATATTAGTCATAACAGCAAGATTTCCAGAATCTTCATTTAAGGGCAGGAAAGGTAGTCGGCACTAAGCTTGAATCCTATAATTTTTAGCCAAAGAAATAACCATGAATGGCAAGACTTGTTATATTATCCTAAACTGATTGGATGTAGGGTCTCAATAGTGCACGAGTTTGTAGAATAGCAATCATATTATTAAACTGTAAGAACGATTAGGGGACAGGTTTATTAGAAGAGTATTGGCTGTTTTTAAAAATACATGACAAAACCTAGAAGTCAAGGAAAAACACAGAGAGATCCCTTAATTTAACTGAACTCACATAGATTTTGACCATTTGCAAGTTAGCTTCTCAGTTCTGTCCTTTCCTAAGATAAAGGGAATTCCTGATGAAGATCATTTCAAGTGGTGAAATTTAGTCCCTATGTTGCTACTCTTTTAAAAGAAATACATGTATATGTATATACAAAAAACGTTTTATGTAAGATAGATTTATATATTCTAGCCTAGTTCAATGTATGCATGAGTAGAGAGAGACTTATGCATGTATATTTATTTGCAGTACAATGTATCATCCTCCCTTGCACTTGAGCCATCTGGATTGTTAGTGTGTGTAATCCTTATGCACAAATTAATTAGAGAGTTATTTATAGTTGATGAAGTGTATTTTGAAAGTGTGTCGTACAATTACATATATATAAAGAATACATCGGGTTCCGTAATTTTGTTTTCATAAAATATTATTTCATTAATGAAATACCAGGTTCTGTGATTATTGTTTTCATCAAACATTCTTTCTCTGATTCGTATTCTGAACCATCAGCAGGAGGTCTTCCATGATTGTGCTTACATTACAGGGGAACCAATCAAAATTCAGCGTAGGAGGCCTCAAAGTGCTAAATGTCAGTCCCCTTCCAATGATTGTGTATCAAAGGATGCCCCTAGGAATGTATATAGAATCCCAGAAAGGCCGAAAAGTGATAAATATTACTCCTCGCCTATATGTAGGCGTATCTCTGATGTCACTGTGAGTGACAGTACTGACAGCCCATGCCCCTCCCCTCCGCAGTATAAAGGTATCTGCACATGGCTGCTGTGTGTCTCAAGCACCTACACTTGTGTTTTCAGGAAGAATTAGACCTTAAAACACAAGTTGACTGACAAATCAAAACTCTACATAGCTGATTCATTTGATTTCTGTTGCTATTGCTTAGCCACCTCTGTTTTATAATCCAGTGTGTTACAATATGAGACGGACATAACTTTGCAGTTGACTTTATACTTACTCAGCACTGCATTGTTTTCAGTTGACAGTTTGTACATGTACTTTATCTTGTATTACCGGTATTCTCAATCTGTTTGACCCTCAATAACATTTGCTTTTGTTTACAATTTTTACTTTATTTTGCATCCTTCTCATTCTGTTTGTGTGTGCCCACTGATAACATTTGCTCTTGTTGACAGTTGGATCCAAGGTCAGAGGTCAGAATGTCCCCCTGATCCCGACCAGCATGGGTCAAGGTCAGGACTACTTTGACGAGATGTTCCGTGACCTGACCCGAGAGACTCTGTACACAGCCCCGCCCAGCCCTCCCCCGCAGAAACAGCAGAGGAGCAAGTCCAGCATGGACAAGTACCAGAGCTCAGTGTACCATGACTACAACACTGCCACCTCCAGGTAATGACCTTGACCTTAATGTGGTTATCTGTAGCATACAAGCATTATTGATAAGTATTAGAATGTGCGATGAATGATGCATTTATGTAAGTTGTTTCTGTTTCAAACTGCATGGTGATAGTGTAAAATGCCATTGTTAGCAGATTGTATGATCAAGGTAATCATATCGTACAGCATGGACTAAATCATCATATTGCTGAAACAGTAAACATGTACAATAATGTAATAAATGTAGAAAATATTTCCTTTGAATTTTTCATTTGCTTTTTATTCCTCCTCCTGTATACTGATGCTGAATCTGATTTATACAATAATTTGTAATTAACTATATTGTGGCTTCAAAATATGTACTATTGCTTATTATTTTCAAAATATGATTGTACTGAGTGAATAAATGAAATACCAATTAAATACTTACTGGTAAGTGTGGCCTTTTGCAGTCGCTCAGAGAGCCCTGAGTACCCGCGACACTTACTGCCCAGGGATGCCCTGGTGTTTAGGTACAACTCTTGCCTTCTGCTTGCTCTTGAAACCTTTGATCCTTTCCCCCTTCATTTCTTTCCTTCCTAGTGCTTAAGCTATTTTTTATATGCATTGTTCCAGCACCTTCGCTGCTTGTTATTTGACCATTGTTGTGTCCATGCCAGGTAGTCTTGAGACTTTTTCAATTTTTGTGGCACAGTTCTGGTCTGTTCAATGTTATGTGTTATTAGGGGATGAGGGAGGGGAATATCTCTGTTTAATAAGAGGAGGGGGTGGGTGGCATGTTCATGGACATATTAGCATTACTGTTTAATTTAAATTAAGAATGACTGATAAAGAACAATATCTTGTGGGAAAATGTAGTAATATGCAGCTGGTACTGATTAAAACCCTATTATCTTGTACTGACTTCAAATCAAAACAATTTTTAAAAAAATAGAAAATATGTATGCATGTTGATTTGCTTTTACAAGGCTTTGCAATTTGTACTATTTAGCTTTGAATGGCAGCATATCTCTGGTGAAGGTTTTAATTCTGAAATTTCAGTCTCCCTTTGACTATTATAATCTGCAAATGTCTGTATCTTTAGGCTGAAAAAAATTAATCTTTAGTATCTCAGGCCAAAATTCTTGATATAATGTGGTTGGCGGCTATTAAAGGGGAATAACTCAATTTTGGATTTTTTCCCTAAAAATTGAGGGTTTTTTTTTCAAATGGCAATAAAATTGATCAATATAGTAGCATTTGATACAATGTGGCTTTTATTGAAAAACTAATCATGAATTTTTGGTCTTAGAAAATTTTTGCAATATTTAGATCTATGGTATCAATTCTATGCACCAATTCTCCTTACATTGTTTATCTATTTGTGAGCAGTATGTGACATCCCCGGTCCTAGATTTTTTCACATTATGTACGGTACAGTCAGATTAGCTTAAAATTGTTTAGATCATCATGCAGGCACATTGAACTGTTCAATGAACTAGGAGGGTTTTGAATATTCATGTACCTGCAAAAAGGCAGGCTACATTGCTAAATGAGTAGGAATTATTGTTTTTGGTACTGCAGGTATTTAGTATACGTATATACAATCCTGAACCTAAAATTTCTCAGGCATTTTTAGTATATTTATAATACTGAACCTAAAATTTCTCAGGCGGCCGATGGTGAAGCGCACCAGAGCAAGTAGTGCCTACATCCACAGGTACATACCGAGTAGTGGCGTACAGTGTGTAACGGTCTGTCTAGAATTAACAATCACGTAATGGAGAGTTATGGATGGAAACACAGCACAATCTATACCTAGATAAACTTGTTTGTTTGTTTTATCTCAGTAAAATTCTCCAGCTTTAACATAAAATTGTAGTTCTGTCCAAAAACATCTCGATTAATTGTCCTAGATGTAGCTCACCCCACAACCTGGATATATTTATCCTTGATTTGCGCCTAAAACATTTCCTTATATTGTTACAGGTAATACCCTTTACTAGTTTCAACCCATAAACCTTAGTATTCGATATTTGTGTAGATTTTTACTAACCTGTCATTGACATGGAATATATTTGAGTGGTAATGGTATCAACAACTTTGTGTTGTAATCAGATGTCTTAATTCGCAAAAAAAAAAAAGTAGACTTGAGCAAGTAATCAAACTATTTGAGGGAGTGTGTATTATAATGTTTCAATATTTAGTTATTAATGCGAGAGTAAAGTTAGAGTGTATAACTTTGTCATAGTAAATGTATGTGCATGTGCATTGTGAATTCAAATCTAAATTGTATCTGCACCTTCAAGAAAAACCACTTGAAATCTGCTTTTTACTGGTAAATGAAAAGTTTAAACTTGTCTAGTATAGGCTGATTATTTTTTCTAGTCTTGTTTAATTAAAGAGCATTGACTATGGATGTGGAATACAATGAATATCACAGTGAAAAGAATTAAGATTTTTTTTTGAAACTTTAAATTACAAGTTAGAGAAGGTTAACAACTTTAAAAACAGTTTTAGCTTATTGACTGCCTTTGTAGTTGTAAAGCTTGGAGCATTCAAATAATTACACCAAGAGTTTGTTATTGCTAATATGCATTTGTCTGTTTGCTAAAATTGTTTAATTAAAATTTAAATTTACTATTCAGTAGATATTAGCAAATTATTTTCAGTTTACTTAATGTATTGTTCCACATATTTAACTTTCAATAATTAACAAAGTTGCCATGATTGCTTTTGAAATTAACAGTTTTAGACAACACAGTTGAGTGCTTTAAACATGGGAAATCAATTTAAAACTTTCTATTAAAGTTGTCTGCAAACATTATTTGCCAGTCTGTCCAATGAAGAACTAGTACGGTGGGGGGAAATTTGATAAGCGACCATGGGTAAATAGTGCCATAGACGTGTACCCTGGCTTGATCTGAACATTTAAAGGCCGTCTCTGTTGATTAAAGCATTGTCTTGTTCAGTAAATCCACCGTAGACTCGCGACTGCGGGATCAATACTAGCTACACTTGGTAACCATTGTAATCCAATAAGTCCCTCATTGCTTTTTTGTAAACAGGGGCAGTTAATTTTTGCATGGGATCTATTCGTGTGATATGTTAATATTTTCCTAGCTGTTCTTTAAATATTGATGGTGGACTAGATTTTAAACAAGATAAAAAAACTTTTGTTTGTGCAGAACTTTTTGAAGAAATCTGCCAGCTCTGATTTTTGATTCGTTGATCATGGAGTCTTCTAATTCTTTTGACAGTGCTGTGGGAGATATTAAAATTCTAGAAGTCAATCAAGAAGGGAAATATGTGAGATTAGTGAATGACGGAAAGCAGGTAAATTATTAAAGTGAATGAAATAATTATTTGCTAATTAATTGATGATTGTATGAAAGAGTTACGATTGAAATTATGAATTAGTTAGTATACAAAATACATGTATGATTCTAATTGCTGTAATATTTTGTTGAGTAGTAAATCAAACAATTAATTATTATGGCTGTATTCAGTACGTTGATAGGGGAAAATGGCAAGCAGTATAAGTCCCTTCAGAAGGAAAGTTTTGTGCTTTTGTGTAAAGTTTTGTATCAGCTTGCATGTGACAGCTATAACCTTTCAATGATTTCATGCCCCATTCAAGTAATATATACCTTAATTACTCAGTATGTAATATGGGGGATTTGAACTTTATCTACAACCCTTCAAAATTTGCCAAAAATTTTTAAATTAACTTCATTATTAATTATTGACACATAGACAAGGGCCTGGCTTGTGCTGGGACTATCAATCTCCAGGCAAGATCTGACCCCCTGTCAAGTGGGATCTAGAAGCCACTCAATGCAACAGAGAACCAATGGTTCGTGCATGTTCTGGCTTTTACATGCAGCAGTGGGCTCTTTAAACAGGCCACTTAGACCAGTCGAATATGACTCACGGGGTCACTGAATATATACAAAAGCATGAAAATCATATTGTTCTGATTATCAAAAGTGATTTATATAGAAAACATACTTGAACCTGCAATGCAGTGCTTGTTTTATCATTTGAGCTGCATGTTATGAAATGAATGGATTTTGATACAAATTAAATGCATTCATTTATTACCATGTGTTGAATGGCTCTGAAATCACTGTTTGTATAATCTTCTTAAACATATTTAAATTACAAAAGTACCCAAGAATTTCAAAATTTAAGACAGTTTAGGCCCCAGTAGGCATTTAAATTCATGTTTTAAATTCACTAATGATTTGTTGATAAAGGCTTAATACATAATTGGAGATGAACAATCATGGTATATGATTAATATTATTAAGGGAGAGAGAGCTATATTGAAAACAGTTGAATGAACTATTTATTTCATGCTAGGAGACAGAGTTCGGAGGTCACATGATACAACAGAATGTTGGTGGACACCCAGTGGCAGTGTATAGATTCCCACCCAGGACGAAATTCCCAGCAAACAGCACCCTCACCGTGTGGGCAGGGTCAAACGACCCCATTTTACACCAACCCCCATCTGACTATGTGTGGAAAGAGCAACAGAAATGGGGAACAGGGCCTGAGTGCACTACCATTCTGTGTAAACCTAATGGACAGGTATGTTACAAACTTAACCAAAAGTTTCAACTCCAAGACCATGCATAAACTGAGAAAATACTTATGTCAAAATATTTAATTTTTCATATCCTTTTTTTTTTTTTTTTTTTTATTTTACCAACATAATTTGGAAGCTTGTATCATTTTCAAATTCAGACTTGATGAAAATTCTAACTCAAGTCTACATGTACTCAGTTTATGCATGGTATTGAGATTTCTTCGAGAGTCTCAAGAAAAATTACTCCTCTGTTTCAAGCATCTGTGTATGCAGTTTTAAGGTTAAAGTGATCAAACAAGTGTTATATATGTAGCTATAACAGAATATACCTGATAGATCCTGTAACATTTTGCACACATATTCAAGATAAATATTGGAATGTTGTCAAAACTGACATAAAAAGAAATCCCCTCCTTTCACTTCAATCAATGACATTAAAGTCCACATACTTTATCTCTTATGAAGAAAGTTACATATATTCCACTTAATGTTTCAAGCTCTACAACAAAAGCAAACAATTTAAAAGTCTAACAGAAATAAATGTTTTGCTCCTTACATGAGAGTTTAGTAACAATGTCTTGTCTGACTGTTTCAGGCGATAGCTTGGACCACAGCTGCTCACAGGTTCACAAAGAATGCTTTTGAGGAGCCATCCCCTGCTTCTCAACAGGTGGTCGCAGGTAAGGGACGGGGCATCTTAATGTCTTATCACAGAGCTCAGAGGAAAAAGAGATTTGTCACTATTGTTTTTCAGTCTGTTGAAATTACATGTAGCATTGTACATGAACATTAATTTCTATACTTCTTATTGCCATTTAAGAGGGCTCGATGGTTGTGGTCATTTTTAAAACTATTTTAATCTCCTTAAGAAGGAGAGCTCTATATAAAGATATAGAAAACAGTCAAATTTTACAACTAAGATATTTGGAATTTTTCTTTACTAAATGATAGTTTTTAGCAAAGATATCATATCTAGAATTTAAAGAAAGATCTGATGGATAACTCGGTGACCATCCAGCCTCCTTAATTAATTATCAAGTCAAGAACAACAGCCATTAACATGCACAGCACAACTTGTTATAGTGAATTTCAAGGGTCCAAAGAATTCAATTTGTGTTATAGCAGATCTGTAATAAATATATAAAAATCTCCAGTTACATGTACAGGGATAAAAGTGAAGTTTTGCTGTACATGCATAGATATATTTATCTGTAAATCTAAATTCAACATATTGAAATACATGTATCTTTCTAGATGATGCTGTTCAAGATGATCAAAACATTGAGACTGATAGTTTAACAGAAATGACTGTCAACATTAATGAACCTAAGCCTGACTCTGTGTACCTCAAAAGGTAGGCTGTTCAATTTAATTTTAGTATTTTATATGTACCAATAATACTATGATTTGAAGATTTGAAAATCACTGAAAATGCATGGTGAATACAGTATTAAATAGATCGGAATCCTTTCATTTTTGTTTTTGAGAATGACATAGATAATTGTTATGCATTTGTTGAATGTTTTGAAATGACATCAAGATTTAAAACAATCAATAAACTTTGTAAGAATTATTTTAAAAATATATCATTGAAAATACTTATTTTTTTTTTTTTGCAAATCAAACTCAACATTTCTCATTACAGGGAGAAACAGCAGCCGAATGTGCTGACCCCTCAGAAACACCCTCATGGCACCTCCCCAGGGAAAGAGATCCACCCCGCCACCAGTCAGCCCCGCCCTTACACGTACGGGAACGACAACAGCAGTGTCAATAGACAGTCACGGTCACAGACGACCAGACCAGACCCAGTCAATGGTAAGTCAATAGATAATAAGCAGTCACAGTTAACAGTAGACGAAGATTTATTATAAGTTGTTGAACATGCTCATCTATCATTGTGAAATAAATATGGTTTAAAAAAGGTAAAAAAAAATAGTTGACAGAATTTGTTCCAGAAGGATATAGTGAAATTGATTGAATGTAGGAGAACTAGCCAGTGTTATAGTCAAATAAATGTCTACAAATGCCAATAGGTAAACTAGACAAGGTTAGCTAAATGGGAATTAGTCTTGTATCATATGTATCAATGGGACAAATCGTCTATGATTATGCTTTTGATCATAAATGCTAAATGCTAAATATACTATAGTCAAGAGAAGGAAAATTATAACTAGTTAGTATTGTATTTCTGAAGGAGAGACATTCAATTGTGTAGTAGTAGAATAAAACAGTTCTAGTGGCACAGGGTTGAAACATTCTGCAATGCAAACCTAGTTGTAACTTTTAAATCTTTTCTAAGTCAACATAATCTTTTACTAAACCCTATGGCTTTGGGCATAGAGCAAACAATGAAAGCTTTGCCTTAGCTAGGTTTATAACTGACTGTAAATCATGATTTCACAGAGAATGGTTTTGTTTTTTTTAAATAAATATCCATAGACACTGAAATGTTGAAAAATCTTGACTTTGTTTTCGATTTTTTGATTTTTTTATTCAGGTCAGCCTTATGCAGGGTCAGCTCAGAAGATGGGTAGTGCTCCTTTAAAACGCTACACACCCACTAATATACGAGGGAACGGCTGTATCGTTAACAAAGCTGTAAGTTACTGTTATTAAATATCATTTTTCAAAAATGAGAAAATAATACACTGTATAGTTCGTTTACGGCTAAGGATGATTTGGAATGAGTTACAGAAATTCCATAATACACATTTCCCATGTCCATATGTATTCTTTGTTGTTTTTGAAGCTTTTTGAGAAACTGGATTTCTGTAACACTGTATGTTGACTAATGGCCTGTTCTTGGGAGTGATATATAACTGACTAATTATCAAGACGTTGGAGCTGATGCTAACTGAGTTTATGTATGTTTTCTGGGTCTTTTGATACCCCTTTTTTCACTCTGTAACTAACATTGTCATTAGGCAATCTGAAGACAACATTATTTTTTATTCAAAACTGTAAGATATCAACTGCTCTTAGATTTGAGTTGTGTGGGAAAGGGTCAAACATTAAAAGGGTCAGTTGAAGGCCCTTTTATATGAATCCAAATTTACAAGAGACATAATTTTTGTTTAACATGTAATTTTATGAGATGACTGGAATTTTTTATTTTTTCAAATTAAGGTAAAAATGACAATTAATTTTTTGTTTTTTATAAATTCATAGACATCAGGGTCAAGCAATCCTGAGAAAAAAAGTTTGAAGAATAAAACTTGGTAATAATTCACCTGAAGGATGCATGTCTGTTGTTATACATACACCATGTAATGAATATGCATGATCTATTTCCATGGAAACATGTTTAAAACTCAGAGCATGGTCGTTGTTGCTTTTCATTTTCAGTCCTCTGATGAAGGTAAACTGCTTTTTGAAAGGAATAAAAATTGAATAAAAGAATAATTGTACATAAATAATAGATTTTAAATGAAATAATCAACAGTTTTAAAAAAAAATCATAATGTAAATCCAGGGTATATATTTACAAGTTAAAAGACTCAGTTGCTAGCATTTGCAGTGCTTCCTAAAAATGAACTAATTACATTGACACTGAAACTTGACATGCATGTTGTAAAATTTGTCATCTTCAATTAGCTTTGAAATAATCAATAAATTTAACATGCAATCCATAGTCATGCATGAAATGGTTAACATAGGCATGTGGTGGCTGCATGCTGGCTTCTTGACTTGTGTACTATAAATGTATAGTGTGTAAAGTGGTTTAATTGAAAGCTATTTGCATGTACATGATCTACAGCATTTGATGTTAATACTTTTTTGCATATAATAGTTAATATGGTCATCACTAATAACTATGATAAATGAACTGATTTTTTAACCAGGTGCTTTGCTTGATAGTTGTATAATTTTAAGTATAGCTACAATTAATTGCTGCATATACTACAGTACATGTTTGTAAGTCAGCTTTGCTCAAGTGTTTTATCATTATTGATTAAAAACATGAACGTTTAAAATTACTGCATATAGTTGAACATCAAAATATATATTACGTACGTACCTTCTTAACTATAAATATAAGGGCTTTGATAAATATTGGAGGAGAATTATGATAAATTTCTCAAGAGACACACTACACTTATTACAAACAAGAGAGAACTATGTCCATATTATATACACTATTTGCAGCCTGCAGCACAGGAGGGTTAACAAAATGACACATGGTGGTGGTGTGTTGACTGGTGCTCTGAACTGGTTCTCTAATATTTTATTTTCAGAACTCTAGTTTCCTGAACTACCTCCTGGCATCAGCTCCTGAACACTGAACATGTAATTTGTTCTCTCACCTCAGGTCATTGTGTTCAAATCTCAACAAATGAGCAAGCTCGACTTAGATTTAATATATTTGAAACTTAGAGTTTATATACTCATTGTAAATATTCCTTTATTCATTGTAAATATTTATATGGATTTCTAATGTTGTCTGCTAGCTTGCTCATTTGAAATCTAGATTTGAGACATATTGGTCCAGATTTTGCAACTTACTCATTTCCACATCAAGTCTTTGTAAAATAGTGTATAACTGTAACAGTGCTTTGGGTGACAGGAATGGTGAAATGTACTTGCAGCCATAAGTGTTGAAAAGATATGTCCAAGACTTGGTGTACAAGAGTGTTAATTAACTAAGATTAATTAACCTGCAGAGCCATGCAGATATTAACATGTCAGCATCCCTTTGTAATGTTTGTGTATCCTGTAATCCACTCATGTTGTTTTACAATAATTTCCCATGCATCTGAGATGTAAACATGTTTTTATGTACAATTGAAAATGTATGCAGAAAGTCTTTTCATTGTTGCCATGGCAACAAGAGAAGGTTTTCTAAAATGATTAATCAATGTGTGCTTCTCTTGACTTGCATCCCTCTGTCTAACAAAATCCAGTTATTAACATCAGTCTATGAAATATGGAACACTGTGTAGACTTTTAAGGGACTTTTGTTTGACAGTTCTTTCACCATCCCACTCCTTTCCTCGTTTAACTATCAACCTGCCTTGTTGAAACTAAATAAAATCCCCCTTCCTACTCAAAATTCAACTGCATAAAATTTTCCCAAACTTTTTAACGGTTTGTAAGAGAATACCCAGTAGTCATATAATTAGAAATCAGGCAGAGTTGGTTAGATCCCATATATTTTCATCAAATGGCACAAAATTAGGGTTTGAATGATGAAAGGTAGCTCCCTTTATCCCCTTGTGTATAGGTTTGATAGCTAGTCCTCGGGGAATGGATCAAGGATTTTGGTAGGTGAGGGATGCAGGTCTAGCTAGAGCGTGGTTGTTTGTTTGTAGGCCGGTACAATACGTGTGGGCCCAGCCTCCCCCTTCTCCTCCCCCCTGCAGCAGGAGTATAGTAACAGTCGGCCTGCCTCACTCGTACGCTTCTCTACCTAGAGGTGTGTGGTCTTCGTATGCTTCCCTTCCTCAAGTCTGAAGTATAGTCATTAAATGCTGTTTATTATATGTATTTCTTGCTGAGATGCTGCAGATTGTAGTTGAATTTATTTTTATTTTTTTTATTGCTCATAAATGAACAAAATTGTTTTGATGAGTTCTGATTTAATTCTACATGGTTTGGTAATTTTATTGTAATGAGAATTGCAGACTATTATAACAAAAACAATGTTTTATCAGAAAATACTTTTTAGACTTTAGGTTAGTGTTAACAGTTCATGTTGATAAATATACAGATACTACTCATAGTATAAAAATAGAAATGATGACTAAAAACATGTGTTTTAAACATTAATCTGATTGTTCATTTAGTTATGGTAGACTGAATTTCAAACAATTGTGATTATTAAAGAAGCTAATTAATAAGGTGTGACAAATAAGTTTAACAAACTAGCACAGCTGATGTGTATTGAATATTATGATTATCTAACAATTTGCCATAATATTTGTATAAATGAAACTTTTCACTGTATTATAATATAATCTTTTAATTTAAAAAAAAAATTTCTTGTCTAATATTTTACATGGTAGTCATTTAAAAAAAAAAAGACTTAAAAAAAACCAACAGATATAAATCAATATAATTTTAAAAGTTGCTGAAAGTATTAGTTAAATTTCTGATGTCATGTCTTGTTTTTCTTTTATTGTAGGATGTAGGTAAGACTTCCTGTCCACCAAACCATTTCATGTCACCACATGTCAAGTTTCAGACGGGCCTAGACCAGATCCGTTCCCAACACAACGAGGACTTCATGCCCCCCATGCCCCGCCCACCTCTCTTCTCAACATGGTAGCCTCCTTCTTAGTTTGTTAAGCTCCGCCTTCTTTTTCTGTGACCAATTGATGAGCACTTCTTCTACAGAACAAAGATTTGATACAGCATGGGATCATCAAAACATCAAGCGAGATTGACTTTTATGGAAGTTTTTGTTGAAATATTTAACATATCATGGAAAAACTAAAACCAGCATGAACTTATCGAGTCCTTAGTATAGTTCTATTTCTCATGTCAAACGTTTGAGAGGAGGTGGGAGGGGCGTTCTTTTTTTGTTGCCTTGATTGACAAATGTTACTTATAATTACTTTTTTAAAAATGCTTGAAATCAACACAGTTTATAAAGCACACGAAAACAATGTAGTGATCTATAATTTTTCAAACATCAAAAAAAATTTATGCATTGAAATTTGTTTTAGTTGTTGTTGTAATAATAGATAGTTTTTTTCATAAATATAATCAAAGAATTGTGTTTGTTACATTTCAAATTTTGAATTATTTGTTCTGGTTGTTGTAGGTTTCTGCCAAAGTATGCATGTTTATGTGTATGTCTTAATTTGTGGTTTATTAGCCCGATCAACATTGTTTGATGGGGAATTGTTATATTAAGACTATATAGATGTGAAATTGCTCAAAGGAATGTCGACATGAAAACAAGTTTTTTGTGCATTAAAGAGAAAAATGGCTCTTCATGTATTTGATATGTGGACTTAAAATCAAAGATATGGAGTTTTGCAAACCATTGTAAAATTTGACTTTTGTTGAGTATTATTGTGTGCTTGTAGGAAAAATTGGCATGGCTAATTTAGTTATTCTGAGCACAAGGCTCACAGTTATTGATTGCAAGCATATTTGGGGTAGGATGCAGTATTTGTGAATTATATCATGCATAATGAAAGCAGAAACGTTCTTTTTTAATATGTTTAGCATTTGTTTTATTATTATTATTGCTGCCTACTTGTAACAAGTATTGATGTACTTTCTCTGTGATAAACTCAATGCCATATTTATATAACAACATCTGCTGAGGAACAATATACATTTTTGCCTTGTATGTCAGCAGGAAATATAAATATAAACTCAGATTCACTCATAATACAGAATCTACAGTGTATCCCAAATGAGTTGACAGTATTTACAATGAATTGCTTTGTATCTCAGATTTAGAACTTCTTTGAGAAATTATGACCGAAATCCAACCAGCAGTTAATCTTCCAGACTTAATGTCAACAAAATCCAGTTTTATAATAGGATTTTACAGTTGTTTTTGTTAAAGCCAACAGCTTTGATGACGTGGACTGCGCTGTATCAAATATTTTGTGTTTGTCTTTTTACTTTTTTTTGTTCCGTCCATGATTGTTATCTGTGATAATTATGTTATATTTTTTATTCAATTTATAGAATGACTAGACAACATTTAACAAATTTTATTTTTGCTAATTTTGATAGATTACATATTTATACCAAGAGCTTATTAAATATGTAGAAATATCTTCTTTTTTTTTATTAAAGAAGAATGCTACTTAACCTGGATTCGTCGTCAGCTTTTACCAATTCAACATTTCATTAATTTGCTTAATATCATAACTCGTGAGGTGTCCAAATAGTATTTTTCCAGTATTATAATTTAATGTTTGCTTAAGGTTTCTCTATAAGGCGTTTAAACCACTACCTTTACGTAAGGATTCTGTCTCTGGTTTGAGGGTCTGAGGGGCATAGAAGCCCTCTTTCTACAGTAGCAGTGTTATGCTTTTCAAGATCTGCAATATACGAGCTCCCAAGACCATAAATAGAGAATAGACTTAACTCAAAAATTTATATTTTCTATTATTTCATTAATTGAACCATACATCATTAATGGTCAACCCTTTGTTAAATATTGAGCCATACAAACCCACAAGAGAAGTTTCAATTAATCAATAAGTTATCTTGATTTCAAATTCGGCTTTAAGCATGCTCACAGATTATGGTTTTGGCGCCAGATGAAGACAGGAAGTTGCCTATTAATCGCTGATTCATATAAATTACCCTTTCTCTACTAAGTTGAACACGGAACGGTAGAAAACCCTTTGTATTTTAAAGTTTGTTTCTGTAATCAGAAATACTATTTTAATATCAAGAGTACATTTAAAAAAAAAATAAAAATGCATTTTTACGTTAAATGTCCGATATTTTAACACAGAGAATGATATTTTTATATTGAAAAATATTTTCTATATCTAAGATATATTTTCTGATATGAACCTTTTGGACAAAAAATAAATTTTATATTCTTGATATCCAAAATTAATTATTGGTATATAGAAAATTCATGGTATTATTTGAAATTATATATAATCTAATATCCATTTTTGATATCAAAAATTTAGAAACGACAAAGGCGATTGACGTTTCTTGTAATATTAAATTATTTTCGAACTTTAAGGAGACACAGTAAATAGATTCTCGATTGAATCTCATTAATGCAAAACTTTGTTATTTAATCCCATACCAGTATATGGTAAAAGAAAAGAAAAATAGAAGGGTAATAGAAGCTCATACAGTGACAATTATATACACGTATTAATTTTTCTAACTTGAAAGTTTTTTCATTTAAAAAAAATTGAAAGAACTTCTAGACACACGAAATAGACTTCGTGGTTAAGCTTATTTTACTTAGTTCTTATCTATGTATATGTTTGAAACAAAGTCGACACATATTGGTTATCAGTATGACATTGGTGCTTAATATCTAAGTTGCAGGTGCATATCTAACATGGTATTAGTGCTCTTTCTAATAATTCATGTAGTTATTTCCAGTGTAAGTGGATTAGATGCTGATGTTTGGAGGAAAGAAATCGAGAAACGATTATCGTTGTTAGAGGGATTCACCTTCAGAATTCAAGTTCTTTATTTCAGAAGCACAACGCGAAAACAAAATTTTTACACTAGAGGTAAAAGATGTAGTTGAACGTTTGAAAGATGTAAGTGAACGCGTCAACAAGTGTGAAGAGGCGATTCCCAGACAGGATGAGGTCAAAGAGAGAAATTTGGAAAGAGTCATGGAGACTTGGGGTTGACTTAATTGTAATGAAATCCTTTCTACAGGAAATGATCAACCAGGTCCAAGAATAGGTTACTAGAAAATTATGTTTAGCATAAAGAAGTTATATATTGCAAAGAATTAAGTGACAAATGATTGTTAACTTCATGTCCTGATAAAATAATATGCTGGAAACTTCAAAATAATTTTATTTAGTCCCTGCTGACCCATTTTTTCTGTTGTGGCATTCTACGCAAACCTGTCCACCAACAGGTCTTCAAACCTACCGCCACATCATACCATACACGTAGTCTGACATACGGTGGTTATCAACAGGGGCCAAGGATTCAATATAGAGGACAGGATATTCATCGCACCTGTCACCAGGGTCTACGCCTTCCATTTTTCTGTGTGTGTGTGTGTGTGTGTGTATAAGATCCAAAAAATCCATATGCAAGTCTTGAAATACCCTTAGTGGAACCAGTCTTAGGGCTATTTTTGAGGCATTAGGAGGTGATTTTTCACTGCTGCAGTTCTGGATGATATCTGTTTAGATAGCCAGAAGCTACTACTTACATGCATCAACATTAACATTTTCGATGAATGATTTTTTAAAATGTTTACCCCTGCGTTCAGGGCTTCCTGATATATATTTTAATGTTAAACAACAAGATATTTCCAATGCTTAATACTTTAACCAACCGTTTTCATGTTCTTTGCAAGTGAAAAATAGAGGTGGGAGACTTCATCTGGAATCTATAGAATTTGTAGTGTTTTAACTTTTGAGAGTTAAATGGGTATCCATCCGAAGAAAATATTTTTAATGAAGAATTAAACATAGTGTTCTATGATCCTTCTTTTTTTGACGTTTAAGGGTATATTTGTGCCACGTCCCCTATTTTTTGAAGTGCAAATGTTTTTTTCGTACATTTATTTTTTTTTTTTAATGTTCTTTTCCCATCTTTCTGCTTTCCTTGCCATGTGATTAATGTGCTTTCTCCCAATGAGATGTTACACAATTGTGTAATGTGTGTGTTTTAAAGCAATGTTGGATGCTGTTAATACTTTTTGCTGAACTTTTGGGTTATAGTTTAAGTTTCCTTCATTATCTGTTATTTCCAGATAAGAACACAAATGTGCTTATATTACTAGTTCAGTTATATTAATTCTCCAACCACACCCCATTAGTTTTAATCTATCAAACGAACACTTAAACAACTTCTTTATTAAATATAAATAAACACATGCTTACAATATAGTCTTCAATTCTGGAAATTAATTTTTTATGAATATTTTATTTCATATTTGATAAGATTTTTACATACAATATTGATTTTTTATATCAATTTAATCAGTTATTTAAAAAAAAACAATTTTCAATATAAATATTCTTCTTTTTTTTCAAAGAAAAATGATGATTTTTATGTCAATTTTTTTAATATTATTTTATTCAGAAAACAATTTTTGGAC
This sequence comes from Magallana hongkongensis, assembly GCA_016163765.1. Lineage (NCBI taxonomy): Eukaryota > Metazoa > Mollusca > Bivalvia > Ostreida > Ostreidae > Magallana > Magallana hongkongensis. Next base: position 49,188,608 of record WFKH01011801.1, read on the forward strand.
ATCAAAATATGACTTGATTAAAGAAAATATATTGTTTGAAAAGAAAATTAATTGAACAACTATTTCATTTTTTTTTTAATAATTTTTGTATAATAAAAAAATTAATTATTTGAGTCAATAATTCAGAATATTTCTTTATGCATTTTCTGATATCTTTTTCTTTTACCAGTTATAACATAAACTTAATAACGAGGATGGACACAGAAGTTCAGGAACATAATCACTTCTACCGAAACATAGGGTAGAAACCATATACATTGAACGGCGAATTATTGAATCATTTAAAATTGTGTTTCCTTATTCATATATAAAACAGGGTGGGGTCGATATAAGAATCAATTTAGAATCATAAGCAAACTGTTTTGGTTATTTTTTTATTTTCTAATTGTCAAAGAATGAGGAGACAAAGGGAATGCATTTCGGTAAACAGGTCGCGTAACACAATTCCATCTCTTATCTATTTAATATGTATTTAAAACAAAGTCATTATATATTGGTTATCTGCATTACAACTGTGTCAAAGAGTCAAGCTGTAGACGTATATCCAACATGGCAGTAGTGTTTTGTCTAATACTACATCTAATCTTTTCCACAGTAAGTGGTTTAGATTCTGATGTTTGGAAGAAAGAAATCGAGAAACGGTTATCATCGCTAGAAGAATTCAATGTTCACCTTCAAGAAGAAAATGCCAATCTTCGGTCCCTTATTTCAGAAACACAACGCGAAAACGAAATTCTGAAACGCGAACTAAACGATATAGTTGAACGCGTCAGTAAGTGTGAGGAGGTAATTCTCAAGCAGGATGAGGACAAACATAGGACTATAGAAAGAGCCATGGAGACAAAAGGGTTAGAGGATGGTTTGACAATTTTTTCAAGAAAAAATGGTCAACCACGTCCAAGAATAGGTGAGTTGGAAATCGCCCAATATGACCTTTTAATAGAAAGCACAATGCTGAAACCATGTTGCACAGATTATAAAATGACTTGATTTTTTTATTTATTCAACCGACACTGATTGTATACCAATAAAATTGACTGCATTTTTGTCTCATTCTGTATTTTAACTGAGAATAAATGTCTAACGATTAGTGTTTTACTATATAGAATTCTGTCATTAAAATCTTTTTTAAAAAGGAAACTAGAAGCCTACTTCATTTTTTTTTATAAAGTTCCTCCTGATTCCTACCCTGTGTCAGCCGTGGCATTCTACGGGTACCTGTCCAAGAGCAGTGCTCGTAACCTGTCACCACACCACACCATAGTCTACGATACGGTGATAATCAACAGGGGTAATGGATACAACCAAGGGGACGGGATATTTATCGCTCCAGTCACCGGAGTCTACGCCTTTCATTTTTCTGTGTGTGTGGTTACCGGCCCAGAATTTCCATGGGCCAGTCTTGAAATTACTCTCAATGGAAACATCATTGGATCCATCTTTGAAGAATCTCTTGCGCAAGGAAATGGTTATCACTGCAGCAGCACGCTAGTCATATCAGATGTTCACATTGGAGACCACGTTTTCATCAGAACTCATGAAAATACCCGAGGACCAATTTATAGCGAACCACGTGGACGAACCTCATTTTCTGGGTGGCTGCTGTTCAGATAGAGATAATAATATTATATATATTTTTCAATTATAGAATGAGTAAACAACAAGTTTTATTTTTGCTTTTTTTTTGGGGGGGGGGGGGGGGGTAGATTACATACTAGTATTTATACTATATCCTAAAAAATGAAATGTATTTCTTCATATGACAAAAAATACCCGTTGAAAGTCGCATCAGCTTGTTTGACATTTCATTTATTTTGCTAAAAAGTATTTCTTACATTAACATTTAGTTATCTGACAACAAGAGATATAATTGTTGTTTTCGTAAATGATATTTGAAATTTTTGATAAAATCATTTTCTAATTTCAGAAACTAACTTAGTTATTCGGTTAAGCCATTATGAGAAGGGGTTAGATACCTGTTTGAGTGTCAATTTATAATCAAAAGCAGACCTTTTAAAAAACTCTTTTCTTTATTTTCAAACTCTCAAACATTTCGAGACACAGTCAATGAACTTTGGTGCAAAACACCATTCCATTTCTTATCTATTTATGTGATTGAAACAAAGCCGTTATATTAGTGATATCTGCATGACATTTGGGTTAAAGGGTCAAATGGAGTCGTATTAACCAACATGGCATTAATTCTCTGCCTAACATTACACGTTGTTCTTTCCGATGTGAGTGGTTTAGATGTTGATGTTTGAAGGATAGAAAAACGGTTATCATCGCTACAGGAATTAAATATTCATATTCAGAAAGAAAATGCAAATCTTCGGTCCATTCTTTCAGAAATACAACGCGAAAACAAACTTTTAAAGCGCGAGCTGAAAAACGTAGTTGAACGCGTCGACAAGTGTAAAGAGGCAATTCTCAGGCAAGATGATCACACACCGAGGACCTTGGAAAAAGGCTCAGTGACAAGGAAAAAAGACGATGATTTGGAAATATTTTCTGGAGGAAATGGTCATCCAAATCCAAGAATAGGCGAGAGAGCCATGGAGTCAAAAGGGTCAGCGGATGTTATTGAAATACTTACCAAAGAGAATGGTCAACCCGTTCCAAGATTAGGTAAGTAAAACCCGCGTACAGTAATATAAAATATCACAGCAAATCTCTAAATTTATCATAAAAATCAATAACTGAATTTGTTAAAGTTCCTCTCGACTCCTACCCTGCGTCTGCCGTGGCCTTCTACGGGTACTTGTCCCAAAGAAGTGCTCCAAACCTACCACAGCACCATCTTATAGTCTACGATAAGGTGGTGATAAACAGAGCCAATGGGTACAATAATGGGGATGGGATATTCATCGCACGTCTACGCCTTCCATTTCTCTGTATGTGTGATTGAAGGCCCAGAAACTCCATGGGCCAGTCTTGAAATCACTCTCAATGGAAACGCTCTTGGGGCTATCTTTGAAGAAGGTCAAAAATTCAAGAGGTGGTTATCACTGCAGCAGCACATTGGTTATATCAGATGTTCACACGTGATCACGTTTTCATCAGAACAATGGAATCAACCAGAGGACATATTCATAGCGATTAACGAGGACGAACATCATTTTCTGGGTGGCTGTTGTACAGGTAGACTGTGATGTGTTATTAAATTTTGTTTCAAGAACGATTCATGAACTGGATACTGTTAATCTTAAATAAATAAAGGATAAAATGTTTTAGGAATTTTTCATTTTGAGAAAACAAACAAGTATTATTTTCTCTATAATTTTTATTAAAACGGCCTTATTATTAGGGG
>WFKH01011801.1:49193556-49253895 GCA_016163765.1 Magallana hongkongensis
TACTGTATACAGGGAAATATTCGCCCCGTGTTATTTTCGCCCTTCTACATTTGCAAACTGTTTCGTCCCGTCTTGAATTCGCCCAGACGCAATTGTGTTAAAAGATATATTTGCAAGAATGTAAGTCGCCCAGTCTTAAATTTGCCCGCTGACAACGAGGGCGAAAGGGGCGAAAATAAAACGGGGGCGAATATTTCCCTATATACAGTAATTCTCAGGCAGGACGAGGACACACACAGGACTGAGGAAGCATCCATAGAGACTAGGGAGTCAGACGATGGGTTGAAAATCTTTTACAGAGAAAATGGTCAACAAGATCCTAGAATAGGTAATCAGGAAATCGCTCGATATGACATTTAATCGGAAACCCAAATGCCGAATACATGTTGAATAAGATTTAATGACTTGAAATTTTGCGTAATTTAACAGACACCGATTGTAAATCAATTTACACATTATAAAATGAATAGACTGTATTTTTATCTCATTCTGTACTTTAACCAAAAATGAATGCGTAACGATTGGTGGTTTACTATCTCGAATTTATATTTAATAATATGCACTACAATTATAAACTGGAAGCACACTTCAAAAGAATTTTATTTTAAGTTCATCCCGATTCCTACCCTGTGTCTGCCGTAGCATTTTATGGGTACTTGTCCCAGAGCAGCGCTCCAAACTTACCACCACATCACCCAATTGTCTACGATACGGTGGTGATCAACAGTAACAATGGATATAACAAGGAAGACGGAATATTCATCGCCTTCCATTTCTCTGTTTGCTTGTTGAAGGCTCAGAAACAGCATGTGCCAGTCTTAAAATTACTCTAAATGGAAACAGCCTTGGATCTATTTTTGAAGAAAGTTCGAGGTCAGGACCCGGTTACCACTGCAGTAGCACGCTAGTTATATCAGATGTTCACGTTGGAGACCACGTTTTCACCAGAACTCAAACAACTACACACATTTATAGCGGCCCCATAGGACGAACCTCAAGTAGCTCTTCTTTTAAGGAGATTGATATAGTCTAAAAATTGTCATGACCATCCAGCCCTCTTAAAGCAAGTAGTATTTATAATGTAACTACAACTTTTATGTATTTTCACTGAGTCAATTTTATACTATTTTTATGCCATTAGGTTTATGTTGTACTATCATTTTTGAAAAAAGGATTTTGAAAAGGGAGTAATTTAGTAAGAAGTAATATGTATCAATTAGAATTAAATTTAATTGTGAAACAGCCATAAAATAAATAAGTAAATGTAAAATTATCAGGTGAAATAAACTCACTAATTCAATTGTTTGAAAGTTTTCAATGACATGAATTGTCTTATCAAAATAACTTACGGGATTTGTTTTTACTTTTAAAAAAAAAAGCGAAAACTCATAATAATCAAAGATAAAAATTGTTAAAACTTGTAAAAAAAAAAAAAAAAAAAAGGTCAGCAAAAAATCGGATGTCTGACTCGTTGTTTTAATGTGTAAGTCGTCTCGTATAATAAACATTTTATAAAGAACGCATTTCATATAAACAATTACGAAAGTATGGTTAAAATAGTTTTTAAAAAAATGCCAGTGGAAACTATCTTGGAGATATTTATCAAGAATTGGAGAATTTTATACCTCAATCAATACAAAGAGTATTTGTCCACAAACAGTAACAAGATCAAGTTTAACAACACCATACAACTCAACAAACTCAAGGTAGTTCAAATAAACTTGGTTAGTTGTATAGAGATAAAGATCATATGGGTAATTATGGATAAAGATCATATTTTATTTACTGCTCTCCCTTGTATACAATGCATCGTGAATACACGAAAATACCGAAAAGCAACGGAGAGAGTATTATCATAAGAACAGAAGTGTGGAGAACAGGAACCAGGGGAGTTTGTGAAGAACTCCCAGTGTTGTTCTCTGATCGAACGGACGTGACGTCATATCTTATATTTTAAGACTACACCTCAAACGAGTTTTTTCGTTTTTTTATTGCAGTAGCATTTATAACATAAATGAATTACAACTTAAAATTGTTCATAAAAAGCATAACATTTATTCAAATTATATGTTAAAAACAAGAATACTACCTATAAAAATGAAAAAATTACAGGCTTTATAGTTTACAATAGGCTCATTGCCACTTGGAATTTTTTAAAATAAACCTTTGAAAATTATTGACACAACAGGAGTAATAACACGTTCATAAGATAGTCTAATTGTTTGATTAAATTAACTAATGTTATATATCAGTTTTTCCTCGCTTATTTAGTCAATAAAATCAGATGTTAAAAAAAGGCATTTTTAATATCAAAAGTTCAGAATATTTCTTAAATCAAATATGCATAATATGATATCAGAACAAATTATTACTTAAAATAATATCATAAAATAGAATTAACATTATAAAATTTTTTTTTCATATTAGGGATATATATAAGAACAAGGATGGTGGTAGACCTTTTCTTCCCAACCATGGAAAAAAACTATAAATAAAGCGCATATTTATTAAATATGGATTTCTTTTTCGGACCTTGTTTCCTTATTCAAATTTATTCATATATTCGGTAAAAGAATGAACTGGGCGCCATATAATTTTAAATCATACAGAAGCGCACATTTTTTGTTAAAGTGTCAACGAATTTATAGACACGGAGAACGGACTTCTGTGTACTGGTCGCTTAAGATGGTTCCATTCTTATCTATTTATGTGTTAGAATTAAAGTCGGCCCATTCTGTTTATCTGTTTAACATTTATGTTATAGAGTTAATTTGTAAACGTACAGCAAACATGGCGTTATTGTTTTGTGTAATGCTTCATGTAATTATTTCCATTGCAAGTGGTTTAGATGCTGATATTTGGAGGGTAGAAATCGAAAAACGGTTGTCTTCGTTAGAGGAATTCAATGTTCACCTTCAGGAAGAAAATGCGAATCTTCGGTCCCTCATTTCAGAAACACAACGCGAAAACAAACTTCTTAAAGGCGAGCTAAAAGACTTAATTAAACGCGTCAGTAAGTGTGAAGATATAACTCCAAAGCAGGATGAGGACTCACAGAATACTGAGGAAAGAGCCACGGAGACTATTGCGTCAGACGATGGAAATGAAGTCCTTACAACAGGAAAAGGTCAACCAGGACCAAGAATCGGTGAGTAGAAGTCTGTATTTTTGTGATAACCACACAACATTAAGAAAAACGATAATTTCTAATTTTAATGCAAAACCAGACGTCAAATAATTCTTAAATAGGAAATGTTGAATAATTTAAAATGACACGTATTGTAGACGATTTACTCGCACAGGCACTTGACGTTATATATTTTTCTCATAATAAAAATAAATACCCTATATCTAATTATACACAAGGTACCCATCGCCGCCATCTTGGATTTATTTCAAACCGTCACATCAGCTGGAAGTTTTGCTTGAAACTCATCGGTAAAATTATTTTGCGATCCTCTCCGTCTCCCGATCGGTCATCCAACATCTAAGCTTACAACCAATTCAACCAAAACGGTGCATTACACCTGCCATTAATAAAAATCACCCCTCAATCTGCATCTGTTTCAAGCAAAACTTCCAGCTGATGTGACAGTTTGAAATAAATCCAAGATGGCGGCGATGGGTACCTTGTGTATTATTAGATATAGGGTATTTATTTTTATTATGAGAAAAATATATAACGTCAGGTGCCTGTGTTTACTCGTTATAGAATTGATAGGACTATATATTTTTTCTTCATTATACCAAAGAACAAATGTTTAACGATTGACTGTTAATTCTTTCGATGTTTTCATGAAATTTTTCTACTACAATTATCAACTACTAGTATATCTGACTCAAATAGTTTTCAATCTTAAGTTCCTCCCGACTCCTACCCAGTGTCTGCCGTGGCATTCTACGGGTATCTGTCCCAGGACAGCGCACCAAACCTACCACCGCATCACCCGATTGTTTACGATACGGTAGTGACAAACAGAGGCAATGGGTACAATAAGGGGGACGGGATATTCATCGCACCTGTCACCGGGGTCTACGCCTTTCATTTCTCAGTGTGTGTCATTAACGGTCTAGAAACTCCTTGGGCTAGCCTTGAAATCACGGTCAATGGAAACAGTCTTGGATCTATTTTTGAAGAAAGTTCTGTATCAGGAGATGATTATCACTGCAGTAGCACACTGGTTCTATCAGATGTTCACGTCGGAGACCACGTTTTCATCAGAACTCAAACAACTACCCGTGGACATATTCATAGTAGCCCAATAGGACGAACCTCATTTTCTGGGTGGTTGCTGTACAGATAGACTGCGATGTACTTGTATTATCACATCGTTTTTGATGACCGAATATTTAATTAAATAAAAACAAATTTAGATGTAGAATTATATTTGTGGACTATTTTAATTTTGATAAAACAATCAAGTTTCATTTAAAAAGATTTTTTTTTTTATTTTAAAAGAACTTAAAAATATCCGAGTTTTTTCTTTAAAAAAAATACAGAGAACCTAAATCACTTAACAAACACGTTTGAGATTAGTGTTACGGATTTGACTTGTTCAGCAAACCTTAGCGCAGATCAATTTTTGAAATATCCGCTAGTAAACTCAAACACAATGGAATGGCTCCACTAATTGTGTATAAACAGAGTATAATACAACTACAGTACTTGTACCATATATTGAGTAACAACAATTTGCATTAGCAAAAATGAATGTATATAAAATTTAATGAAAAATTAACAAACGAAAGTATTTCACAAATTAAGGTATTCAAAGATTTCAAATAATCTCATCTTCTTTTTAAGATAACATTGTTTTTATATAAAATAACTTACAAAGTATCAATAAAAGGCAAAAAGTCTGAAATTTTAATTGTCAAAACTTGTACAAACTAAGCAAGCAATAGAGAGAATGTCAGACTCACTGTTTTGTGAGTCCTCTTGTAATATTATGAGTTAATAAAAAGGCATTCCAAATATAAAATTTACTTGTTTATTATCAAAGTAAGGTTAAAACAGTTTTAAAAAATTACCAATGGATAATATCTGAGAAACAATTTTCAAGAATTAAATAATTCTATATCTCAATAAATACATTGAGTATTTTCTTTGTGACAATCTGTCTACAAATTGTAACAAGATCAAGTTTAACAACACCATACAAATCAACGAACTCAAGGTAGTTCAAATAAACTTGGTTAGTTGTATAGAGATTGGGTAAAAAATCATAATTTATTCACTGCTCTCCCTTGTATATAATGCATTGTGAATACACAACAACACGAAAATATCGAAAACCAACGGAGAGAGTATTATCACAGACAAAAAGAACAGAGGGTGTGTGAGCATTGAAGCATAAGTTTCAGTGGAGCGTGGAGGTTCAAAAAAGGGAACACAGGATGTGGCTTGTTTATATCTTCGCTGTGGAACATCTAAAATATCATGGAGCCATTTCACAAGATTTGACATAAAGAACTTTTTTCCTCCCCAAGAAATCCTTTCTCACCTCCTCCGCTAAACCGATTTTTGCTGTCTGGTACAAAAGTCATCGTAGTGGATTGGTCGCCATTGACGGTTTCAGAATTTTTCCGGAAGTTAAACTGTAAGTCTCTTTGTGGAGAACAACTCCCTTGGTTATCCGCTGCACGGAACGGACGTGACGTCATATCTAACGATCCATTTCTTTTATTAGAAGACGTCACCTCCAACGAATTATTACGTTCATTTTGTTTAATGATGTCCAAGGAAGCGTCCATCGAACGTTTTCGGGGGAGATCATCGAACGAAATTGGAGAGTAAAGACTTCGTCCATCGAATTGGGGAGTGGTTCTTGATTCTTTTCTGGGAGTGCCACCAACCGATTTGGGTAAAGACTCGTTGTTCTCATCCAAACCAAGTAACCAATAAGACTTCATACTACCTTTGCCCTAGAAATTATTGAATATAAAGAAGTAATCAAGAATTTAATGGTTTCACTTATTTTATCGGGGGAGAAGATTGTATTGCAGTAATTAAAGGACTGGGTACCTTGATGGGGATGGAGCCCCGTTCCTCCACTCTGTATGGGTGGTCACTGATGTGGTTCCAAGTGGTCTGACTGATGTGGATTTTCATAGCCTGATCCAAATTAATAATGAAATATATACTCAATATTTCCTAAATCAATTTTGACTGGTAAGTATGCAGAGTAAGTAGTTAACTATTGTTGTCCAACAACATAACGATGAAGAATCTCTGTTTATATTGATGAATTGTCAATCTTGAGAACATTTGAACTGAGCTGAAAAGTCAACAGTTGTTCATTTGATTCCGGTAAAACATGATTATTTATTTCGCAAAGTGAAGTATTTATCTAAAAGTAAACTTTCTTATTTAGTAAATAGCTCAAATTGTTATATGCGTGTACTTACTAAAGTTTTTATTCATTCTTCTGTTTTAAAACTATTAATGGGAATTTCACACACATATATTTTATTTTTGATGATTAGAAGATACTGTTTTAAATTCCTACAAGAAAAACGATGATCCATAGACCCCCTAAAACCACAAAACCGTTTTATAACGGGAAGCACGTCAACACTTCAGAACGATTGTTGATTCGAAATCTTTTTCATTCAATTTGTTAATCTTGATTGCTGTTACCAATAATGTTCTTTATTCCGATCATGATATGACAGGACTATAGCAAAATATCAAGAGATTTTCGATTTTTGTGGTTATTTTTCTAAAAGGGGGGGGGGGTGTTCACTATAATAGTAACGACTCTGCATGTGGGGAGATTTGTTGTGTGTAAGGATATTATGTATTTCGTAACACTAGCCAGGGACTTTATTTTAAGAAAGACTAACCGGTTCTTTACAATACAGCAAGGATTCTAGCAATCAACAGATTTTGCGATTAAAATGGTACCCATGATCCAATCATTATAACATGCGCCAAACGTATCGCAATCGTGAAAAATACATTCCGCTAATTCAACTTGTGTATAGAGTAGTTTCTTCATTGACATTTAGAATGTTTGTGGTACCTCTCCGTTGGTTTCCATCCTGGACGCTGTATTTACCGTGTCTCCGAACAAACAATAGCGGGGCATCTTAATGCCCACCACCCCCGCTACAGTGGTCCCGCTGTGTATTCCTACAACAAAAATGTTACATCTATAAAAATACCTGAAGTATTTCAGATTTCACAACAGTAAATGGTTTGGAAAACCTTGTTCCATACGCAGTATAAATATAGACCAAAGTATTGCCTCTAATTAAATTGACGCAAAGTTATTGGATAAAACGCGTCACGTGATTGCAGATTAATTTCTAAAGCCGGAAAGTAGCAAATTATAGACGGCAACATGGCGCCCGTAACGTCTTTTTTCATTATTTATATATTTCTCTACAATTTATCAATATACAGTGTTGGTCCTTGTTAAAATAAAACACCTATACGGTTTGTTATTGACTGTCTATGGAAATATGTCGGGTTATTAATGTTCCTAGAAGGCAAGGCAAAGTAATATTTAAATACTGTACTATAAATGTTCATCTTAATGGTACTTTAAGTTTTAATGTTTTGAGTGTAAATTCGCTCAAATTGATTCATATCTTGTGGAGTCTTTTTTTTAATGTGAATACACTGCAAAGTTCCACTACATTTCTTAGAGTGTTTTAATTTTCTTACCGACGCGGATCCGCATGTGTCCCCCTGTGGACGGGTCGGAGAGCTCCACCATGGAGGAAATCATGTCCAGGGCCATGTTGCAGATGTTGAGGGCGTGGTAGACCGTTATCTCTGGGGCTCCCGACACAACCATATAGGCGTCTCCAATGGTCTCCACCTACACCAAACAAAGCACACAAATCAAATGGTGCTAACTCAAAAGATTATGGATCACATCGCTCACCATAGCAACCGTGTCCAATTTTGACCTAAGTAGCTAACTTGTTTAAAGATAAAATCCAATAGGTCCTACCCCCTCAGTTATAGTGGTCTTTCTCTGAAACTATTTGTAAAACTTTTGATTATTACTAGTAATCTGGTTCTGAAGAAGCCTTTTTAAACCCAAAGTTAAGTTAACGATGACGCCGACAGACAAGGGATCAACTTTAATAAGAAAAGCTTACTTCAGCCTCTGACTCACGTGAGCTAAAACTAATTTGTTTATTTTTAAATGTAACCCCAATAAACTTTGTCGGGGCTAATATAATGCTTCCTTAATATTAGAAATTTCAAAAAAGCGGAGATTGGAGGCCCAACATCCGTTATCAAGTTTGTAGTGACAAATCATATCCTGGTTTCTCGGGTACCATGTCTAATTAAAGGATGAGAAATCTAGTCCTTTGATGAAAAGATGAAAACCCCCGTCTGGTTTACTACTATATATGTCACCAGCACATCAATCAAGTTTGATCAAGCTTTGAGTAAACTTAGACGATTGATGTTAAATTCTGCTACACCACGTGTTCTGCTTACCTTATACACGCCATGGCGCTCACTCAGTTGGTCAAACTTAGTGTACATGGCGTTCAGCATGCAGACGACCTCCATTGGTGATATTTGGCTACAGATCGACGTAAAGCCGACTACGTCACTAAACAAAATCGTCACGTTGTCAAACACCTGTAAAGATAAAAAAGAACCGTTATTAAAGTTTAAAATTATTTTAGAACTAGTCAACCATGGCGACCATCGATACCAATAAGTAATACCTATGCATGACAAAAGAAATTTATCAGAACGCAAATTCGATGCTATATAAATTTCAGTCCATTTCAAAGCAAATCATGAAAGTTTATCATCGATATTTTTAATAAAAAAAAAATACCAAAAGGAATATCGATGATAAGGTTTCATGGTCATCATCACAATCATTCTTATCTTGATTTGTTACTTATTATCTCAATGTGAGGTAAAATTGAATCAATTGCAATGACCCGGATGTTTTTACCTGACAAGTGGTTATGGCGGGCTCGCCCCGCCTGAGTCGGTCGGCCACTGGTTTGGGGATCATCTGATACAACAACGAGTCCGTCCTCTTCATCTCAGCGTCCAACTTCCTCATGCTCTCCTCCAGTATCTTACTCTTCTGTTGCTCCTGGTATTATAAAATACTAAATATTAAATATTGAATTCTAAGAATTAATTCACAACATACTAAACAAATATTTATGCAAAAGAAGCCATATTTTGAGGGTCTTAAGTGTGACAACACCCATAAAACACTCTTATGGTAGAATTATTAATCTTAATTGTTATAATTATATTAAAACACAAAACATTTTCTATATTTCCGATAATTGTCGTTACTTAATCAGTAGATTGCTCTCCTTGCACGCATATTTGTTTTCCGTAGCTTCATAAATGTAATTATCATCGTGCAAACATAAGTTGTAGACAGCTGTTTTACGAATACGTTTCACTGTATTTATGACGACAAAATTATTGCAGTTCTAATGCCACGTTAATTAAAAAATATTGTTGAATACTAAGTTAATTTTTAAGGAAAATATCAATCTTAAAAGTTTCTAGATTTTGGTCGAATCCCGTCAACGAAAAAATAGTTTCTACAACAAATAGGTAGATACTGCGACTGCGCCGAGGGCTTGGTAATACATGTAGAAGAAAAAGTTGTTTTAAAAGACGTGATAAAAGTCAACGAGGGACAGTCCATTAAAGAAACCTTGCTATTCAATGCCCCTAAACCCCATGCATATACATGTAAGCAGGGGAATGGGATGTGAAGGTAGCCAAACAAAAAATAGAAAAATATACGCCTGCAATGATTATACATGAATTTTAGAAAATATTTTGTATTTAACGTTTAGATGAAAAACAAAGAGAAAATTATTTTTACTGTATCAGAACAGCGATGGGAGAACTGTAGATCTTGATCCTGTTAGATCAATATCTAATTACGTTTACATTGGATTAATTAATCAGTTCATCTTGAAAACTTACAACCCAGTTTACACTATAGAGATACTGATAAGCTCATTTGACAGATAATGTGAAAAACAAATAACTAAAGGTTCTTTTGTTTACTTGTTTCAAACGACATGTGAAACTCGATATAATGAAGGATGAACAGATCGTATAGTCATATTACCAATGTCAAAGCCGTCACATCTGAGTACTATTATCACCGCATCTCCTTCCTTTAATGCAATAAAAAAAATCTAAAAACAAAGTACTTGCTGCTCAGCAAAACTCTTGTGTGAAGTGAATTTAAAAAGTGCAATCATCAGGGGAGTTGATTGAATATGATTGAAGTCATAATTCTTTGGGTAATTGCACATCCGCTGAAGATGTTGTCGACATGGGTAGGTTTGGGTGATAAAAACCACCACTTCACACACATATACCCGCCGCGCTTGTCAGAGAAAACCTTTCAAGTGTCTGCTGATGCACTTTTCATGACTTTCGTAAACGTCGTCCATGAATTCGTTGTTGTGGATTCGGAGTCTTGGAGATAAGGTCCAGATATGGCACCTAATATTATCTCCGGGCGGACTTCAACTATGGAGGTCTTTGATGGCCGTTCATTAACATTGTAATTGCGTTTGTTTCTATTTGAAAATAATTACTGCTAATTACTGAAATGTCATCGACGCATTAGGAGTGTGCACTGTAAGTCATTAACCAGGATTTGCACCAATCAAAGACTCTTCGCTGGAAATTCCTCTTCCGTTGTAATTGCTTATTCACTGTCTTCAAACTTTTCAATTGATTCTGTTGGTAGCAACGACTCAAACGACAAGCCACGTCAAATATCGGCATTATCAATGATCCGCTTTGCTATGTATTGAACATTATTGCGAGGGAAAAAGCACCTTATTACTTCCTTTTTTTTTTACTTAGGTTCATTTTTTAAAATACGCCAAATTACAGAAACAAACAAAGATTCTTGAGTAAAGTACGATTTCTCAAAAAATTATCAGACACAGTTCGTCTCCACACCGAGAATTAAAAATTCCCAAAGGGGCAGACATCGTCTGTTTCAGTTGTCAGTGACCTTGATCTTATTCATGTATAAAAAAAAATTAGTCACATAACTGTTCAACATTATAAGAAATGTTGTAGCAAATGCATTCTCTGCTTTACATAACTGATCATGATGAAGGTTTTTATTCCAGTGGTTTCTGGATAATAGGACCATAGTTGACCTTGACATTTATAACACAATCCAAGGACAACTGAAGTGAACTAACAAAACGTATGATAGAATTTTTTTTTTCAATTGCAGATGTGAAATTATATAGGACTTATGTAAAATGACTTTACTCTGTTTGATTTTATCTTGGTGTGGAGTCAATCAGCCTAGCTCTTTTGAAGTTTGAAATACATATTGTAAGGCCAAACATTTCTTTATCATGACTGGACACAAATCATAGCCGAATGATTGAATAATGAATAAAGAGATATTGGAGAGATAAGGAGTATCCTTTACACTCCCTCCTCTGATGGTGGTGAGTGGTGGATAAGAATTGCTGGCAGCGCCACTTACCTGGTCTAGGGCCAACTTGAGCTCTGCCGACTGCTGCGTTCCCGCCAAAACCAAGTCTCGGCTGGAGTCGTGCATACTGAGATCGTTAATGTAGAGTCCGGATTTGAACATGGCGTCCGGACTTTCCAGGCTAGAGAAAAAGAAAATTATGGTCCAATTAATAATTTTTTTTGACTTGTGTAGAAGTATTAACTTGACCTGTCAGTACATCCCCAAACCCTTCCAAAATAAATAATTTCCTTGAGCTGGCTCACTTTACCTTGAAATAGTTTCTCAAATCAGCAGAAAATTATTGGATTATGATAGAAGAAGTATTTAGTCAAATAGGGGGAAAATATGCAGTTTTGGATAAAAAATTACGATTTTCAAAAATTAAAATTCAGTAAATATTAACAAAAGCCTCAGGCGGATTCGAACTCGTAATCTGCGGTTCACGAGCCCACTTCTTTAACCACTGAGCTATGTCAATATGCAACCAAATTGATTGATACAAACAATTCAACAAAAGTTTAAAATCGCCATCTTGTGACGTAGTGTCTTAAAAACTACAAGCCTTGATGTTATGAGGTACCAAAAGACAAACATTTGCAAATTAAATGCTGACACATTTAATATTTGACTATAATGCCTTTATATTGTTGTAAGTGAGATAATGTGACAATAGTGATGAGGCCGGGGGGGGGGGGGGGGGGTACATGGGGGGGGCCAGAAAGATGATGCGCTCCCACTCCATCATGTACATCATCTGACCTTTGAGCCGGATGTGGTTCCCGTCGTCTTCATCCGACGACTCCTTGTCCAAACTCCGACCTCCCTCTTGATCTAAAACAGATTTTATTTCAAATCATAAAACTTTTATATATTTGCTCTCCATTATTAACAAAATCCACGTAGTCAGTCTTCAACACAAGTGATGCGTCAAGTCAAGTGAATTGGAAATTCTAACCACTCTTATTTGACACACACAAAAAAACCCAATTCCTGATCATCTTTATAAATAGGCAATACTATTTTTTTTTAATGAAGAAACCTTTAAATGTTCATTGTATTAAAACTCTGGATGACATTTTCACAAAATTAAACGGATTATTTAATCTACTGATGGTATCAATTTAATTTAATATTAATTTCCTTATTTTCGTAGAAAGCTCAGGTCTGGATATTTCGTTATGCCAATTTCATTCTTAATTTTTGCGTATCATGAAGACGTCATATACATATAGTTATATGAATAGTTGATAGAAAACAAAAATAATAGCACTGACTATTAGATATAAATGCTAATGAAAAATAAATTTATTGATATTTCACCCAGATTTGTTAATAGATTGAATACACACTAGGGCTTGCAAGATTGTAATTTGCTTGGGAATTATAACATATTCTGAAACTTAAGCCCCTAATCATGAATTTTATTCAGTAATTTAAAAAATAATATGTACAATTTTTTTTGATATACAAAATGTGAAATATATTCGTTATTCCATAGTGATTTCGGTTCGCAAAATGTATTTTTTCCTGCACCAAAAATATTTTCCCGGACCCTACGTTTTAAGGTTAGCTATTTCTATGCAAAGTTGCACAAACTGTTCTAGTTAATTCATTATATACCTATAAAATGGACATTCAAGAAAATTTACTTTAACTATTCTGATTAGTCGAAAACAGTGTTAGACTACTTCCGTGGTTAGAAAAAAAATTCTGTGACTCAGCGCCCGTTGTTTTCAATACCTGTGTAAATACAATGTATATGTAGTGTCTTTTGTTCCGTAAGAATCATCTATTAACTGTATCATGGACTGCTAATGAAGGATATTACAATTATCCTACTAGCGCATTGTAGCGTGCAGTTAAACCGTATTTTCTTATTAAATCCTCAAAAAATAATTTGTCGCTGCTTCAAGGATAAATCCTTCATGCCTTGGTTAATAAATTGATAGTTTACGATATTATTGGTTTCATGGCGACAGCACGCTTCACAAATCACAGAAAACTTACACAAAAATACCAAATGCAATTTCCTTACGAAATGGAAATGGTTGGAAACTGCACACTGACTTAAAATGAAAAAGGGCAATCAAGAGAATAGAAATTGTTTTAGTGGGTTCAAGACTAATAACAATCAACACTTAATGGAAAAAGCTAATAAATTTTTCCTCACAAAAGATAAAAGTGGCTTCAGCTGTGTGGGTTCTTCTTCAAGAACAATGCAAAACAAAATCATAAAGGCCAAATACAAAGAGTATCTAATAGTGATTTCAAATCTGACTTAGTCAACGAAATCCTTTAAACATAAGTTTCTTAATTTGATATTATACATTTATTGCATGATGGCGATGGAGATATGAAGATTTGTTTCCCAAAGAAAAATCATCTTTCCCGAGAGCATCGCCCAAGGATTTTTCTAGGGGAATAAATCTTAACTTCTTTCGAGCATTCATGCAACAAATTGTTTAATATTAGATTGTTGTACAGAATACGTCATACTCTGATTGTTTTCCAACACTAATAAAGCAAATACGACGGGGAAGTTTATATCTCTTTGTTATTTTCTATTTTCAATCATTCGAGTTATATTTAGTTTTAATTATATTTAGTTTTCTGATATAAGAAGGATTAAAAATGTTAATATAATTTGATAAAATTTTTGATTCTATCATTTGTTGGATACATTGTATGCTCACTCTCAGGTTTTTTTATGCGCATGATATGAAAACATTCAGGAGGCTTTCAAAGATTTATTCCCCGGGAGCGTCGACGGTTTATTCGCCCTGTCACGTGACTCTTTAACCAATCAAGTTACGCATTATAGAGAATTATTATAATGAGGTATAATGATAGAATTTATGTTCTCTTGTTGACAGTTCTGAAGTTGGGTGTAAATAGTTTAAAGAGTACCAGGCAAACTATTTTAAAATATGTCTATTTAACGTTTTGTCAATACTTTCCTTTCCTTCCCTTGAGACGCTACGAATATAATTATAGATATAGATATTGATATAGATTTGAAATTGGCTCTTATGGTATTTGAAAAGAAACACGTTGGCTCACTAGCACTACGAATTCCGCACGTGATTTTGCATCTCACTTTCCCTTTATGGCATTCGTATCAATTTTACTCACTTCAACGATTGCTGCCTATGATTTAGTAAAAAGAGATCGTACTCATACCTAAAAATGCTGCACGTGAGTTGGTTTCTCACAGGATTCTTTTAATTTACAAGCTTAAAAACCTAAACTTATACTTTAATCGATATTCGTGAAAAAGATGGTTTTTTATTTCCCTGCCTTATTATCGGTCTCTTCTTATACTGTTGTCGATTTGCTACTAAACGGTTGTACATGTATATTTAAGTACCTTTTACTCAAAACAGACAATTTCATTCCATTTTGAACGGAAATACAAAGACTTATTCATTAAAATTATTATTTTAATATGAACAAAAAAAAATTGCGCATATTTTCATCACAAGAAATCGTCTCATAGGTCAGCATCACACATCAAAGCAAAGTTAACATTGGCAAACCTTGAATAAAAAACGGATGTAATAAAAAACGTATAAAGTAATGGCTATATGAAGATGAGTGGCTTCCTTTGCTTACCGTCACCATCCAATCCGTCATCACTGAGGGTGTCCGTAGGACTGACTGCATTCAACACTTTCTCTTCCTCTTTTTCCTTTTTCAGCACTTCTTTGGCAAGTTCCTGAAAAGGACATCCGGGTCTTTTGAGGGACTTGTAAGATTTAAGTTCGAACACGTTGTTAGTATGTTCTAAAATCTGAAAAGCAAAATAATTGACACGTTATAGCATACGAGCTGAATAAGTCAATAGTCCGGTTTTTTAATATTTTAGGTGTTTGAAAATCGAGAGGGTGAATGTGCATTTTCATTTGTATCTTTGAACTTTAAGTTAAATCTATAGATATTGAAACCAGTGTAAGTTATAAAATATGCAAAGTAATTTTACACATTTCAAATGTGAGACAAATGCATTTTTTAAAGTTTGGGTTTTTTTTGCTCAGACCCTGTTGCAAATATTGGTCACCGTGAAATCGCGAATGAAAGTCGTCGCAAATACAAGTTGGATCACAGGAAGGGAGCGACCACCTGTTCTCTTTTAGCAATAGACATGATTTCCAAAACACTGAAGTACCGATCGATTTGGGCAACATTTCTTATCTTATTTTCGGAAAACCTTAAGTGATAAAGCATGTTGTACCAGAGGATGAGCTTTAATTATCTCAAGGTTTGAGTTTGTTATCGATAACACCACAATGAAACGGGGTCAATCCACACCTTAAAGTTCATCACAATCCACCGGGTTGCAAGTGAGTTAATAAGCAGTATACATCCATAATAAAAACATTATTTAAGAACGTCATTAATGATTCGCAAGTACTAGTATATGATTTACCAATCCTAACACCCAATGATATATTTTTTTTATAAGCGGTATTATCAACACGTATTAAAATCCAAAATAACTGCATGATTTTCTTTATAGAATCATCTTTGTATGATTATATTTTTAATCTTGCCACTACGTTGTAATGATATTAGTTTTTTTAAATTTCCCTAATTTCTAAAAGCAACAATGGAAAGATGAAGGAATTCGTAATATAAATGACACATTCGAAAACCTAAGGCTCTTTGACGTACATAATATACAATTAATTTTTTTCATACCCAAATCATATTGACATTCGATGTAACACCACAAAATCATGCTAACCGTTTCAAGTTTATAAACAAAGACAAAAATTATATGGTTAACATACCTTATCCCATTTAAAATCTATGAGTGGACGGGTTAGAGTAAAAAGCGCATTAATTTTTTGTCCTTTCGCTGATGGAAACACTGCAGAAATCCCTGAGCCTATTCCCTTAATTTCAAAACTTCTTGTGAAGACAATGTGAAACGGGAAAAGGTTAAAGAATACACCACTGTTCAATGGAAGGGAGTTCGAAGCGAATGCTTGTCGCTTGACCATCTCTTCCTTGTAAGCGTCATTTTCGAAGTGTAACCTGAATACAACATGGGTCATATTTTCGTGAACCTCAATGCTGACAACGTCGATGTGGATTTCTACTTTGTAAAAAAGTTTTCCAACTTGTCGAATTTGTCCTTTGACGTAGTGGACGAACCCTTTCCTTTTACTTCGATAATGGAGAGTCAATCCACTAGTGCTTTCATTCGTGCAAAAGAAAGAAGGTGGTCTGAGTTTTGGGTAACTGAAACGTAGATACTCGTGAAGATTATCTAGTCCATTCAGAAAATCCCGCATGTTCCTTCCAAGAACACTCAAAATTTTATCGTACCCATATTGGCCGACAAAAGTTACAAACGACACACCAAATGAGTCCATGATTTCCTCCTCCGGGAGATCAAGAACGATTGAACACGCCCGGGCAATGTCGGGTATGATGTTCTCGGAATATCTTTTGTGTGTAGAGAACGCCATTGTCTCCACGTGGGACATCTTTCGAATTTTCTCCCAGACATCCTCTCCATATTTCTCCTTGATGTAGTTCTCCACAGACTCCAGGAGTAACCCGTACATTTTCTTGGGACACTTTAGGGTTGACGGAGTCTCGTTCCTACTGTGTTTCGGACTGTCATCTTCACTACAAAAAAGAAGGCGGCAAAATGACAACAACAGTGTATTGACTTTTTAAAGACTTGACCAACGGTGACAGTATACATGTAACAGATCAACAAATCTTAGCATCAAAACCATTTTACATTAACTTTAATATGATACCTAATTCGGAAATTAAAAAAATTTCCAAGTACTCACGAATCAGATAAGGCCATTTGCTTAATTATACGATTTTGATACAAACGGAAATCGCTTATGTTTCAAATTTAAAAGAATCAATAAATTATTCACTTTTTTACAAATGTAACTGTTTCTTTGTGAGTGCGTCTCTATATATCATGTTTAACAAATGACAAACGGAAACATGTGACCAAACTTAACGTCTTATGGCAAACAACCAATCAGATAGGAGATAAGTTAGCTTTCGTTTTTGACATAAATTCTAGTTACAGCTAGAGGACTGATTGGAAATGGAGACAACCGCTTCCTAATGAAGAAATAACATTTTTTTAAAAAATGTATCGTAAGTGCACTTTCAAATTTCTTTTTTTTCTTCAGTGTCTTGTGTATCATATAATTTATCTTTTAATCAATGCAGTTCGTCTATTCATATACAGAAAATGTAAAAGTATCAAGCAATCAGGGGAAAAAACGTCGATCGTCATAGTTATGATTTAAAATTATTTGTATCGTGAAAGTTAACTTCAAAGGTCTGTAGCGTAAAATAGTAAAACTAGACTCTCTCGACCTTTTTTTGACATCAATGATTTCGTTTCTAAGCACGCGATTTCCCTTTATTTTCAAACGGTACTTGAAACTAAATTCACATATATACCAAGTAACTTTTATCCTTGAATCAAAGGTGTTTTTTTTAAAGAACCCGTAGTTGAATATCGGCTTTGAGAAAGAGCATAACATCCTGATATACTGAAAGTCGTTTTAGAATGTGGCAAAGGACCCATTGCAAGAACATCGTAAAATATACCTTAATGAGGCGAAACAAGAATTGTTGCATGACACAGACTACTTAATGCTGGCATCAAGATGAAATAAAACAACGAAAACTGCACATTAACACATTTACAAACAATCGACGTTCATCAATTAAGGCAAATAACAAAGCACAGCGGAAAAGACGACAAAAACCAGGAAATTTTCGGTCGTTCTCCATCACTCGCCGTGGCACTGATTTATTCAAAGTAAGCTGTCAAAGGGGAGACAAAATAAAGGGGAAATGTTTACCTTGAAATGCATAGCAACATATTTACAAACAGGAGAACCAACAAAAATTCAAACAAAGTGGAGTAGACGGCTTATGTACTAGTAAATGTGATTTCCTTTACTTACACTTAGGTCCAATTTTACAAGGAAATCACGTTTTTATAACCTTATATAGTAAAGTCCCCCCCCCCCCCCCAAAAAAAAAAATACATACTGTAAAGCTATAAGATAGTTCGAATTCTCCATTATATTGTTAGAAAATACGTTTTTTCTCAATATTTTTATATCAAAAACCAATCACTTTCAAGGTTTTATGTCTTTCAATTAAAAAAAATAACGTACTTCTTGTTGTTTACAGAAAAAGTACAGCCAAACTGTAGGGTCAAGATTTACCAGCTTTTTCTAAAATAAAAAGAAATCACTCATTATGATACATACTAAGAAACCTCGAACATATCATAAACCATAATTTCAAAATCAAATTCCAATGCACCATTGTCCAAACCTTATATGAAACAACAGGTTTGGCCATTAAGGTTTTTTTTTTTGATTTCGGGAAATATTTTGTATGAAAGATTTTTTTTCTTTATTTTCTTTGAATTGTTAAATAAACTGTATACATCGTGTATTTAGGTCTATTAGCTTTATTATATTAGTATTGTTTTTAAGTTTCCTTACTTTGCTATACATCTTTATGCTGATGTTAATCAAATTACTATGATGATTCAATGCTTATGAATATTAATAAATATAAAAAATGAACATGCGTTTGTGCAAACTATAATGTGTCTTTGAAAATGAAAAGTCTAGATTTATACATGCTTAAACTATAACAATTGTAAATGATTTAATATTTTTTTGCTATGTATAAAGATACATATTTCTATTTCATCAAATCAAATTCTTTTACCTCTGCATCTCACAAGCACTCTGGGTATGAACCTGCCAAAAACTGACGCTCTATATTTTTATCTTTTTCTTCTGTATGGTTGTAAATAAAACTCTAAAAAATAAGTAAAATCAACGTATTAAGAACACGGAACTCGACTAAAATACTTTTGAAACAGGATAAAGTTCTGACATTCAGTCAACTGAAAGGTGACATAACGAAAGCTAGATGGTGACATAATGTACCGTATATCCGGGTTTTTTACACGTGTCACAAATTTTTAAATTGCGTTTGTTGTTTTTGCGATTTAAAAAGTATCTTACAGCAAACAATTTACCGGATGTAATTTTTTCGTACAGGCATTGAATATTTTGCGATGTAAAAGTGATCGCGAAAAAAGCGAAAATTTGATCATCGCAAAAATAACCTGATCTGCCATTCAGTCACCTTTTTCAGACCTTTCAGTTAACATTCAGTTGACTGAATGTAAGAGCTTTCAAATTGCCTTGTGTTAACAAAAAAAATCCACTGCTTAAAGCCTGGCAGAATATCCGGAAAAGTTGACAAGGGCAAATACATTAGAGTTATAACCCGTAAAATATAAGAGGTAGCTAATTTATATTTTCTCAAGACACACTGGTTCTTAACTGTTTGTCTTATCATGAGCTTTGGTTGATCGGTTAAAAAAGAGCAAAAGTCTTTAAAAATATATAATTTTCTTTATTTCAGCTTTATTAACAAACACCAAAATTCCATTAAAAACATATATATAAACATTTTCCTACATAGAAAAATAAAGATGTTGAGAGACCTATTTTTATCGGCATGCAAAAAGTCCCGATATGTCACAGAGACCCCCCTATCACTCATTGTATAAAATCATTTCTCTTCGTATCCCGTAGGATGGTAATCCCATTAACTCTAGAGTGTTGATTCAAAGTCGCTCCGGGTTATTTTGGACTAAAATAGCTGTGTTGACATTCCACTTGGAGGAGGATATGGTTAAATCACGCTCCTGGTCTCTATCACTGTACTCTTGCTGACGGAACAATTTCTTTGCAATTTTTGTAAATATAGACATACGCAGTTTTTTTCCGTTAAAAATCACGAGCGGCTTCACACAAAAAACTATATTTAAAAAAAATAAAAACAATAACACTCAGAGTTTTGTATTTTACTTATTTTGTTTCTTTCTTGTTTTGATTTTTGACTATAAATTAATAAATTTATCGAAGAAACATGAATTGCTGCTTTGTATAAAAAAAAAAAAAAAAAAAAAAAAAAAAAAAAAAAAGATACGCACAAAATCAACTTACCTCGACTGCCGTTTTAAAATTTGCTGACGTTGTTATGAAAACGTTTTAAATACACTCATAGATTCTGTTCCACTTTGCACAATCAATTGATAAATCCAGTGTGCTACGTACGGAACAAATACTACAGACGAGGTTCCGCTGTTTAACTCTTGGAATAAACCCTGTTCCCCTTTTTTCTATATCATCCACATGTATGAGGTACATAGATTATTGTTGAAAATACGTTCTCACTAAGTTAGATTTATTGTATATTATGTTGTGTTAAAGTATACTCATTAAATAACGAATATAGAAATTACCTTTTTTATGCTAGTCTCGATTGTGTGAACGTTTACAAAGGAAGGTGATGGACCCTATATTGACAACAACTGTACGAACAACAATAGCAACGCTAATTACCAATATATTACGTGATGGTCAGTCCCGGGTATTGGCAATATCACCTTATTAGACTTTGATACACGGTCAACAATGTTCTTTTGACAAGGACGATTGTGTGTTGGATTCCAGATTGGGTTCTTTGTTCGAGTCTCATTTTCAATAGGAGTACAATACATAATACTTAGGTTAAGTGCGTTCGGTTTGCTTCCGGACCAAAAATAATATCGGTGTCTCTGAAATAATGCTAGCGTGAACGGCACGAAATACCATAAAACACAATACAAGAACAAACTCAAGTACAGATCTATTTCCCTTTGATGGAGATATTTTGTGTTTTTCCTTCACGTTTCTTAATATAATGCCTAACTGTATATTTTAAATTTACTGTGTGGGTGTATGTACAAATTTGCAATCTTTCAAATTTTGTAAAAAAAACACCCAGTCTGTAAATTTAAATTGTTCAAATAGAGAGTCAACTTTATAAATTACTTGCTCTAAGATATGAACGTCTTTAAAGTGCCCAGATGATTATTTTTGGGATGATTAAAAAACCAAAATATGCCAAGACAAACCGGTACCCCTTTTAACAGTAATTACAAATAGAAATGGTGGATTAACCTTAATGCAGTTTCGAGGTAAGCTAAAAGTAAAACCATATTAACAAAATCATAAGATCCGGATTTACATCAACAATCGTCAAGTCAACCCGAGAAATGGCTTTGGCTATACACTTTCACAAGAAATTTATTGAGTCCTACAGGATAATTAGCGCCGTTACTGCATCGAAGCTTCCATCACTCTCAGTTTTCAGCAATATTGCTTCGAATGAAATGAATTTACGGAGCTAGGATGTAGTATAATGGTTCTTCAACTAACAAAATTAGGCATTAAAGCAACGGTGCATATTGTAAGTGAATAAACTGACAGTGAAGTTAAAAAAATGTGTTCATCTAATCTGAAAAAATTGTTATATTACGTCACGAAATTTCTAAATCTGCTTACCGATAACTGTATCTATTAAAGACGCTCTATTTCCAGAAGTTATCTAATGGCTCCTATTTCCTGAAACAATTCAAATACCTCCGCTGACCCTCTTTCGACTTTGTTTTTGTTGAGGGAAAAACCAAACAAGAAAATGAAAACAGAAAACAAAGAAGCTGCAGCGTTTTGTGAACTTCGCTGTGAAAAAGACAGCTACAAGAATCTAAACTTCAATCTCTCCACGAAATCTTTGACGTGCTAAACACGAGAATAGAGAACATAAAATTCATTATTACAAATGTTGTTTTCTACTTAGCTTTGAAAATACCCTCATAGACATTTGTTGATATAGCCCCTGAGTTGGAAACCAGAAAATACATTGGAGGATTTGAAGCGCTAATTCAGGATCAAAATCATTACAATGATGTCAGCATATATCATCCACTTCATAACTGTAGAAAAATACGCTTAATGATAGGGTTGTTATTATATGGGTAAGGCATATAGGAAATCAATGCATGTACGAACGATACACCAAAACAAAAATCATACAGTTTATTATTATTGTGATTTTCTCCTATTTTAGCGACATCCTATTCACAAAGAGAGTTTATTAGGTATTTTTTGTTGTTGTTTTTTTTTTTTATTCTCTATATCATTTTCTTCAAATGCTACAGCAAATTTTACAAAGAACTTAAGTTTAAAAGGCTATACATTGCTCCCTCGAATAAAATGTACATGTATAATATATAAAAAATATGAACGTTTACACAATTTTGATAAAAGCATTGACTTGCTAAATTTTGAGATCAAACAAAATGTGTCAATTTGATAAGATTGCAAAAAATGGGCCATTGTTTACGTCATATATTGAAAATGAGTGCAACCGAGTGACAGGAATGAAATTAAGATTGGTGTAATCTCTTCAGCAAAATATTTACACAAACATTACTGAAATACTTTGGAAATGTTAACTTATGAGGACCGGTTGCTAAATTGACTCTGATCATTTACAGTCCTTCATATCTAATGAGACAGCAATTTATTCTTACTTTATCACATTACAATTGTGAATCGTCAGCTCTTTTTTTTTAATATAAAAATATGTCTATATATGTTTGTATTAAGATTTTTAAAAAATTCTCCTTCTACTTGCCGGATGTTTTCATCATAAAATATCTAATATGCGCATTAAACTTATGAAATACAGTGTGTAAAAAAATTTTTTTTTAACTAGAAGAAAAAATCAAGTAAAACCGTTGAATTGGTTGCTAAACAAGCGTCTTCAAACAAATCCTTCCAGAATCGTTCATCTTTGTACATTTTTTACTAAATTATCAATAACTGAGGGAGAATCTGGCCATAATCTGTTCTGTACTGTTTATCGAACACGTTCGTTGTCTTTTTCGTGCTGCTGATATTGATATGATGTGATCAGATAATCCAATGTATAAGTAAGTCATGTAGATGCATACTTCAAAGGAAATCAAAAACCGTGTTAGCTTTAGATTGTTTGTCACAATACAAACTGTTACATTGCTCTATATATACAGGTACATTCACATCCTTAACATGACTGAATCAATTTGAACAACGGCGTGTTGCAAGTGAAGCACACTGTCCGTAACTTACTTCGCAACATCAATACTGTTCCATATCTGTAACAATATCACTGATAAAAAAAACCCTAAAACCCAACGCTCACTATTCTCTGTATTGCCTTCTTCAACCTCACTTATTCCATTCCTCTCTCAAAGGATTTAAAATAGACGTTAGGTGGTTCAGGTTTTACCCATCTGTCAATCCATTCCTCTGTCTCTCCAACTTGTCGGTCATTTAAAAGACCATGCAAGTCTGTATATAGGTTTAAACTTTGTCTTAAACCGTAGAACTTAAGGAAATACTGAAGTCGTTATCAATAGATCACCTTTACGAGTCATTTATTAATTTAAAAATATCAGTGATTCGACGATTTCACTGTATTATAATGTTAACTATACAAGAAACTATATATTTATAGTGATTTCTCTTTTTCTGTACTCAACACAATCATTGTAAATTCTTTAGAGGGAACGTTCGTCAAAGTATTCAAGTTTTTCTTTCGGAAAAACTTGATAAGGAATTCTGTTTGCTTTTATATGTACTCTAAAAAAGTGAGGGATATTTAGTGCAACATAACATAATCTGTCAGAAAACTTGTAGAAGAGTGCAATAATCCATAAAATAAGAAGAGACAGAGGGAAGGGGGGGGGGGGGGGTGCTCGTCAGTAGAGAATAGACTAATTACCTCACTATGAATTATGTCAACGAGTGCTTACATTTAAGGTCGAGAATCACAAGCACCTGCTTGATATAATTTCTAAGTATTATACAATACGGAAGCGTAGTTCAAAATAGTTTTTGCTGCATATATCCCTTTTATTTGTAGTGGTGTGTGTTTGCAGAGCAATTCAGCGAAGAGCCGGAACCATATGTAATAATCTCGATTTTTTACGACTTCCAAAGAGGAAATGCGTCTTGCATAGCCCAACGTTCGTCGAATATTATATAGTTCTCTTTTATTCAATAAAAATGCAAATATGGAGCAGCTATTGTTATCTTTTATACAAGACGGGTTAATTTTACTAAACAATAGGATATCAGACTCCCTGCAAACTGTCAATTATAAATACGTTCCGGAGAAATATGTTTGATTCGGTTCATGAAAATGTCTCTGCAGATGTTACTAAGCATGCATTAATAACTTGACGTAAAAGCATTGTCTCAAGAAAAAACAGTTTTTCCTCGATGGGAATGAAAATTATCAAATCAACTTGGTTTGTATCTGAGCCTGTGAGATAAGTTTAGGACAAACTTCTGTAGTGAACATTGCATAAAATATGATAAAATGCTCATTTTCCAGGTAGATATATAAGTAGTATACGAGTAAAAATTGAAATATATTTTTCTTACCTGTTTGATTCAAAAAGACCTCGCAATGTGTTCACTTGGCGAGAATCCTTGGTTGTGTAACAAAGCAGGTGTCCAAATAAATAAGGTTAATTACGGCGATAAAGCAACGGTAACGGACAATCACTGATTAATGTCCAGCGCAGACCGACCACTGTGGGGCAAAGGTGACTTCAATCACTGCAATTAAAACAAATGGAGTATAACTTTCCATCAAAAAAGAGAGATGATGAATTGATAGAGAACGTTTTTTTTTTAAAATGACAAATTACAATGACGTCATCAATTAGCAGACGACGACATGTAGGAATGGAAAAGGTAATTGATTACAAAGATTGAATCGGGTGTAGAAATCCAACATGTACACTTTTTAAATAGATATGTATTTATTAATGCCATTATGTGTATGACACCATTCAAAAGAAACATGAATGCATTCATACATAACTTAAACAACAGCGTACTCGCAGGCAATTTGACCCTTTTTACAAAACTAGAGTACTACAGTTTGCTGAGGCACTTAAAAGCCACCTGTTCAATCTGTTCGAACGCTATGAAATAAGAAGAATTTTCATACAAGT
Source organism: Magallana hongkongensis (assembly GCA_016163765.1). Lineage (NCBI taxonomy): Eukaryota > Metazoa > Mollusca > Bivalvia > Ostreida > Ostreidae > Magallana > Magallana hongkongensis. The sequence continues at coordinate 49,218,973 of WFKH01011801.1, forward strand.
TTTGTGTTTTATTGTTAGCTCTGTTTTATTGTAGTGGTGCAGACCGACATTTTATACTTGAATATGCTTTACAAACTCATTATCACAGAGACAATTTATTTCTGAATGAAAGTATTGAATTGCACAAAAAATACATGTAGTTTTTCACCGAATTCTGTCACAAACACCACTGTGTGCAAACAGAAAGCAATACAGGTTAATTACAATTTTTCATGTCAGAATTGTAATTGTAATTTACTAAATATATTCTTATGATGAAACATTGATGTTTTAAATGTTTTTACTCATATTTAGAATCTATTTAACATCTTTGATTGTAGCAGACAATATAATATTGTCGTCATGTACGAAAATAAGGTGGTTAAAATTCCATAGTGCAAAGAAATTGTACCAAAAAAAAAATCATATATGTTACAATAATGTGTAGAATTTTATCTCTTTTTTTTATGCAGCAAATAAAAATTCTGCTCAAATTGCTTGAATTGGGATGACTTGAAAGAGTTGAACTTCTGTATTCAACTCAATGAGATGTATTAAAGCAGAGTTTACGCTACGCTCTTGGCTAAAGACTTTCATACCATATAAAAGTATTATCATACACTTTTATCAATCGACTTTACACTTTATTATCTTCCTAAATGATCGGTTCCATTACCCAACATATATCAATATACCAAGCTATAGACTTGGGGAAAAACAAATTCCATAGTACGTTTGGGAGATTGGTCAAAAATAAAATGCATAATCGTTGTTTTCACTCTAGCTTACCTATTTGCTTACTTCAACAAGCACGTTGCACTTTTGCATTCTATAGTCAGTGTATTTAGGTCTTCAAATATATCAAATGTACTGAAAGTTTTCAAAATAAGCACGCACGGTACCGTAGTACTGAGTCGTACGAAGAACAACATAAATAGCGCCAAACTCTTAACTGTACTTTTTTTATGTTTTTCTACGTAAAGATAAAAGAATAACTCTAGACAAAAAACTTCGGTCGACCAACAATTCGTTTCTGATGCTCAGAAGGAGAGGAAGTAGATCTCGTGCTTAATCCACTATGTATACTTTAATTCCCGGTTTCTTTGCCGTTATCAATGGCTCGTTTTCACACAAAACGCCTTTTTGATGACTTAATGTATATCGCTCTTAATGTCGATTATTTGCTATGATAACGACCCTTTTACAGTCTATCAGGCCATCACAACGTTACAATTCACGTATCAAACAAAACCAAGTTCTCCAGTTTCTGATTTGCCCCAAAAGCTTGCAATATATATCTAAGAAGAATACATTAATAATCCAATACAATTTTGAGATCGCGATCATCTATTTGCAGCGCGCGTTTGATTCCGTAAATGGAATATAAAAAGTCAAGATTGTTAAAACACACGACATCTATAAGGACATATCGAATGGATTTACATGTACAGTGGTGGGCCAGGGGAATATTAGAGGTTCGAACCATGTCAGAGACATTTTGACACAATTTGTTATCAAAATTTGGTTTCTGCAAAAAGCAAATGTCCGATGTCACAATAGCAGGATCCTAATTGTTCAACAACCATATGGGCAAAATAAATTGGCATCAAAGGTTGTCGTCATTAAAAGGAAAAAAAAATCTAGCGATCAATCAAGAATATTTAATGTTATTTGTAATACCAACAGTGGGCGAGTTCTTGACAGAATAAAGAAAGAAGATGCTGCTGCTAGACAGAGAGAAAGATTGCTTTTTCTAGAACTTCAGTGCAACTAAAACACTAATGATATTCTTCTGTTTTAATTGGGGTTTGGTCATAGTTATTGTCCCCAGTTATAAGTCTTGCTGTATATAATTGTTCTTACAAAACTTACAAAACGGACAGATGCTGTCTGATTTGATATCACGGATGACCTATAGAATTGGCTTCATTTTACAACCCTTCCAGTCGATCTTTCCTTTTCCGACTCGTTCCAATAATTTAAGAGTACATTCCGAATAACTGTATACCTCATCATATGATGTTCAGATCTTTGATAAGTAGGCGTCTAGTTTACACGCACGTTGCTACGAAATTGAGAATTGACCTGACACACCAGATTATCTATAAGACGGCGCTTCTGCTATATTTTAATTTACAAAGCTGTAACATAAGCTGTGACACATCATATCCGAGTGGTAGTATTTAAAACTAGTTATCAATGTTGCCAAACGAAGGATGCAGATAATGAAATGTTACTATTGTCGACTCAATTAGGAAATACTTTGAACCAAAGTAACGGGGTGATGCAAAATCCGAAAAGGCTTTTCACAACGCTCACACGCATCTGTTTTTAATATGGAAAATATGAACGATTCAGTTCAATTTCTTTAATTCTCGCTTTGTCTATCCCATGAAAATTTCCGAACGTCAGTCGGTGTCACGTGACACAAGTTTATGTACGTGTAAATCCGAGTTTCTCCCTATAAACTTTAAACGTCTTGCCCGCTATTAAGTTGACAGCATGTCGACATAATCATATTTCTGATGAAGCTTTGTTAAAGTAAAATACAATCAATTTTAATTCACTAATTGAATTGTATTCAATAATACCACTCGAGAGGAAGAAGATAAATCTCCGTCCACAATGAACCGAAGTCAATAAAATATGTTTCCTTGTCAAACGCTCGAACAAAAATTAAAATCAAATGTTGCTGATCTTTCAGACAAGACCCTTATTGATGTTTGTCAGTGAAGGAGATGGGGAGCTAAAAACATCTCATGACGGCCAAACTAAGACAGAGATTCCATAGGAACTCTTGCTCACGGATGTCTTGCTCACTGAATTGTTGAGTGTGCAATACAACCGAGGATTTCCGATTGGACAAAATACTACTTTAAGGCATGAAAATTTCTTGAAGAGGCACATGTGCCACATCGCTCACCCAAGCAACGCCAACGTTGACCAAGGTAGCCAACATTTCTTCATACGTTGTACTACAGTTCCTTTCCTATTAGTTTTTTAAAAGCCAAAATTGTACAAAAATGATCATCAAATCGTGTTGATATCCTGCATAATCTATTACGAATTACTATATTACTCATTATATAATCTTTAGAAAATTGAAAAGTTTCATATTTTTGCTCAATTATATAGGCTACATTTATTTATAATCGCAATTAAACAGTTTCGTACGTTTTTCATTAGTCGTTTTGCTTTAAGAATGGATTTTTCTTCACAGTATATTACATGTATATGTAAACAAAAAACATGGCATGCTATTTGTTCACATGACAAAACATTCTGAGCTCTATATTACTTCTGACTTTCAGATTTTGGTCAAGCATCAGAAATATCCAACTTGATCATTCTAGACTTAAAAAGGGGAAAAACAATTGGAAAATTTTAGGCTGAAATTGTCAATCAATATAGACGTCGTGATAAAATCAGGAAATAACAAACAATAGGATGGGGTGTTTAAATTCAAATTATATTTTTCCATTTTTTGACTTGCGAAGGAGCACTGACCCTTCATAAAAAACCTTTAATCATGGATGCTTCGTGTCAAATGAGGTTGATATTGGATCAGTGTGGTTCGAAGAGCAGTTTAACTGGCAGATAGGTGGTCCAAAATGCATGCTTACTTAAAAGTTTAAAGTGAGCTAATAGCACAAACGACTGCGATGCATTTAATCGAAATTCTAAATTCAGTAAAAGTCTTTGTATTAAGAGTACACGGGGTTCGAGTAAATGTTAACATGTTCATAAATCCTTGTCTTTCAAGACATTCCTGGTTCTTTCCAATTATCACAAAGGTGCGATAGCAAGAAGTCTATTCTCCCTTCATGATAAAAAAATCAAATTAAAAAAACACATACAAAATTCGCCACTCACTTCCAATTACCGTCAGGATTCAATATCTCCCAGATAACCCCTACTATTTTAACCATCAGCATCTCATAAATCCCGCCAATCATTGACATGAAAAAATAATTCGTCGTACATTGGGAACAAACGTGTAGTCTTCATGCCACCGTAAAAAACACTTGTCAGAGAAACTTTTCTCCAATTTTCTTGATATATCAGGGTTTCTTCTTTTTAAACATCAATTAATATAGTCGTTGGAAGAAAGACTTCCTACTTTAGCATCTGTGATTTGTACAATGTTTTGTCACATGCTAAGTTGTTGCGTTCTGAACTAAATAATAAATTGTACATAAAAACATGATTGTCTCTTTAGTGCATACATATTCACCATTTGACAATTTTCACTTAAATACTCATGCACCAATTACATGCATGCATGCATAATATGTGATAAATGTTTCTACTTGTCCGTTCAAGATCATTTCGCATTTCGCTGTGATCAGCAATGCTCTCTTTAGCGTCTATCATTTTACAAAAGATATCTTGTAACACCTAAAATAAAACAGAACCTATAATTTATTTTGATTGGTCAACTGACCGCCGTGTGCGAAAAGCGAGGGCTAATCGAAAGAATCATCGTAGTGTTACGCATGTTGAAGTTCGCAACAAAAATATTTCTAGTTTTTTTTTCTACTAAGCGTTATTTGCATAATTCTATGAATATTAAATTCTATCAGCATCATATTCTCTTATATTAGACAAAATCAATTTTTCCCCAAATTCGGAAACACATTAAGAAAGAATGCCAAAGATTATGTCATATTCGGAAAGTCAGTTCGAAACACCTAGCTCTCATCCTCTTCCCTCTGTAGAGACAAAGACTTTTTTCTTTTGTACGTATCGTTATCCCATGGTACGCTATAAAAAATTCTAAGTTTGTAGTGCGTTTCATTAAGATTTTTGTCTAATTACTATTTTTATATTTACTCCAATCCAGTAGAGATGATTCTAAACGATAGATCAAAACAGTTGTCACCTTTTTTGGACCGGAATCAAAAGATAAAAGGGCATGCCCATTTTCTTGCTGCATTTAGTTAATCCCATGGGACTAATATCTGCAAAACAGTTGGTTCCATTCTTGGAAGAAATAAATCCTGTTACATTTCCTGGAAATATCTTTCAAGATCTCCGGGGAAATGACATTGATCATACATAATATCCTAACACTTGATTTGATCTACAAAATATCCCTTAAATCAGAAGTTCCATGAACTGGACCGCGTCTTAATTTATCATTAATAGCATAGGGTAAATAAACAAACCGATTGAATTCGTCTGATCTCTGAGGGGAACCGTTGTTAATGCCATACAGCACTGTATGTTTATGATACAGATACACACGAAGTCGCCTAATGCATACTTTGACACATATATGGTATGAACTGTTGGCTGTAATGCAGTACAAATTTAGGATAGTTGAGTGTCCATTATTTTATTATATGCTGAACAGTTATTAAGCTGTCCAGACTGTACTAATCCATACAAGGACGCTCTCTCTCTCTCTCTCTCTCTCTCTCTCTCTGGCCCAAGTGTCATTGTATATGACATAAATTATGTGATGACTGGCCAGGCTACAGACGTCATCGACTTCTTTGCCATGCCGTTAATTAAATATCACCAAACCAAGATCAAATAATTAAAAAAGATTTCATACTGTGTGATTTAATATCATTTGTAAAAGTCGGCTCTTATAAATTTGACCATCGAGTTGGGCTTTGAACTCAGTTGTCAATGAACACCTGTCCAGCTGAATTACTTCTGAATTCAGCGCAACATTTGACAATACGTCAATTTACATCAGTATGCAATATTAAATCAATGCACCTCACTGTATACCTTACAGGGCAACTTTATAACTATTTATGGTATCCGATCCATATTAGGACCTAATTTTTTAACCTTTAATATCCATTATAATAATAAATACTCTGATATTAATACGAAACATTTTAGAGTAGAAAAGGATTTACCAAGAGAAATTTTGATTTTTCATGCATGCTCCGGGATATACATATATAGGTATAGAAAAACAATGTATCTAGCTCACTTAACAGATTTTATCTCAATTTCGATCTAAATGTTATGAGTTAAATAAAACATATACATTTACATATATTTTAACCTATAATTGATATGAAGGTATCATTTATCATTTTCGCTGTCAGTAGAAGAAAAAATATACAACTGAAGAATATTTGTAAGAGAGAAAGAGAAAGTAGTAAGAACCATTGCTTTAAAATTTCTAGTTAAAAATACATTTCACAGTAAAACAAAAGCCAAAAAATTCTACTCACATGTGAAAGATGTCGTCTGTTGTATGCGTTTAGGGAACTGTCGTCTGCTCTGGAGAATGCCGTCTGCTGTAACGGGAGTCAATATTATCACTAATAGAAAGCACGTGGTACATCGTGACACTAGACGGGGCTTTTCCAGTCGATCTGTTTTTATTTCAAATAACTTTGATATATGAAAAAAATTAACTCAAAAGCCCCAAAAATATTTTCAATACTGACAGTACAACAAGCTATGGAGATTAGTTTCTCCCTAGTGATGTCGCGATGTCGGCAGAGAGTGGCTACCTAAGCATCACATATATTTTTCACTCAACCCTTCTTAAAAGAATACTAGAACATTTTTTTATTTATTCCATTACTGACTCCTGTAGTTTTTAGCAGATAACACAAATATCGGAGGCTGAGAGGCCAAACTTTAATCATAAAAACGTCTAATGATTGTTCAACTTTTTCTGTTGCAGAGAGAGAGAGAGAAAGTCGTTTTCCATATTGAAAGTACATTTCCTGGATGTCTGAATCAATCAAACAGTCGGAGGGTTTTCCTCTGCTGTTACTTTTTTTTCTGAAGGTCCATTTCATGCATTAATGCACCATATGCATCCTTTTCAAAGAACGAACAAGATTAACCCTTTTTATCAGAGATCTTGAAGGAATCTTGCATTACGAATGCAACCGTAAAATTTGGCCTCCGCTTCTCCTGATCTTACAATTTCCGTTGTTTTGGGAACGTAGGAAGGACGCTATACGGAAGCACACGAGCTTCGCTATTTCTGGAGTAAGCCAACTTAAAAAATGCCTTGCTTTGTTAACTGAGATTACCGAGATGTTGCAAGATTATCTTGTCGATCTTTTGAAATGATGGCTTCTTGATTTGTCATTGAAATATTGGTGGAGACATATTGATCTATCACAGGTCCAATATCAAACATCACAGCCATCGGCCCAGATGGCGATTTTTCCCCTAGATTTAGAATCTTCCCACAAACACGGAAATATGTTTTTCTGAATATTTCCAGACACAGATTAAACACTCAATGGTTATCGATAAAGATATTTTATGTATAATATCTGTTTCAACCCCAAAAATACTGTCACTAAGTGCAGTGTTAGCTGTGAACATTTTTCTTGCCATTTGTGTGAAATGCGATAAATAAAGATGATTTATCTTGAAACTTACGAGTACAGACGTCTGAGGGGTAGCGCCCATTAAGCAGCAAAGCAAATAAACAATAATTTTTCAGAAATTTATGTAGGAGAGATGTCAAAAATTCAAGAATAGATATTTAAAAATTGAATACAGAAAATGTTCTTCTAGCTACCCACAGACGGTATTTGTAAGTATATGTAAAACATTAATCTCACAGAAACGCAACTCATACACACACTTTACATTGCAGCACTAACTGGACCTAACGTAATTACATGCAAATCATCTTTGAGGGAAAATATTAACAAGAGGCCCATGGGCTCACCTGAATAACAATAGCCATAATAAAATCAGCGTTATGGAGTCATATACAAAATATCTGGACAATGTAGTAAAATAGATCCTGCATGAAAAGATTTCCAAAACTTTCTTCAGATATTCTTCATAGTCATATCACATATTGAGCATTGCAGTTCTCAAGAAGATCTTAAACAACTGTTCATATAAATATAAACCTACATCAAACCTTGAACCCCTTGTGTGGCCAAAGAATTGTCCAGGGGCCACAGTCTAAACAATTGAGAATCAACAAATGTCAAGATTCTTGAATATAAGTAATTCCATATATTATAACATTTGAGTTGTTGAGAAGAATTCAATTTTTTTCCTATGTAAAAATTCGACCCCCATCCCATTGTGGCCCCACCCTACCCTTGGGGATCCTGATTTGAACAAACTTAAATCTACACTACCTAAGGATGCTTCCACACAAGTAACAAATTTTCTGGCCAATTGGTTTTTGAGAAGAAGATTTTTAAAGAGTTTTCTCTATATATTCTTATGTAATAATTCGACCCCCATTGTGGCTCAACCCTACCCCCGGTGATCCTGATTTAAACAAACTTGAATCTACACCACCTAAGGATGCTTCCACACAAGTTACAGCTTTTCTGGCCAATTGGTTTTTAAGAAGAAGATTTTTAAAGAGTTTTCTCTATATATTCCTATGTAAAAAATCGACCCCCATTGTGGCTCATGAATCTACTCTACCTGAGGATGATTCCACACAAGTTACAGATTTTCTGGCCAATTAATTTATGAGAAGAAGATTTTTAAATATTTTTCTCTATTTATTCCTATGTTAAAATTTGACCCCCATTGTTGCCCAACTGGACTCATTAAAAGTTTCGGCTTTTCTGGCCAATCGATTTTTGAAAAGAAGATTTTGAAAAATACCAACAAATTTTCATCAATTCATAATGATCTCCCATTGAAAGAGGGCGTAGTCCTTTATTTTAGAACCATTTTAACAAGACCTTGGACTTTCATTAGGGCGTAGCTATCTATTCCTTGCGTCAAAACAAGTTAAATATGACGCGGTTTCAAGCGAAATATGCACTGATTGCGTAGTCTTAGCTCAAAAGCCAGACAAATCTTGTTGATTTCAAAAAACCATGACTGAGTGGCCAGCGATGAAATAGACAGGCCTACGTCACATTGCTGTTTGACACAACTACCCAAAGTCCAAGCTCTTGTTAAAATGGTTCTAAGAAACTTGAATTCCCTTCACCCAATAATGCTTTTTGCCAAGTTTGGTTAAAATTGGCTCAGTGGTTCCGGAGAAGAAGTCGAACGGACGGACGAACGCCGGACAAAAAGTGATCAGAAAAGCTCACTTGAGTTTTCAGCTCAGGTAAGCTAAAGCTAGATTTTACAAAAAGCCGCTGAATACACTTCGGCTAGCTAACACATACATGTATATGTATAGGTTTATGTCAAGACATTATATCACAGATATGCATCTCGCGCACGCATTTTGCATTGAAGCACCAACTGGACTTAACGTGATTTCATGCATATATCATGTCTCCGAAGAGAGAGAGAGAGAGAGAGAGAGAGAGAGAGAGAGGAGGGGGGTGGGGGTGGGGTGCCAAAACCAAATCAATGCGTATGAAAACGGGAAGTTATCATTGAATGCTCCTATACGTCCAGCTCTTGGCGGCGACAATCAGTAGCTATCGCTGAGCATAAAGTGCACAGTAAAAAAAAGTGATAAAAAAGCTTTGTCTTACCTAAAAGTCGCGTTGAATCTAAAGTAGATAGGGGGCTAGGGTGGTAATGGTACGAATCCTATTGAATGGAATTGATAGAAAACTTGCCAACATTTCTGTGAATTATGAAAAGGATGTGTTTTTGGGTCAGGTACCGAATATGGATTAACACGCACATCTCTTCCTTTCGCCAAAAAAAAAAAAAAATAGAAATACTGGGGCACGCTTCCTATATGACAATAATTATTTCGAAATACATGTACTATTTTGAAATAAATTGCTTAGTTAAAAACATGTAAATAGCTATCAGTTTGTATTTTTGATACGTTTTATAAGCTGTTAATTATTGTAAAAATACATGTAAATATAGAGAGTAAAAACAGGTGTTTCTCTCTTCCTGTTTGACTACAGCATCCTCATACATGCCACAAGGATCTTTATGCTTTGTCTCCAGTCAAGATCTTCAATTTAGATTACGACAGAAGAAAAGATAAAAATGATTTTAACCAAAAAATTTCCTCGGCGCATTGGTAAAATGGTGGAAAGTATGTTAATATTTACTCAGAATAACGGTCGTGACAATTTTATCTTAAACTAAATGTTTTATCCTCAGCCTTAGCGAACTAAAAACCTATTGCCGACGTCTATACCTCACTATATTGATATCCACTCATTTCTGCAGCCAGAGAATTTCGTCACTTCGTTTTCACAAAAGGTTTTCATCTGTCCCCCGATCTCTTGAGAATTGGTTCAATCAGTCCATTTATTCAAGAGAACAAAACGAGGTCCCTCGGTAGTTATCGTAGTCAGAAGTGATATTTCAATGCCAATCAACGCTAAATCTGGGCAAGATGCTCTTGATAAATGGAGGGGGTTCTAGTGTAGATAGAGGTCGTTTCTTTAAAAAGAAATGATGGGTCGACGGTGCCATTCATTACAGCCGCCTTAATTAAAATTCGATATCTGATAGTCCTTCTCAATTAAGAATCTTCTGAGTTGAATTTGAATATAATTGAAATATTTCAATAGCCTTGGTAAATAGCACGCACCTGCTTTTTTGTTACATCTAATTCAAAAATATATTTTGGGATATCAAAACAATCTACCTTGTGTGATGGGTACCGTATTATAGTTGCCTACTTTTTATTTTGAATATTTTAAAGAAGACATTGAATCATCTACTTATTGATACGGATGTAGTAAAACATGCATTAATTGGTTGGGGTGTTTTTATACATGTATTTTGATTTTGAACTTTATTATGACAAAAACAACCTTATTTTTCACCTGGACATTCCTCGGAGAAATAAACAAAGTTTGTCAAATGTAAATGGCCATCATCCAAAAATGTAATAGAAAAATATAATGCCAAACATATTTTTCTTTTTCTGGAACGGACGGTTGGTGATCTTCACGAATAAAATACATATATTTCTCTCTAACATGCTCCTAGTGCAATACTTTGGGTATATTAGAATGGCTAGTGTAGGTTTCAGACTTGTGTTTATGCAATAAACTAAAGTTGTTACGTCAGTCGTGGAATATATTTTCTATTGAAAGCTTACAAAAACACAAAGGCCCTCTAGTGTGATTTGATACCGCATCGATACATTCTAATGGAAACTGGGTAATTGACATTGGTTTCGCCATTCAAAACTCATTCATTCATGCTCGTAGTTACTAGTATTCCAAGAAAATTAAAAGTACCGTGGAGCTTTGGGACGGGATACGGAAGCAATAATTCTTATTACATTGGTGTTAATTAATTTCGCAATAAACGCTTAACATGTCATACGAGTTCATTCAAATAGTTTCGTTCAATATCGAACAAATTGCATAATCAAAGTCCTTAGGGAAAATAATCCTTTAAAAAAATGGAAGATAATATAAAAAATCATAGAAGTTGAAATTATTATGTCAAAATATGCACAAACAAGAGAGTATATATATTTTTCTGAATTGGTTATGGCAAAAGATGTTTTACTACCTGCTGTTGATATATGTGATTAAAAAGACTCAATCCCCAGGCATTCGTTAATTAGTTCGGCAGATAAAATGATTACTTTCCTATCTAAGTGGTTGCGGCAGTCTAAAATGCATATATAGCTGCCAGTGATTCTAAATCTTCGACAGAACTGGTGAATATCTGACTAGTGTAATTACATTTAACAAAAGCTATCTTATCTGTACCTATAAACTGAAGTATACATCATCCTCGTGCTAATTGCGATCAGAAATTGTGAAGCCGTGTTGAAAACTTGCTTTCAAGGATAACCAAGCTATAAATTTCTTGAGTTTAAGTATTTTTAGCCTTCATTACATAACAAAAGTAAGAAAAAAAACTACGATAAGCCCTATCTAACTTCCGGTTTACTAAAAACATCAAAGCGAGACACTGATTAATAATTTGACTACTTGCTCAAAAGTTTTTTTGGTTTTTTTTTTTTAATTCTATAGTGTGCGACCTTTAAAAGATATTCAACCTATAAATTGTCAATATATGCATATATGCCTATTTGACTCAAAAACGTTATGTTAATTTTACTTTTTAAGTATCATTTTTACTTTTGTTAGGAAAACCTAAACGCTGTACATGTATCTTTAAGGATTCATTGTTCATAAGACAGGAACGTTCATGAATACGTCATACTAAGGAACATCCGTAGGACATACCTGTATCACATAGAACGTCATACATAGGAACACACATAGGTTATGTGTTCAGAAACTCATGTCATATCATAAGAACACTAGTCTTATATGTCATATTTATGGAACACCCATATAGGTCATAGCTTAAGCAAATCCATAGAGCATATCTAAGAAATATTCGTATGCCAAACAGATCACTCATATGTCATATTATAGGAACATTCATAGGCATGTCATATAGGAACAATCATTTAACTTAAAAGTCCAATAAGTCATAGCTGAGGAACACGCATAGGTCATAGCTTTGGAAATCCTAGGTTTATATCATGGGCACATTAATACCGGGTATGTCATTTCACAGAACACCAATATATCTTAACAACACCCATAGTTTTTCTATCATAGGGAGGTATAAAAACATTCATAGATCATATCATAGGAACAACAACACGGCATATCTATGGAATAATCATAAAGCATGTGTTCGGAAACCAATTGATCATGTCCATATGGAACCCGCAAAAGTCATATCATAGGAACACTCATATGTTATATTCATGGAACACGCATAGGTCATAACTAAGGCAAATCCATATCTAAGAAATATTCATATATCATACCTTAATTATTTAACTAATCATTTGCGTCAGAGTAAAAATGGTGCTTAGTTACTCTTGTCGTATTTCTCTTATTTCATCCCAGAACTAACATGGGATTGAAGAGTCAGATTCCACAGTAAAGTAACTGGTCTCCTTTAAGCATTCACACTCTTTTCACGATAACTATACTTTAATTAATTAGTTCGTTGCTTTTCAGAAACGGGGTGCTAACTCTCGACAAAGTAATCGATTTGCCTTGTTAATTTTTACACAGATTCCTTTGGAGGTACGAAAAAAATCACTTTATCCAAAGTTTAATTAAGAACAAAAAACACAGTTGAAATCAAAATCTTACAAATAATATATCATAGAGAGCAAAGCTAGAATTTCTAGTTCACAAATTGTCATTCCATTCTGTCTTTTTTTGGTGTTAACTCTAAAAGTTAAGGAGGCTGAATGGTCAACAAATTACCCATCAGATCTACCTAAAATTTTAAGATATGATTTGTTTAGTTATATAAACTATTATTTAGTAAAGAAAATACCCATATATTTACCTTTTAAATTTGGGTATTTTCCAATATTTTTATATAGAGCTCTTCTTCTGAAGAAGATCAATACAGTCTAAAAATGGCCACGACCATCGAGCCCTCTTAAGTAAGTTGTTAAGTCGGAGAAATTTCATCCTTTACAAAAAACTCCACCACTTTCACCAGATAGTGTGCATGTTTATACATGAAAAGGTAACGCCAATTGATGACATCAAGAAAACAAAACAAGCAGAAAGTCCTTTACAAAAACTTTGATATTTGTTATTCAAAATTTGTGCGTAAAAATATAGATTAACAAATACCAAAGATATTTGTACATGGCAAAATGTATTACAACTGTTACAACTAGTAAATAGTAACATTTGAGAAGAAAAAACAACTCACTTGATCGCTTGCTGGTAACGGCATGTTCCTTTCATCGTGTCCTCAACAATTTAATGATGGGAGCATCTGTGCCATCTGTCGATGATTTATACTACAAAGTACACATAAACAGCTAACGTAACCACAGTACATAGTCACTGGACCACATATAATGCAGGTTGGAGTCACTTAGTCATCGCCGGTTTCCTTTTTGTATACTTTCACTTTGATGCAAGAGGCAGATTTTTTTGTTGTTGATAATGAATCAAGCCTTGTAAAAATGCCAGTAAATTTCTACGCAATATAAAGTGGATTATTTTACATCAAATATATAGCTAATGTTGTGAATAAGCTTAAGGGTACATTTATGATTGTTTTAAAGATTTCTGCAAACGTTCACCTATTTTTGCATCATCATCTTTGGTTTAAAGTTACATGCCACGTTCCACAAAAGTATCATAGCATTGAAGTTAGGAAGGTAACCTATAATGTTAATTGTGTTAGGTACGTAATAAAAATTTAATATTACATTGTGAATATGTAGATTAGAGAGGTATGTAACCATGACCTTTGCATTGTGAATTTCTGTAAGATATCCAACAAATGTACGCGATATTAAGGTCCAAGTTTAAGTGATTATTGAAGAAGTAAAAGAGTTTTTGAAAGATTACATATTTTTTGTCCAATTTTCCTAACGTTAACCGCAGACGGAACATGTAATTCTTTATCGTTTCTCAGATTTCTTTCAGATAACTTGTTTCAAATATGATAACCTTTCACCATCAATGCCAAAATGTAAAGACACCGAAATCTAACCAAATATCTTGTGGCGGTTTTTTTTTTTACTCCGACACAAAATATATAATTAGTGAATGTTCTACATCCGGGTAACTATCAACTTCCAGAAGCCGGATTAAAAAGGGGGCAAACAGAACAGGAGCTGAATTTGTTCTATTAAACGTTTCAATGAGTGACGGAAGAAGAAGTCGCCCAGATTTTCCTACCTCATGCCTACAAGTTTATATTGAGAAAAATAAATAAAATGCGCAAAACGTACATTGTGCATCCGGTGTGGATACCGCCAGAATTTCCGTATAGGAAAATAGAATGCACGAACGTCCTTGACATATTGGCCATGAGACATGCAAAAAAATGTTAATCAATAGTAAACTAAGCGGAAGATTACTTTGCTATTATTTGCTTTAACTCTCATCAAAAGCTACGAAAGAATCTCTTTAAGTTCACATGGTGCTTTGGAGGATGGCTCTGAATGCACATCCACTGTATTAACGTAACTTGGATTGATAGACCTATAATCAGTGCCGACAAAATCAAAAAATTAAATTAAATAAACGAACAACCCATCCCACCCAAAAAATATCTAGTATTTAGTTGTGATTACAATTTTTGATTACAAAATATCTTTATTAGCTTCATTTGTGGCTACCTAAAAAAAGAAATGCCATTCTGAGATTTAATTGATTATTTGACCAATTGTCATAAAATTCTGTCTTGATCTCAACCTAAAGGAAATCAACTTGACTTGCCGTTTTTTAAAACAACGTTTTAATGTTTTGTAACTGTCTAGACGACAACTTTCCTTTGTACTGGATAAATACGCAATAAAAACATTTTATACTTAACTCCTCTTGAATAAATACTTTTGCGCTTCTTTTTGTACATTTGATGAAACTATTAAAAAAAGAGAGATAGAGAGGAGTATTATTGTAAAGAAATAAACGCTTTTTAAGTATAAATAAGAAAGCTTAATATATACCCTTGGAGTTTATTTATTGTCCCCGGAATTCAGTATTTCAACAGGAAAACTGGAATAATTCGTTAATGCGATATCTAAATTACGTATTTTATATAAATCCCTAGACACAATTATTATCATTTCGCTCAAAAATTGAATCTTAGTATTATTTACAGTCATTAAGGAATTTCAGGAAATGAGATGATAAGACAGACTTCGAAATGCCATCTCGGAATCTTCCTGAAATAAGGACAATATCCGTTATCGGGGAAAATGCTGATTGCTACTATAGTGCCAGTCGTGTCTACGTAAGATAAATGGCGATCTAGAAAAAAAAGGGGCATGGATTTTACTTTCATCAATCGACTCAGTGCGAGTTTATTTTTATCATTTTACGGAAGATTATCGCCGGATTCTAACGGAGAGTGGTTTCAGTCATGGCGCCGGTATAACTTAAGCATTCAGTTTGCATGTTGTAGCAACAAAAACGATTTTCCAATCACCCTTATCAAAATACATGTACATATCCAAAGAAGAGAGAGAGAGAGAGAAAGAGAGAGAGAGAGAGAGAGAGAGAGAGAGAGAATTTAATCGAATGACAGATGCGTTCTTGCATGGAGAAAAAGGAAGAGAAACAATATGTATATCAAAGTTTATATATGTACACTGAAGACGAATAAAATAATGTAATTGCCTATACGTTTTTCAAATAGATGTTGTACACCAAAGTTAAGGGATGTAATATAATCTCTTCTGTGTAAATTTAAATCGTGTGTATGCACACATTATGATGACAAATTTTCTCGAATTAGGATGAGAAAAATCTTTCAAATATACAAGTATTTAGTATCTTACCTGAATCAAGTGCCTTCATATACTTGTATTCTTTTATGGACTCCGACAAATCATAGAGCAACTATTTCTCAAACTAAGAGGGAGAGAAAAATAGCGATCTTTCTTCAATTGGTCACGATTTCGGAACCGTATGAGGGAAAACAGAGCTTATCTTTGTAGATTTTGGAGGAATATTTCTGGGTGTGTAGTTTCAGAGATTTTGTAATTAGCCCGCAATATGAACCCTTCCAGTATCCGACAGAACAAGGATCTCTTTCTGTATCGGGACATCCCTAGCTATATTACACCATCTGGTATTTGTCGAGCCGATGCCTTTCCGATTTGTTAAACGAAAGGAAATTCCTATATGTCGATCATAGAGAAACAACTAACTCTCTCTCTCTCTCTCTCTCTCTCTCTCTCTCTCTCTCTTGTCGCGGTATTCTAGGTACCTTGTCACGGTCAACTTGTAAGAATTAATAGTGGATCTCCTTTTTTCATTCGACTTAAATTCAAATTACATGTATATCTGGAGCTTCATGATCATGATTTTTTTTTGTGATTGCCGAGACAAGACGAGTTATGTATTGGTGATATGGTATCTTTTATTTTACTTCATTTTGTGCTGAACTTTTTAAACAGATGGTGACAATTAATGTTGTAACATATGTACAGCACAAGTAGTATTTATATTTATATTACGGAAGTTGAGTGTGTGTGTATAGAATATAAAAAATACGGTTAGATAATTCTTATTGAAAATCATAATGAAATATTTTGTCATAACAGTTAGCATGTAACAGTATAACGATGTTTAAATGTGGTTTCGCATTTGTCTCTAAAATTGATATTCATGCATGAAAAGAAGATTCAGGATAAGAGTTTAAACAATAAACCTTCAAGAAATTTTTGAATTGATTTCAAGATGTCTATCCTCAATCAGCTGTTGCTTTCTAGGCTTGTTGATATCAATGCCAATCACTCATCTCTACAGAACTTAAATACCCCCCCCCCCCCTCCGCCTTTTCAGTATTACTTTAGAATAAAAAGATTCTGAAGCTGACACATTCCTCCTTGCTCATGTTAAAAATATGAATAATATTCTATTGATAATGTGAAATATTCGTCCTTTTGATATTTATGTTTTTATTTCGCGTTTTTTCGAATGGCGCTAACTTTTCATTTTATATGTGTTAGTCGAAGAATGCGATTTTTCAAAAATAGTTCATGAATCAATAAAATAAATAGCAAATTAGAAATAGTGTGTGTTCGCCATCAGATGTTTTTAGTCAAAAATAGATTGAAAGAGGGAGTTACCATGCTTCAAGTACCCTAATAGTTGCACTTACGATATACGTACAAGTCATTCATTCATTTATTCATTCTTTCTCTCTTCTCCCTTCTTCAAAAGTTTATCTGTGATAAACGTCATAGTTACCAACGTTAAAATCGATGAAATATCTATATAAAGTAATAACTACTGGTATTTTCAAAGCATCCAGATGTGAATAAGTCCGTAACTTGTTTATAACACTTTCATATAATGATAATTCTAACAGATCTCGGGGGGGGGGGGGGGTGTTCAATGTACATGTACATGTAATACGACATTTTCATATAATAAAAAACATGTCAATTGTACACACTGGTTCAGAAAAATAAAAAGCTTAACCTTAAATAAACCTTTTTCTCTGAGATAAAATTATTTAAGGTATTTTCAACTACGTTGAACCTGACCTCATTCAATAAAAAAAAGACGAGTAACAAAGATGAAATTACCATGCTTGACAGGAGAATGTAGGTGAACCCCTCTAGCCATAGGAAGCCGACGAAGCGGTGATCCGGGTCCGAGGTGTGTTTACTAACACAACAACGAACACATGTACAGAATGGTGATGGAAGAACTTCTAGTGTCTCTTATCGCCTGTATTCTGGTTCAAGGTAAAGTTATGGTATTCGTTCATTCATCTCAAAGACATCTGTTTGCTGCGTAAAAAAATTAACATGCAGGGGATTTGATTGATGTTTTATGCCTCGAGTATTATCATATCAGCTCAAGAATATAGCATCAATGGGTGTCAAAATGATGTATCGGACTACTTTGTATTCTTACACCTGTGTAGGTATCTTGTGGGGCGGTTTAGAGGGCGGGGTTGAATGCTGAGTTTGATAGTACTTATAAAATCAGTGTCGTTATCCACTCACCCACATTGAGACTGTATGCATAGCTGAACATGTCCAATGAGTTTTATTTGTGATTTGCTATTATAATATATACAGATACATATCTGCATGACCATGCATAAACACAGCTATACAACGCGCTGATTGACCATAATTTAACTAAAGTTAGATGTTGATCTGTGTGGATGGGGCACATAAGACCGCAGAACATTAACTGGCAAGATTGGAAATATACAGCTTACGTCAATTTCACCTGTTACAGTCAAAACATTTGAAATGAGCGGGGACAAATTGACGCGGACGTCTGAGGAAACATTGGATTGAAACTGTAGTTAGAAAGTGTATTTTCAATCCACCTCAGCGTTTCTCCCAGGTCGACCATCCGAATTTTTTCAGACCGAGAGCTACATATCTGGAGCTTTATATAATAAGTTAGAGCGATGGAAAAACATATATTTCCTATCAGCAAAGCGATTGAAAATCATTTTATTTCACAATAAGTATATATAATCAGCAAATATAAGAAGATCCCAAGATTATACGCAAGACAAAGCATCGCTCCGATGACTTCACAGAATCAGTCTTCAAACGTCTGAAATCAAGCTTAAGTGGGATCGTTGTTGAAACGGGGTTTATTCACAGAAGAGAATAATTCAAATTCCGATTTAATAAATTTAAATTAAACTAAATAGATAACAATTTCTTTTTTTCGCTAAGTTAATGTATACGAATAGATATGCGCGTTCATTGTTTATCTAGCCATACACTAACAACAACAAAAGTCACTTATATCGACTTTGTTAAAGATTTCTGCGGTAGCGTTACGTAAAATAAATATTTATGAAAATTCCGTTACTGATATGAAGACCGCGAATTATTATACAATGTAGTTGTTAACGTTAACTTCACCAACTTTGTTTATAATAAATATATTATACATGTAGTGTAATTATAAGTGAAATATATTTATTCTTTCTTTTTAACTTACGTAGCTAGTTAGGACTGCTGAGGTGGATTGAAAATACACTTTCTAACTACAGTTTCAATCCAATGTTTCCTCAGACGTCCGCGTCAATTTGTCCCCACCCATTTCAAATGTTTTGACTGTAACGGGTGAAATTGACGTAAGCTGTATATTTCCAATCTTGCCAGTTAATGTTCCGCGGTCTTAAATATCTAAAATAATTTTTGATTGTCCAGTGTTTTAATTTACTTACACCCGATCACTAGAAACCTCGCTAGACGGGTTCATAATATCAAGCCCATCTAGACCCTCAAGTAGAGTAACTTGTTCATGTCTGTCATAATGATATAGATCTAACATCGAGGGGGAGGGGGCTCTGTCAAATGTAGAGGTTAATTTTAATTCCACCCTTTGTTGAATTTATTTATTGGCATACAGAACGGGCTTAGCCCCTGTGTGCTATGGCGATTGTTCAAATTGAAAAGAATATTTAGTGTTGAAGTAAATGCCATGGTGTATGTGAAATAAGATATACCGGTATTGTGATCTATTGATCCTCTGTTTATTTGTACCTCTAAAAAGTTACCTTACGCATATTCGGATATAAAGTCGAACTCTCGTGTACGTAATTATCATCAGACTGATTACATGTACATGTACAGTGACCAGAAAAGACCGGAAATATATATTACATGTACATGAACGTGGAAAACAACGGAAATCCGCACATTTGAATCATAAGAAATCTACCGAGTATTTCAACGTTTAAAGTCACATAGTGTAAGTCTATCAAAGTTCATCGAAACAAAAGTTTGCCATGCAGATGCTTGGTAATGTCTTCAATACCACAATGAACTTTTGTATTGAGCGTTGTTACAATATACATATATATCAAAGGAAAATTTTGAAGGTTTATTATATGGCGTATCTGGGCTAAATTGTTGACTCCGATAAACGCCTACTCCCATAGTTATTCACATATACATTAATCGTATGTATTTACTTGAACGACACATAGCGTTAACAATGCAACAGTTGAGCGCGAGAAGTTGCTAAGTACTTCTCGAACAAGAATACACGTGTGTCTCTTTTATAAACTCTGGTGTTTATCTCGTAATTTTTTCTAAGCTTGCTCTTTTTGATATTTTTATCTGATTCAATAAATATCCTTGTAGTTCATCAACAATTTTCAGTTGTTCATTGTTACATTGTATATTTATTTGTAAATGAATGGATCTTGTATTTCAATAACTTTTCAAGCCTTATATAACTGTCCTATTGATCATCGAACCCTTTGGATTTTGTGAACATTGAGGAATTATTGTATGGCCGATGTCTGGTTTAGAAGTAGGGGAGAAGTATGTCTATATTCCAACCTATCATCGGCTGCATACTTTTGATTCTGTCATCATTCACAGGTAAGACAGCCAAACTTTACATTTCTCTCGAATTCTCGCGTAAACGGAGAAATACTGTAAAATATTTCATGGTAGACGCCGAAGCGCTGCATTGAAATAATTACATGTATCATAAATGCATGAAGAGTTCTACAACTCGTGCAGTGCCCAGTGCTATGAATTGTGATCTTTGTGAAATCCAGTATGTAATATGTTGTTCAGACTGTCAGACAGACGGCAGACGGACTGATACTCGCACTAACCCCCCAGTGAAATGTACCAAAGGTCATGTTATGTCGCTTGTCCTATCGTAACTAGTCGGCCATTTCCGTTATTTTTCGCCAGCGGAAATGGCCGAGTAGTTACGATTGGTCGCTTGTCTAGACTGGTCCTCTGTTTCTATCGTACGAAAGATGTATCGCGCATATCAGACAGGCATTGCCAGTCTAGTCGCTTGTCTAGACGGCTTTTTGGAACACTTCTAGACTTGCCCTATTTGCAATACACAAAAGTTTTCATTCTCTCACCAGAGGTCGTGTATATAGCAGGTGAGAGAACGAAAAGTTTTAACATTTGAGTTGGTAAAGAAGGACATCGTCGAAGATTACAGTTTACGCATGATCAGAAAAATGGGAATAAATTAAGAAATAATATAGTGCCTGTGTTTTCTTTGTTATCAAAAATCATAACGTGCTCAGTGAGGTGGTTGAGTGTAATAAACTTTTTATTATTGACAATAACACCTGCCCCAGACGGGGATGGAGTCGCTTGTGATTCAAATAATTAGTCCTTAGTTAGAACAATTAAATAAAATTAACCTTACTATTAATAATAAGAAATAATTTTCTGAA
Organism: Magallana hongkongensis; assembly: GCA_016163765.1. Classification (NCBI taxonomy): domain Eukaryota; kingdom Metazoa; phylum Mollusca; class Bivalvia; order Ostreida; family Ostreidae; genus Magallana; species Magallana hongkongensis. The sequence continues at coordinate 49,240,501 of WFKH01011801.1, forward strand.
AATAAAAATGACTGATCAGAGAAATTGGGTGGAAGGGGGTGGGGGTAATTAATTCTTTTGGTGAAATAAAGCTATTTTAGATGAGCATTATACTTGTATGGGAAATATTGAAATTCAGTATACTTCACAATATGTTTAGGGTGGACAAATGAGTTTGATGAAAGCAATATGAACTGTATTTTTCAAAATTATATTTTGCTGCTATTGTGTACTATAATTTTGGATGTAGCTTTATTTTTTTTTATTATAAAATTTTATCAGCAGAAAGATATCTGCACAATGGATGATATGGCAAATGTACATGTATCTACCAGCCTGAACGGCGTTTTCTTTCCTTTGCTCTGATTTTTATGGCGTAAAAGAAACTGTCAATTGTCAAGTAATAATAACCCATCAAATGAAAAAAAAAACCCACACCAAACATTTAAATGTCAATCTCCTGGCCATCTGACCTAAAAATACAACGACGAGTTCGTTTTATCGTTTAACGACTGTTATGCCCTACAGTAAAAATAATTTTGCTTGGAAAGCTACCGATAAATTTAGACTATTAAAGCCTTTAAAAAATGTGTGTTAGATGGGAAGAGATGGGAACGAAGTTAAAGTCACAAACTGAACACAAATTATCACAATATGCATGTAACCTATCTGATGCAAAGTTCAATTGTCAGAGATCCTGAAGTACGATGACATGTTGATTTTATCCCAGAAGTCCTAGTTTTTCTGACAGCGACTATAAATTTTATGATAAAACAAATTATTTTACAGTTTATAACTTTTTATAGATATAGAAACATGAATCTTATTTTCAATGTATTTTACAGCAGTGACATAGAGAAATAAAGGGTTGTTATGACATACATTAAAATATGACCATATCTACCTTTTACGGTACATGTACATATTCCGGGCCTATGTAGAAAAAAGGTGGTATGCATAAGAAGTTTGCATTTTCAAAAATGATATCATTATGGTAACATTTCTGTCAGGGCTTAATTTCTATTTTAGATTCAACGTTTGCAAAAATTTAGAACAGACAAAATATCTAAATCAAATGAAAAAAAAAATCAAGAATTGAATGTTAAAGTGCTCAAAATTCCAACAATATATCTGTAAAATCACACTGACTCAACCTCAGAGTGATGTACACATTCATTTGGCGTTTCTAGTCAGACATATACTCGTACATCTCTCATACAAAAACGAATACATAAATTTCTGTTCTATGAAAAGCATTTGTTTTCAAACTAATGTTTTTCGTGTTGACGAAATCTTACAATTTCCAAGCAGCCGCAAAACTTCAGCACTTTGTAATTTATTGGAAATCTTCTCGGGATTTCAACAAGTTATTTCCCTAACCAATATATTCACATGCATATTGAGAAGCCTAATCTCGTGCATCTTTTATCGAGAATATTATCCAGTAATGTCCTTCACAAATGTCAAATGCGTTTGCCATAGCCAACTTTGTTAACCTTTTTTGTCTATTCGTGTCGAAATATCAGCGCAGAAGAACGTAAGAATTTTGCGTACCTGACTGCATTTTCTGTGAACCTTTGGGGTTTTTTTCAGGTACCTCGGGTCGAGCTCTCCAGCATCTAGAACACACTGAGGAGTTCCACTCAATTTATGCTGTATTTGCCCTGCTTGGGACAGCACTGGTCGTCCTCGCCGTGATTCTGTGTGTAGATGTCCCCCAAGACAACGACGTACACCGTAAGGCTCAATTCTTCATCCTCTGATGACTATTGATGTATAGTTTTTGAAGTTTTAGGTTGTCCAATCCTCAGCCCGATAAATTTTAAAGTTAAATGAAACTTAAAGTTCTATGATATCCGAATACAGGGATGTGATTGGCAGAAGAAGAAATAGGAGGAAATCTTTCAATCTTGGGTCTGTACTGACCTCTAAAATGAACATTTTGATTTCCAAAACCGCTGAAATCAGCGGATCCGCTGAAAAATCACATACCTGCGAATATTTTACACAGTTAAAGCCTTTACATCATTGTCAAAGGGCTGATGTTCAACGTTTTACCTCTAATCCAAAGTCAGTGATGTTTATCAACTCATAATAGAAAAACTATAATACTAGCTACTACAAAAAACGAATTTTCTATGTTTCAAACAAATAATATCCCGAATTTAAGAGTTATTATACTTAGCTGAGAAGCGGAGAGCATTAAGGTTTATCGATGCGACCCTTCGTACTCTCATTCATATGGAAGTAATGATTTTCATGAAGAAAATATTAAAGAATTGTGACTAAAATATACGTTTCAATATACCTTGAATTTAGGCTTGCTAGGCAAAATTTGAGAGAAATTCGGTGAGTTCTGTCTTTCTATTCCGAGGCGTTGTATTTAGATAAATTCTGTATTTTTTTTTTCATATTACAGACACAAATAGTGTAGCTTTAGACACGGTGAAAAAAGAGGAGAAGGTGAAAAAGGATGAGAAAGTGAAAAAGGAAAAGAAGAAAAAAAAAGTTCATAAAAAGATTCATCGCACGAAAAGCACTGGAAGTATAATCTCCTCTATCATTAGCAGTTGGGCTAGCACATCTGATTCTGATAGTGACCAAGAAAAAGAAGATGGAGAGGCTGGCGTTCTCACTGTTGAAGTAGAATCAGTGAACCTTAGCGAAAAAGACACAGAAAATCAAACTGAAAATGTTGAAGTCGAAATCAAGAAGGAAGACGACGCCGAAGTAGGGTCCGTAAAGTCGAACGGATCAGCTTGTGAACACGAGGAGAAAACGGAAGATGAAGATGTGTGTACCAACGATGAACTGGGAGATACAGAGGAAGTTCAGAAAGATGAAACAAATGAAAAAACGGATGAAAAAGATTCTTCATCTTCATCTTCATCTTCCTCCGAAAGCGAGTCTTCAAAATCGCACGAGTCTGAACCGGAGGAGCAAGAGGAACCTGAACCTGATGTTCCCGACCCTGAATTAGAAGATCCTGAACAAGAGGAGCCTGAAACTGAAGAGCCTGAGCCCGAGCCGGAACCAGATGAGCCCGAACCTGAACCAGAGGAGCCTGAACCTGAACCAGAGGAGCCTGAACCTGAGGAGCCAGAACCTGAACCAGAGGAACCTGAACCTGAACCAGAGGAACCTGAACCAGAGGAGCCAGAGCCTGAACCAGAGGAACCTGAAACAGAGGAGCCAGAGCCAGAGCCTGAACCAGAAGAGCCCGAACCTGAACCAGAGGAACCTGAACCTGAGGATGAGTAGGACGTAGGACTACATCTTTATATCATAGCATGACAAATATTCAGGGTTAGAGTAAACAAAAATCCGGTGAGAGTTTGAATTGATCAACGCAACCAGACAGGTGTATTTCCTGTTGATGACAGTTGAAAGAAGAAATCCAGTTCCTGTGTATCTGATAGTGCATCTGGCTACATGTATATGTATTGAGCATAGTGTGCCTTCGAAAAAATTACCCACTTTTATATTCACCAGGAAGTCCCATCCTGTCCATTATGAGGCAAGATCGGGGTTTTCTTTTATACCAAACTGAGATTGTATCAGTAAGCAGTATTTTACATCATTATGTAATTAATGGTTTTAAAAATTATGAAAAATACTATACTTGTTTTTTTTTTTTTTCATATATTCTATTGAGTCTTTTTCACCCCAGTGGCATTTCGTAATCACTAAGATATGTATAACAATTTATGTATACATATTAAGAGTAAAATCTAAAATCAAGAAAATACTGAGTGAAACACAAGAAACTCAAAGATGAGACTAGTTTACTTAACTTGCATACATAAAGCATTAAAACGGCGCTGATAAATTACATTCCAGAAATAATATCAAAAATACTCATTGTTTATAAACACAGATGCTTCTCCCTCAAATCAAACATTCTCTCTGATGTTAACAAAAAAATGGAATGAATGCATATAAATAGCTGATTATCCGTGGCCTTGTTTACACTGTGGGGTACACGTGCTGCAGGATCAATCACAGGTTGGCCACCAAGAGGCCTTAAGTATTAACTATCAAAAGGTGACTAAATGTGTGCTTGTAGACTAATGAAAATCACAACAAATATTGCAAAAAAGATAACTTAATAAAAGTGATAAATCATACGGGTTTACACACTTTTGCCGTGCTTTTAATTAATCTCTGTACAATATAGGCATTGAAACATATATTAAAAATCGTCATTTCAATACTTTTTTGAATTTCCTTGCTAGTGTCCAGCGTTCACCAGTATCATTTATGATGGACCTCTTTCGCCAAATTGCATTTTTTAAATGTGTATTGGAAAATTTTTGCGCATTGATAAATTTACGTTTACGATAACCAAAATTTCGCAAATTTATGACCGCTTGCAAATAGTCAGCCGTCAGAGACTGCAAGGCAATCAAATACACATAGAACCAATTTAACAAGACCTTGGACTTTCGGTAGGACGTAACTATTTCTTGCATCAAAACAAGTTAAAAATGACGTAACGTTGGTTTCGGGTGAAATAGAACCATTTTAACAAGAGCTTGGACTTTGGGTAGTTGTGTCAAACAGCAATGTGACGTAGGTCTGTCTATTTCATTGCTGGCCACTCAGCCAAGGCTCTGTGAAATCAACACGATTTGTCTGGCTTTTGAGCTAAGACGTCACAATCTGTGTATATTTCCCTTAAAACCAGCGTCATTTAAACTTGTTTGGACGCAAGAAATAGATAGTTACGTCCTATCGAAAGTCCAAGGTCTTGTTAAAATGGTTGTAGGCATATATTGCGTAGTCTTTGCTCGAAAGCCAGACAAATCTTGTTGATTTCAAGAGTCACGACAGAGTGGCCAGCAATGAAATAGACAGGCCTACGTCACATTGCTGTTTGACACAACTACCCAAAGTCCAAGCTCTTGTTAAAATTGTTCTAATATGAGTGACAAATTTTCATATTTCTGTGATTTTGCAAAATAACCCCTAAGCGAAATCTTTGCTACGAAAAACCCGCAAAATTTCAACCTATAGAAACATCCTCGTTCACAGTATTCATTTACAATTCTGAACGTTTGCTTTATAAGTCATTTTAGTGGCTGATTCTTATGTACACTCTATCGTTATATAGAATATTGAAATTTTTAATCAAAAATTCCTGAAAATTACTATATTATATTTCTGTTAACATATAACTCAAAAGAATTACCTATAATATAAAGATATGGCGTTTATAGTAAGAGACCTATAGACCACATTGCTCACCTCAGCAACACCGTCATACTCTAACCTTAGTAGCTACCTAGCTTTACTATATCTATAATACAATTCAACCCCAACCTAACAGTAGTTTTTATTACTACAATTGTTACATACATTATGATTTGAAATTAAAAGTTCTTCTAACTATCTTTCCCCCATTTAAGTTTAATGAATTATTGACCCTATTTATTCTATGTTAAATTGTATTCATAAATTAAAGTTCTTATATTTTATCATAAGAAGTCTCTTTAGTCAATTAAAATTCTCCTACCACCCCATTTGCGTCACTAATTCCTCCAGGAATTATGATATCACAAAATTTCAAAATGATCCATTCCAACTTGCTTCTATGTAAAGGATCACTTGTATATAACAAAAGAATTGACCTATTGGGGAGATCGATTTCCCGGAAAAAATCACAAATCACAAAAAATCAAAAATCAAAGTTCATTTGATATTTTCTACTGTACATATTTCTAAATTTTTCGAATTTTCATTTAGAACCTAGCATATTGCGCTTGTAATTCTTAAATTAACCTTCAAAGTTGCAAAAATATCATTTTTGCAGTAAAACGGTCTATTTCTGCATGAATTTTTGCAATAGAAATCCATCAGGGCAGGACTGCCCCTAAAAAAAATTAAGATATTTTTATAGGTTTTGATCAAAGAAATAAATTAAGATAGGATTTTTTTAAGGGCACCCTTGCCCTGAGGTCGAAATTTGCAAAAAACCTACAAAATATTTTAAAACTTATTTGTATTATAGTAGTTTATATATACGTGTTACACCTGTAAGATTTAAATAGCTCAGTCGGTTTCACCGCTGTTACTTACCGCATAAGGTTTTTTGTATCCTGGTTCGATTCCACCTGTTGGCATGATTTTTATTTTTTATTTTTTAAATTATCTGGTTTGTATAAACACCTTCAATTTTTTTTTTTTGGGGGGGGGGGGGTTATACAAGATTGTGCATTTTGTATTTTACTCCGATTTTCTTCATTTAATGCACGTTTGCTCTTCAAATTGAAGACATTTATGAAAAAGTATGCACTGAACTGAAAGCAATCAACCGAAACTATACCTTAGGGTAAGCACGCTTTGTTTGAGGACAAGAATCATTCACTCTGTGTTACTCGAGACAGGTGCCACGTAAAAAAATCATGCCGAGCAAAAACTGTTGCGTTTGCCTTTCCAGAACATCTGTAGGAAACTGTACAATTGTGGGAGAAGTCCTGCAAACATCCGTACCAACGAGAGACGTTAATATAAGAACTTGCTTGTCATTCGTTGTGAAATAAGTAAGTTCAAATTAAAAAAATCTTGTTAAAGCATTGCTTCTGATTAAAGCAAATGAATGTGTTCTTCTTGTTGATACGGATTTGTTTCATAAATTTTGAATTATCATGTTCAAAACTGAATGAGATATAAGGAAAATAAATACCTAATTTTAACGTCATTGTGGCATATGTGCGAACTTAATCATCGTAATTCTGATCCTATACGGGAATGAAGTAAAATAACAAATTTCTTATTTTTTAAAGGACATTGTGTTAATGTTTTCAATAGAATAAAAGAAAATTTATGCATAAAACGACCTTTGAAATCGCGTCGCGCGAGACTTTCGATAGTTGGTAATATGTCCCTGGTTGTAAATAAACGCATATAAAGTACATGTATCGTATTATAGAAAGTAAACTGAAAATAAAATTTAAAGATAAAGTAAAAAAGCGTCCATAACTCATACTGCTCGGACAACGACTGTGAAACTTTTTTTTTCAATCACTATACATTATGAGAACTAGAACCAAAGAGTTTACTGTGTATGGCCTAAAATCAAGAAGCAGAACGGAAATCGATATGCTCTTTGTAAAGACAGAAACCAATACCGGCCCAATAGGTCAATTCTTTTGTTATATAAAAGTGATCCTTATTGCCAAATCGTTCTCTACAGAAGAATTTTTATTTCCCTTTCCATTTTCAATTTTCCACAGCCAGTTTTGCCTCTCTCTGACCCCAAAGGGTACAAACAACGAAAATGATTTCACAGACACCTAAACCCTCACCATTGAGGCCCCTTCTGGATTTGATGGTTTGAACAAGGCACTGACAAATGACTATCTAGTTCTAAATAAAACTTTAGCTCAGGTAAGCTAAAAGAGACATAATTTAAGAACTTTGTGTAATAAATGTGTATGTAGTAATAAATGTATATGTAGTAATAAATGCAAAAGTGCAAAAAGTAAACTATCAATTCATTAAATTTTTTTAATTTACCGTAAAACAATATAAAACAAATATTTTCAATCCATATGATAATGAACATGTGATATACATAATTTTATGAACATAATTACAAAGTGTAAAGCATGACCGATTGGTTCTGGTGTTGATAACTGATTTGTAAAGATTTCCAAATGCTTGATCACTGTTACCGTAAACATTTAATAAATACCGACTTAACATATTACAACAAGAATTACAGTCAAAAGTCATTAGACACAAAATTCTAAGAATAAAAGAGTCACCTGCATTCATCTTTAAAAATCATACTTAACTTGATTTCAATCAATATCATATTAATAAGATATGTACAGTAATATAATCATTGCATATGTAATGATCATTTATTATAAATCAGAAAATTTTTAAAATTATTCCATCTATTGCTATCATGATAAAGATAGGTCATTGATGATTTCAATGAAGGCTGAAGAGTATCTTGTTCATACTCAAAAAGCCACAACACGATTCCCCACACAATGGCAGCAAACCATGGAAACACCTGCCCTTTTGGAGCCGGAACGTAGCCACGTTTTACGGCTAAGTTAGCCAGACCATACAGAATTCTGGACAGCAAGTACAGGTTGATCTGGAAAAAGGAGAAGTTCAAAATTTTATATAAAGTCAACACTCATAATAAAGGCTTTAAGTGAAATCATATTTATCACCAGAAACTGTATAGTAACCATGCAGGTCATTCCATGAACTTGTAGTGATTATCACTTGGGACCTGAAGTTCTTCATTAGAGAAACTGTACATGATAAAAATGTTTCACCTTATTTGTTGGTTTACAATAAAAGTAATATTAATCTAACGTTTGTAAAATGTATCTATATCTGACAATATAAAGTGCACTTCAAGGGAGATAAATCTGAAATAAAACATCTTTGAATATCATATGCATTTCTTTACATACCTGCTCATTAACTTTATTGTATTTTCCAAATACAAAGTAACCCCCAATGAATGCAGCAATAAATGACTGGTACTGTTTCTCGTGGGTCTCGAACCAGGCCATGAGATTGGTCAGGGTTTTGTACACAAATACAAAACAAGCCAGGTTCTTGGAATGCGTGAATGTGGCTTCCAGGATTCCTTTGGCCATCTCCATTATGCTGTAAAAATACAGAGATACACCTTTATCATGTGAATAATCTAACATTATACACAGTATCTGATAAAGGGCAAATTTTGAAGAAAAAAAAAATTGCACTTCATTATATTTTCATTAATATTTCCAGCTGTCACATGCTTTTAACTTTTTTACTTTGATTTTTTTTTTAAAGATTGTGTTTATTCTAATTGATTGAAATTTTGATCAGTGACCCTGGAGCCGTACTACAGATACCAGCCTTCTTTCAATAATCAGTGACTGTGACTCTGGTGAGCTAATAGAGAGTCAGCTACATTTTTAATTTTATTTTGATATGAATTTAATATTTGAAAAGTATGTTTTTGTTTTCTTTTTTCAGTAATTGAGCTTCAAAAAAATTCATTAGATATTTAAATTTTGTGTATTCATAGCTGAATATCTAACTATGCCCATAGTGTCCATAGTGAAGCTTAAGTGTAACTTACACTATTAATGTTTTTATTTCCACCATTATTAACAGTATTATTTCAATGTATTTACTGGTACATAAAGTTTAAGCTAGGGTACACCTTTTTTAACGAGCTATTATTATCAAAAATCATTCAAAGAATTTGTATCTAAACTACATGTATTTCAAATTTCTTTAACCTGTTGGCTCCTTTCATTTACTAGATCTTGACCTTAAAGCAGTGATCAGGAAAAAAATAAGAAAAAAAGTTCTGAGACCTTAATTAGCTTTTTCTATAAATATTTTCCTGGATTTGAAACATTATTGAAAATTCTCCAATCATTACATAACATTTCAGGTACTTGACATCCTGAAAGAGACTTAATTAGTGAAAACCTTTGCACACTTAGATGACATTACTCTTACAATACACAATAAAAGTTAACAAGGCATTCCCACTGTTTACCTTGTTGGAAAATCAGAGACAGATACTCTCTTTAAAGCCTAATGAAGGTGATTAACCTTGCCAGAGGAAATAGGGAGACGATTACACATTATGAGATTAATACTCAATTCATGGTGAAGTAACGTGATGAGGTCAAACAGCAGAATTCATTACCTTCCTCTCTTGAAAAGGAAAGTCATCACCAGAGCATGGGGAAACCGGATTTTAGCACCATATCTACAATCACAAATAATCATGAAGTTAAAATTCAAAGCTCTTGAGATTGCTTAAATACTATAAGCAAATTTCATTGTATGAGTTTGGGAAAGGGATATACGACTGAGTAGACAAATGATTTTTTTTTGTGCAGTCTGGGACAAGTTTTTGCCTATATTATTTAGACTGTAAATTCTAAGTTTAAACCTAAGTAACGCTGCAATATTTTCATCCTATACCAAAAACTAGTAAATAAAATTTTCTCTAATGTACATTGTACTTTCAATATGAAAATGATATTATACATGTAGATGTAACTATCAACAAACATTCAGTATTTGTTCTCATCTTTGTGAACTACTACAAATTAATGGTGTGATTGCCTGTCTTACAATATACAAATATCTCACATTCTTTTCATCATAAGTGGTATCTTATGGGTACTTTATACTATCCAGGACCATTTACAGTGGTCTTGAAGACTTTTTACTTATAACTACAGGACATTGTGTCATAACAGTGTGCATGTAATCTAACATAGCTGTTTGGCTTGCACTGTTAAAATCCATCTCAAGTGAGTATTTTAGTGTGAAAATATTATAGTTTATTGGACACCTTGTAAAATCTAAAATCTAAACAGTAATTCATGAATCAATGCTGAAAAGGCCAATAATTCTGATAGGAATATTTCAACAATAGGAGTGAAAATGTTATTGGCCATGATCTGATCAACATGTTGTGATGCAGCAATATACATGTATCAACAGCTAATGAATGCATACATGCAGGTTTTCCTGGTACTTAAAGCAACTGCATACATTATCAACTTAAGTCAAATTAATAACATAAGTGTCAATTTACCTGACAAAAATCACAACATGTATTGGATTGTTATGAATTAACAAAATAAAACAACTACATGTACATGTATTGCACACTGTTTAGAGATAAATATACAGGTTGACAGTTATAAGACATGTCACTCACACCACCCCACCCCACCCTTCTTCCAAACACCTCCACTCCATGAAATGTATAACTACCAGTACATGTACTACTAAATCTTTTGACTTCAAACATTTCAAATTCATGTCATAAAATTTAGAGTTATGTCCATTCAATCTGTCTCAATGACAGTATCTCATTTGGTAGGAATGAATTGATAAAGTTACATATTTCCTATTAACTGAATAAAAAACCTTTGACTTGTGATTTGATCCCACAAAATCTTTCATTTTATTTCTAAAAATATGTTAGGAGTCTCCATTCCGTTCTTTTATAGGACCTTTTCTTGGACTAGTGTCAGCGCAGACATGTATGCCATATTGAAAAGAGAGAATTCTCCATTCAACTGCCCATATAAAATTAATATAAATTAATCTTCCTCCAAGAAGAAAATCGTACTTTAAAAAACATTAATAAACATGTTGGTGGTCATTATTCTGCAGATTGCTTCATTTTGCCCAGCCATTGAAATGGTACACTATATGTACAACCACCAATATGACAGCAATAGAATTATCTAAATTTAAAATATAAAATCTCAAGTCCCTATACATACCGATCCAAACTTGCTAGCTAGTACTGTATTTTTATACCAAATAATATACCTGGTAACTTCTGTTGGATAAAAAAATCGAGTATAACATCTGTAATAAAATAAGAGGATAGCCCGCAAGTAGATGTGAACCCATGCCCTTTAAATTAAAAAACCAAACCTCTACTGACTGAGCTAAAGAATCAACCCACTTGCTAGTGCTAGTGCTAGTAGAAGCGTGGCAGTACTGAGCCTTTTATATATACATGTAATACACCTAATATTCACACTAAATATCACTCTCTTTCCCCTTTTCTTTTGAGATTTTACCCCCCTTTCTTTTGAGATTTCTATGTATCCCATAGAAATCTCACATGAGACTCTTCATTCCACTCCACATGGGTTATTTTATTGGGCGCTAATGTAATAGAATAGGAAGAATGACCACAACTAGGCTCTAACCCAAGACCCCTCAGTTTAAAAACCAATGCTCTTAGCCTCTATCGCCTGAGCTAAAGGGTCAAGGTATCCGATCCATATTATGACTTAATTTTCTTACCTTGAATATCCATCATGTATTAAATACTCACTCGGAATACCTCGCACAATTTCTCAACGTTATCATCCAGGCTATTTCATGGCTGATGCAATGCAAAATCCCTGTAGACTTTCTATTTTGGGTTGTGTAATGTATTGAAGCCTGAAGCGGTAGAGGGGGCATTTCAAAACAGATAATCTGGACATTTTTCATATTAGTGGAAGAAAGTAGTTTGAGCACAAAGGTATTTATGATTATCGAAATATCAAGCTAAAAGTGGTGAAAGCAAAAACTCAGGACAGAGTATAAGTATTAAGCTCATGCATACATTTCTGTTATGCATCTAGATTCATTAAATCTGGGGCTATTATGGATCGGATACCTTAACCCACTAGCTTGTGCTAGTATGAGCGTGGCTGTACTGAGCCTATTCTACATATATTATACATACTGTCACACCTCATTCGCTAAAATACCTTCACTCGGCTCAGACTAAATCTAATCAATCAGTAAAGACAGGGACAATCACAGGCACCTGAATTTTTATCAATCAGTCGCTCAATAAGCCAAATAAAAAAAAAAATTCTACCTCCTCTATATATAAATATATAGAGGAGGTAGAATTTTTTTTATTTGGCTTATTGAGCGACTGATTGATAATATGTAGAGGAGGTAGAATTTTTTTTTAATCAATCGCTTAATAAGCCAAATAAAAAAAAAATTCTACATCCACTATATATAAATATATAGAGGAGGTAGATTTTTTTTATTTGGCTTATTGAGCGACTGATTAATAATATATAGAGGAGGTAGAATTTTTTTTTATTTGGCTTATTGAGCGACTGATTGATAAAAATTCAGGTGCCTGTGGGACAATGCACATACTATCTGTAGATTGAACTGAATAAAACTTGAATGAATCAGTCTTTTGCATCCAAGCATTCTGATTATTTCGTACATAAAACCTACCTACAGTCTTTGATAGTTATAGCTATGCCTAAGTACAATAAATGCTTCCCACTCCATAAAAGTAGAGTATTGACATAACGAAAAAACCAACTATGCTTACACTGCTCCATTCCTAAACCCCTTTATAATGGACAGTATGGTGTGATACTGTCCAGAGGCCAGGAGGTAATTCACTTGTTGAGCAATGGTTGCCATTTTAAACTTGTGGAAAACTGTAAATCTTTTCTGTCTTCAGGTCATTGCAAACTTGTTGATAGTTTGGACTTAGTGGAACTCTTCTCTGTAAAGAGGTAGAATTACTGTATTTTTTGTATTCTTACTTTCATTTTCGATAATCCCATGCCATGCAAATACTGAAATATGAGCAAAACAACACATCTCCGAGCTCTAGCGAAGTCATTACCTAAGGAGGGAGATGCAGTAGCTAAATATTTGAGGTAATGAAATAATACGTATCATATTTATCTGATCATAGTCTAGATAATATGCATGCTTGATAATGCAGCATTAATCATCAAATGAAAACGTAATGATCTGAGTTAATTAAGTAACACATTTTATTTTACTCTTATTTTAGATTTAAAGGTTTATCTTCAGGTGGAAACAAAACTGACAAAGGTATTTTTTTGTTATCTAATTATTTGA
>WFKH01011801.1:49265990-49285039 GCA_016163765.1 Magallana hongkongensis
CATTCATTGCATTTATATCATAATCAATCATACATATTTACACATGATTACAGATCAACTGTATATATAGAGCATAAGTTTATCAACATAAACATGCTTCTGGCTTCCGGCCGGGTCTACATGTAAAAATTTACCCGATGTTATAAATTTTACATATAGTATATAATCATACGGGGTTATCAAACTCAGTATGTTATTAAAAAAAATCAGGATGAGTATATCTACGTATCTATGGATGTTTCAGATGTGCGTTTCATAATGTCAGGAAACATGAGTTATGATCGTGCTGTTAAAGGCCACGGAACCCATTGTGCTTATAATTTCCGAATACACAAATCAACAAATAATGTAGCCAGAAGGTCTGTGCGAAGACACTCCTTAATTAACTAAACTTAACTAAAAAAAATCAAAATATGTACAAATGATTCATGCATGCGCTAAATAGTATAACAAACAGTCCACTGCATGGCAATGAGCGAGTAAGTCCATGATGCTAGTACTAGTACTAAGGATCCAAAAAAGGATATTGCGCCACGTTTATACGCCATGTAAAAATCAGGCGAACACAATTATGGATGGTGAGAGTTTCAAAAAGTTTGTTAAAAACTCTTCCAACGCTCTGCATGACATGAAAATTGCCACATAGAAGAGTGGTAAAACAATCAACAAAAACAGAAAAAGCGTTGTCTGCATGGTGGCACTTCATGAACAGAATTTGCTGTAGTCGGGTGCGTGGTATTCTAACTGCTTCCATTTCCGTGTATGGCTGAACTTGACACGCTCTGACCATTCAAGCTGTAAAGAGATATTGTTAATACAATTTAATCATTTTTTGGCAGAATTTATTCGCACGTATAGTGACATATTCGTAAGTGGTATCGGCACTGCCGGGAGCTTCAATTTTCCACTTAAATGTCGCTTGCTGTGAATCACTAGATTTCGTGGGAAGGGGGGGGGGGGGGGGTCGTCATTTTTTTCCATGTCAGTGAGGACATAATATTGTGGATTTTTGGACTTTTTTGTGTCATATGTTTTGTAATTCGATAAAGATATAAAATGTTGGGCAAGAAGGACCTACATTTTACGAAATCCACGAAAATAGAGTAATCGCGAATTCTAATGAATCTACAGTACTGATAATGAACTTTAAATACACATGGTACATGGCAGGAGCTAGGGGCATTGACATATTTAATGATGCAATAATTATTGAAATGGTGTATCCAGCATGACTACATGTCATTTTTTTTTTAAGTTTTGAGGGAAATTTGGACCTGCTGAATGAAAAAAGACTTACCAGGTGAGATGGATATCTTAGCAAATGAGCTTTCCTTCGGTCAATATCCATTGTCGCATAATACTGGAAAAAAAAGAATCGAAATGATATTAAAAATCATTAATAAAGGTACATGCACGTGATTCATTTTAATATACGGTTTTCTGCTAGTTTTGGTAAAATCTCTATGTGTTAATCACGAGAATTTAAAAAGAGGGCTATATGAATATACAGAAGCCACGGTCTAGGAAAATGACTTATTGTTAATGTTCGAAACGCATTTCTGTACATCTGTTTTACTTTTTCTATTTGCATATATGCGACATCTTACCCAGTTCTCTAGCCTTTCCTTCATTTTGTCAGAAAAAGACTGAGTTGTGTACTGGTGCTGAGAACGAGAAGAAGACAGTGAAGTACAAGCGTACTGAGAGAGAGAGAGAGAGAGAGAGAGAGAGAGAGAGACTTACGGAGTAGCCGAGATTGTCGGGGGACTGGCAGACTTGATCAATGGTCGGTTCTATTGTGCACAGCATTTGTGAGTCTGGCGTGATAGCATCTCCAGTTTGAGGCACCACAGAGAAGTAGAGTTGGTTTTGCCGTCCAACGATGTACATGGAGGAACCGTCCATAACCACTTGAAAAGGTTGGTCCTCTGGAGCAGTTCCTGCCAAGTTGTATGTGCTATTTAGTCCTTGCAACACCCCGAGAAGATCCTCCTGTGTTAGCGTGTCTACACTATTGTCACTTTCTCTGACTGTACCAGTTTCAAACTGGAAGTCTTGTTGCGATTTTTGTGCAGCAATTGTATCGTCAGCAACCTGCGATACGTCTTGTGCAAATTTCCATGTCTCACTGTCATTGACAATGTTTATGGGTTGAGAGATGGCATAATCTCTTGCAACACGGTCTTTGTCAACAGTGTCCATGTTGCATTGGGAGAGGTTTGTTGCAACACAAGAAGACTGGCTGGTCTGAGAGTCGGGGTACAGGGCAGGGGATACACGAGGACAATGTTTCCTCCCACCTTTCTTTCCCCGTCTTGTTTTCCTTCTTTTGACCTACAATATTTCAAAAAAGTGTACAATAGTAGGTATGTGTAGAAGTGGGATCATTTATTCTTACAATTTAACAAACTGTTTATTTCCAGTACCATTTCACAGAAAATTTTACATTTGTGTTATAAAACATAGTTTTCTTTGCATTTTAATGTATTTGTTTTCAGTTGGTTTGACCGGAAAAGCGAAATACATTTCTACCAGCTTGTGTCACCTTATGCGATATATGATATATTCAGGCCAAAAATAAATTTTTCTTAGTATATATAAAACTCGGGTAAAATATTCAGAAAAAAATGATATCTTGGTGTATTATACCCTTATGCTTTCCTCGGCACAAAATTCGTCAAAAGTATGTCGCCGTTTCATTGTGAAATTTCAATTTTTTTCGCTCTGAATCTTTGCACGTCCGTTCGCTACCGAATGGCGCCGTAACTATGAGATATTACTACAACACAATGCATCACCCCCTCATCGCTCTTGACAACGTCATTTCAACATTTACTCCGCAACTGATTTGAGAAGGGTTTAATTTTAATTTTTTTTTAAATTTGAAGAAAAACAATAAAATTACAAGGTTACTGGGACTGGGTAACAAAATCGTGTAAAAATTGCAAAAGAAATAATTTAGTAATATCTTATCTTTTATAATGAAAAATTTCCGAGATCCACGCTTTGTGCGGTGCTTCAGAAACGTTACGTGTTAACACTGTTAAATTTTGTGGCCAAATGTTAATCATTATACTAGCTGATAGACTTAGTTTTAACCGTCACACCTACCTCTGCATGATACGACTCCTCCGTCCAGTCCGATATTCAAAAACAAAAACCTCATTTTAACGTCATTTTTACGATCTGACGTTACGTCATGGTATAGAAGCGCGCCATATGTTTTTATTCTTGTACGCTCGCTATTACATCTGCTCTTGTAATCGAGTCTGCGTGCACATGCATGCGCGATATTAGAGTGGGGATTAGGAGGGCCCAGAGCCCCCTGAAAACTTATTATAAATTCACATAGTAAGGTTACCGAAAATAAGCCTTGGAAACCCCCCCCTTCCCGGCAAACAAAGTTACTCCTCAGAAAAATTTCTGGATCCGCACACCGCCAATCCACACAGAACTCTCCCCATAGTTTTTTTTTTATTATTGAATATCAACCATTGCATTATATATTCGATCTAAGTATCTATCTATCTCTATATACCGCGGTCTATTTCATTTTTATTATCCTCCATTAGAATTTGACTTCTTGCATTCAGTAAATCAGTCCCAGTTTAGAAAGATTTTTAAAATATTTTTATCAATTTTATACAACACTACACAATGGGCAGGTCAAATTCAACATCTGATTCGATGTTGTCATTGTTTTTTTGATTTTTGGTTTATTTATTTATTTTAATTTTATTTTTTGTTTTTTGCTCTTTTTTTGGTCGTTGTTGTTGTTGTTGTTGTTGTTTTTGTTCTTTGTTTATTTTACAGTCAATACTGTTCAAAGTATATATATTCACTTTTTTGAATTTATCTATTTATTTATCTTTTGAGGTTCCTGTAGCTCTTTTATGATAATCATCATCTGTGAATATTATAAATGCAATTCTTCATAATATTTTTTTCCCTGTGATTTGCTAATTATAAAGTAATATATATATAAGTATTCATTATCAAATCGTTTCAGTATTTTCTAACAGAATATATAAACTGTCTGGTTTACATCAAACTGATCGATATAATTAGTCGAAACAATCCAATATGATTATCGACTATCCCCCCCCCCCCCCCCCCCCCCCCCCCCCCCCCAAAAAAAAAATATGAAAGAAAATGTTTCAAGATCAATATATATTAATTTTTTTCGGCCAAATGTGAAATGAAGTAATTTTTTTTTCACAAACAGTGAGACAGTTCAAGACGTGTACAGGTTTTTGATAACTAATTAGCTTGCTTAAAATTAGAATCTAAATAAAGATATTGTTGTGGTCAGAAAAATAAATAGATTTTTTTTCTCTCCATTTTCCCCCGTTGAGTTGGAAGCATTTTCAAATTTCCCTCGCCTAACTTCTCGAGGAACATGTCTTCAAAACAAAAGAGTTAAACATTTCATATTCATCCGCGATAACCGTACGGACCTCTTCAAAGTTTTGTCTCTGTATATTTGTTTATGTTATCACTAAATAAAAATATCTGCAAATTTTTGTTACAGATTTCTATTAAATCATTACAGATATACAAGTATTTAGTTTTCAAGCCAGGTTGGTGTATTGCACTATTTTGCGGAAGTCGAAAATCAGAGAGAGGACAACCACCAATACACAGAAAAATCGGCACAGGTACTCTAGAAAAACGGAAATTCTTTCGATTTCCACGGTAGATATTTTATGTTTATGTGTTGATACGTTCTTTAGGTATCAATCTGTCTGTTGAATGTGAATTGTGTAAATTAAATCAAGGTTATGTGAATATTTCTGGCTAACAAAAGGAGCTGTCTGTTGGATTGTTTGACCTAATTATCACGAATACTATTATCTGTCATTTGTTAGGTTTATTGTCATGAAAGAAAAAATGTTACATGTCGACTGAATAACTGTGTCGGTTAATATAGTGTTTCATTTCAGTGCATAAATATTGATATTCAATGGGTTCGTCTTAGTAGGACGAACCCGTTTTTCTCTACCCCTCGATTCAAAAGTGAAAATTCTGAGCTGCGATTGGCTGTAGCGGTTCTTACTATTTACCCTCGGTGTACTTCTTTAACCTTTGTTGTAGTGTACTTTCAATGTATAGTACTTATATTTGCAAACAAAGGATTTAAAAAAAAAATTACAGCACTAAAAAGACAAATATTATGTGTTTTTAAAAGGAAAGCAATTAAAAAAAAATTAACTTGTTTCAACTAATAAACATTGCATGACCCTATTAGTTTATAAATATGTGTCATATAGCATGTATAGCCTAATAAAAAAAACCCTTTTCAACTTAACAAGTTTTGACAATCTTAAAAAAAACCCACAAATAATTTTTCTTGTATCTTCCAATCACAGCTGATGAGTGATGATAGACACACAAATAATTTGAAATAAAGTAAAACAAAATGCTGAAATAGTATCAAGAGAATAGGCAAAACATTATATTATTGAATTATTCCTCGCACAGTTGACACAGTACAACATTGTGTAGAAAGTGAATTGTTTTCAAATTGCTAGATGCACTCTAGAAAACAGAGATAGAAAGCAATGCACTGACTATTGAATGACAATTAAAATGCAAGTAATATAAAAATTACAAATGTTGTAAAATTCTATTTCAGTCACCATGGTGATAGAGGGAGTGGGCCGACCCACGACGGGGATGACCTCCAGGGAATTGTGCGACAATGATGACCTTGCATCCTCTGTCACAATTGACCCCTACCTAGGGTTTACAACTCATAAAATGAATATCAGGTAATCTTGTTTTACATGTACCTACATTGACAGTTAATTGTTTCCTCTTCTTTTAGGTAAACAGCCTCGTTAAGCATCTTCCAAGTTAAAATACAACATCTGTTCTGTAAAATATGGTGTATACATTTTTATTTTATTTCAGTAATGCAATTAATCCTTTTACGGTAACTGCAGTACTGCTTTCTTGCAGGGCATATTGATATAGTTTGGCGAAGTTTTTGTTGGTAGATAATTAATGACGTAGATTAAACAACTAATGTTACATCATATTTCACCAAACTTTGTCAATTTTCCCTGCAAAAGAACTGTACCACAGTTACAGTGAAGGGTTCTATAATATTCAAGTTTGGTTAATTGTTCTCTTCATTGTAGACACCGTCCAGTGAAGCAGAAAGTCCAGGATGAGGTTAAACAGTTTATGGCTCGCTTTGTCAAAGACAATGTATACGACACTGCTCTTGATGAAATTTTCCGCATGGAACCTGTTCAGGCTTTTATACAGAACAAGAGCAGAGCACAGCAAGCTGTATTGAAGGAGCATGTATGTCTAATTACAAGGATTAATTTTTTTTTTGATTTATGAATTTATTATTTAAAAAATCCATAAGAACTGGTATATATGTATATATATGTATATAAATTCTATCAGTGGTGCAGGAAAATAATCACACATTTATTAACGGTTTGTAAAAATAATTTAGAACCCATAAAGAACCTCAACTCTCTGAGACTCATCTTATTTTTGTTGAAAGATTTATTGCATTTTATGACTTAAATTTTGTAGATGTGTAGATACCTGCGGATGTATGACCGTAGAGCAGGCTTCAAACTGTTTCCTTGTCACAGATACTCCATGGAGGGAAGAGTAGGGGCAAAGATTTGTGCCACAAAACACTGGTAAGTATTGCTGATGTTAAAAAAAAAATTCCCACCAGTGTCTTAATTTTGTATTATAAGTTAAATTAGGAGAATAAGAGAACTTTTATTTCAAGGCAAGGATTTTGTTTTATTACAGCAAAAATCTTTTATTTATGAATACCTTCAATAGACAGTTTACGATAGACATAATTTGGTAAGAGTTACCTCCCATTGGCGGCCATGTTGTAATGCATTTTCCTCTTTGAACAACCAATTTCAAACAAGATATGCAGAAATATACAGGATTAAAACAAAACATGTCAATAAGAAATTTAAGGAGGCTTCAAAAAATGAATAAACTTTAGAAAAACAGTACTACCTATATTGTACATCAGCAATCCCAGTATAATAAGTTGAAATTGGCTGAATAATGAAGGAATCTAAGCATGTTGACCTACAATATAGCCGCTGGCGGGAAGTGACTCCTGCAAAATTGCGTCTATTGAAAACCATCTATATGAATTTGATATGATGTATTAATTAGTTGTTTATTTTTAGGTACAAAAATGACAAGATCCCTATGCTGGTTGGATGTATTGCTGAACTCTCGAAAGAAGAGGAAGAAAAAGTCCTGAAGCAGGGGGTCAATGATTTCAGTGTGATGTACTCCTGTCGCAAGAACTGTGCTCAGCTGTGGTTAGGACCGGCTAGCTTCATCAACCATGACTGTAGGGCGAACTGTCGGGTAGGTGTAGGAATACAATATACCAAGATAAAAATTCTGTTCAAGTTTTTTTTAATAAATTAAAAAAAACAAAAAAACCCACAAATTCAGCTGCCATTGACATAAAATTTATTATATGTTTATATTTTGATTTTTTAATATTGGAAACCCAAATTTTTATCACAGATCTTAATTGATATTAAACATACTTTTTAAAAGTGTAGCATAGAAGCAACAATGATTTAAAAAGATTAGATATAAAAGATGACCTGCTGTTGTGTTTAAGTGGTATGAACTATTAAAGGTAGAGACATTAAAATATTGAATGTAGATTACATGACACTTAAATGTTGCAGTTTGTTTCCACTGGGAGGGACACAGCTTGTGTGAAGGTCCTCCGTGACATTGACCCAGGAGAAGAAATCACCTGTTTCTACGGAGAAGATTTCTTTGGCGAGAACAATTGTCTGTGTGAATGTGAAACTTGTGAAAGGTAACTCCGAAAGTGTACAAATGTGTATATGGAAGCTATAGGCTTATATTTACTCTGAGCATTGTTTACATTGAAATTATTATGTTTGAGTTATTATTCAAAAGTCTTAAACCCAGAACTATTAAAATTTATAGAATTCATTTTACATATTGAAAGAGGAGATGAATTTGACTCTGTAATGTGTCTTTTTATCACCCTCATCTGGAGTTGATGTTTATTGTAATGATTTATAAGTTATTATTTATTTTTCAGGAGAAAGATGGGAGCATTTAAAGTTGAGGAGTCACCTTCAGTAGATTCTGAGGAAAAGGGTTACAGGTTAAGGGATACAGATGACAGGCTGACCAGACTAAAAGTTGACACTGAGAAGACGAGACCGGTGGCAGAGATGCTTGGGGCTGCTCCATACGGCAATGGTAATTGGATGAAAGGCAGTTGATGATTGCTAAGATTTAATACATGTAGCTTTTCTCTAGTAATTACTGATCTAGGTCAGACTAGGGGATTTGAAACTAAACCATTATGGTTTGATTTTAGATTTATCCACAAAAAAAAAAATAAACAAAACAAAACAAATGAGTATAAACTCCTCACTGAACAAGCACTATGTGCTCAAAAAAATCTACTCAAGATTTCTCTTTGATTTGTAAGTCAATTTTTGAGTATGATTATAAGGTTGGGAATAGAGTTCATAATCAAAGAGTTTCATACCTCCAGAAAAAGTTTGTAAATAATGAACTTAATAGTTGGAATTTATATAAATGTACATGTATATGCGAGTCAAAGAAGGCGATATGCTTCTCTTCTCTGACAAGGAAAGTGGATTGTCACCCTTGGTATATAAATCTGATTGATTTGTCATTTGATTCATTGATATTAGTTTTTAGAATTGGTAAATTTATGCTGTTTTCAGTGTGTAATTTTTGAATATGCTGATAAAAGATGACCCTTGTGCTCACTAAAGTACAAAAGTGGTCTATGAAATGATCAGATGTCAAAGGTTGTAGGATTTTTATGTTGATTGGAGGTTTCTACACAGCTGTACATTTATTTATTGTTGATTACTATTTATATTACAGAAAATTGGAATATACGAGATGATAACCTTAAGAAACAATCCCATCTGTTGAAGAAATCTGAGCTTAAAAAGAGGGGGATCACTCGCTATGATGCAGAAATTCTTTTATCTCAGGGTGTAAAGTTACCAGATCCGAAAGAACTCGGGGACAAACCTCACCACACTCTTCGCTCACAGTCATCAACTGGTGAAGGTGATTGACCCAGTTTTGTATTATAACAGTGTAACAAAACAAGGTTTAATATGTCTGAATTTTATAAAGATTAAAATGCACTGTTTAAGAGGGGGATGGTTTTGAATGATTTTGTCTTTATGATATAAGATTTGTTGTAATAGATTTGATAACATTTTTAGGTCCAAGTGCCAAGAGGAAAAGGTTATATAATAAACGTGGGAAAAATGGAAGATTTCAGTTGAAAAAAGGAACTTGTGTAAGAGTATCTGAACAAGACACTCAGGCATTAGCAGCAAAAATCAAATCGCCAAACAAAAGGATGAGTTTTAGCTTTGAAGATTCTCGTGAATGTAGTGTTGAGAGGACAGCATCTCCCAGAAAACAGGAGTCTGTGAACAGTGTCTCCTCAAGCTCCGTTCCTCGATCCAGTCCTAGGTTACGTAGAATGTGCCAAAACATGACAAACAGTGAGATAGCTTGTTCAGACATTACAAACACAGAGCCACCTCCTAGCATAAAGACAGAGCATGTCGGAACCATTCGTCAGAGTCCCAGAATCCGCTCTGTAAAATCGGAAAGAGACGATAGCTGTCCAAACTTATCACCTCAGGGACAAGACTGTGATATATCAGACAACTCACTTAGCCAGCCCCCTCACTTATCAGAACTCCATGTCACCACAGTGCCATCTCTACCCTCCTCACCCAGGCTCCGTCGGACCAGTGTAACAGGGTCAGACACCTGTCATTCGCCACAGTACTACAGTGATGCATCAGGTAGTATTAATACTGAAAATGTTGATTGTAGTCAGGACAGTGAAATTTTGGGCCAAAAGTGTGAGGTTGATGGAAGAAATATATTTGAGTCTTTATTTGCAGGACTTAAATCCTCATCAACTTCGGTTCAGTCAAGTCCTAGAACTCGAAATCTGAGTTGTCTCAATGGGGTTAGACAAAGTCCAAGACTGCAGGAACGTTCAACTCTAAGTCGCTCAAACTCTTTAGGTGATAGTGCAAAATCAACAGCTGTGAAGTGTTTGGACAAGCATTTCCTGAATGATTGTCAGAAAGATGATTGCGAAATTGATGTAGTAGGAATTGATCAAGACACAGAATTCAATTTCTCAGAGCCCATAAGTGGCTTTGAAAAACTAATGTGGGGATCCATTTTGAAACCCAGGTCAAAAGTTTCGTCCAGTCAGGAAAAATGTCAACAGTGGGCAGAACCCAATAACAATTGTCACATGTATCGCTCGCTATCTGACCAGTGTCTGACCAAGAAACAACAGAGGGAGCATCACAAAAATCGAAAGCGCAAACTCTCCTACTCTGTGACCTCATCATTTGAAGACGGTGACGAAACCTCACCAGTCAAAAAGGTCCCAAAGTTAATCATCAGGAAGAACAAAGGCCAAGAGGAAGACATCTTGTTGCTGGAGATAGAGAGCAAAGTGAAAAGAAATGGCAATGAACTGTTTAACAATGTCAACCCAGTGAAACCATATCCAAAGAAGTTAAGACTCAAGCTAGGGAATGACTTGACTGAAATTAATCTACCTCAATGAGTCCTAACTATACTAGACACGTAGTTCACTCATTATTATTTTCTTTTTGTATTTATGGTAACAATCAATTCTATGCAGGGTTTGCCATGTCATTTTCAACCTTTCATGTGTATTGACTATATGAATTGGAAATCATTTTTCACTAAACTAATAGACTTTTAAAACATGCATAATGTATTTTATCTTACTTTCGCTCTAGGGAGGTTATGGGGAACTTAAAGGATCTCCATCTAAAATGATATTTGGCAATTGCTTTTCAATGATGAAAGTAAAATTACCCAAGACCTACATTTAACTAGCACCTAATGGCTTCACTTTTCTTTCTACAAGCTTTTAATTAACTTTAGGATTGAAGAAAACTAACTGTGTGTTGCAGTTTATGCACATTAGAAGGAGTATCTTGCATTACCCTTTTTTGGGGAGGGGGAGGGGGGTGTGGCAGAATGTGTTGAGTGTGGATAAGAAAAGGGAGATTTATTATTCAGTTGGCTTTCTTGTAGAACGTTGTACATCTATTTAATATTGCTTGTTGTGATTTTTACTTGTAGAAATCTCCCAAGCTTGTATCAGTGTGGTAAAAAAAGATCAGAAAAGATATTGAAATGTGATAATTGTTGACATTTGTTGAGATTTGTTCAGACTGTTTGCTGTTTTAATTGTTGTGTTGAATTTTTTTTTTGTCCTGGTGTTCTTTATAGCAGCATTACTAACTGTAGCATCATCTTTCAATAATCGCAAATAATGGAACAAAATTCACATTAATTCACGTTGGTCACGAACTGAAGAAAATTAATTTCCTGTTGTTCCTATAGTCCAAAATACCTGAAGTTTTCCTGGCTTTTTATGTGATTTTGATATTTTACTTGCCAGGAAAATATCAAAATCGTTTAAAAAAGCCAGATAATGTCAGTTATTTCGAACTGATTGTTCCCATGTCTGTTAAAAGTTTTTTATGATTACATAGGACCATTGTAGTTTTTTTTTTTATGCATTGTTGATAAAAGCATGACTTTTCATATAGTAATAGGTGAATTATTTTGGCGGAGATGTGCAGGGATTTTCAAGTATATTTTAATACATGTAGGTCTCTATGTAAGAATGTGGTCAGTTGAACAGTTGTAAATTAAAATACTGTTAAAATGTATTATTTATTGTGTTGATATGACAACAATAAAAACAAAACATATACAATACATCTAACTTTTTGTGTTTTCATTATTTAAATTTCCACGCTTTTTTCTACAAGTATATCATATTCACGTATCACTGATTAAGTTGAAACCATGGTGATATTACTATAGTATGGGGTAAACAGAAACAACTGCCTGTAAAGTATATGTACCGTAGAGAATTTTCCTGTATGTATGCATTTTAAAAGAAAGTATTTAGTCCTCAAATTAATTTTTGATATCAATTTTGAAGCAGTCCTTGGTATTTAAACATTGAGCATTTTTTTCACTATGGAAGTATACTCTAATTCTGTTCTGAAAATCACATGGACAATTTATTTCTTTCGCTTAGAAAATGAACGTAATCTTAAACTTCTGTGGATGTAATTAGTTCTGTGGTGCTTCACACAAGATTAACTTGTTCAAAATATGTATCTTTTGCACACTAACAACGTATTATAAAATCAAGAATGAAATCGGTCAAAACGTTTTTGACCCAGAAGCAAACAAGGAATCAACGCCCATGGCTAATGATAAGCAAAGCGTCATCTAAATGTGTAGTGTGTGTACGAATATTTATACAAAAAAAGTCATGTATGTAAATCTGAAACTGTTGTTTTCTGGATGTCGTTTTTAACCATTGTTTTACGCAACGTCCGTCAGTCCTGTTTTTTTGTAAGCGCAACTCCTCTTAAACCGCTGCACGGAATTTCAAAAACTTTGTAGGTATTTAGGACACTGTATATTGCCAGGAAATTCAAATTCCATTATTTTTCTGGGACTTCCGGTGTAACCAGACATAAATAACAAGAGGAGGCAGTTGGCTACCCGTCGTCCGAGATTTCGCCGATGTTTTATAGCTGGCCAATATATTTTCTATATATTAATCTTATTTTTCAATTTTTTGTTTCAAAAATGTCTAAAACCCATGCACACTTTTCATTAAAACAATATACTTTTGGTTTAAGATCATTATCTCAGTTTACTAAAATGTAGTTCTCAAAGTAAGGTTGGTCCCGTACCATTTTTCAACAACAAAACACGCTAATGGCGGAGTTGACAATCTCTGTTATTTATGTCTCTGGTGTAACGAAGAGTTTTGACCCGGGTTGAAAATTGACCCGGGGGTCTTTTGTCAACGTTGAATATTGAGACCAAAGGTGTTGAATAAAGACCCTGGTCCGTTAAAAATTGATCCGTATCGTGGAATTTTGATCATGAAGCCGGTTCTAAATTCAACAGCAAATAAGCACAAATTGACGAATCAATGTCTTTAACTTGGATTTATGTAACCAAAAAACTTACAGGTTTTTTTTTCATATTTCATTATTTTGATTTACATGTTTACATGTTTTAACAGTCAGACAAAAATAAAATAAGTTTCAATGTTAAATACCATGGTTTGGAACGAATATTTCTCGAATTAACATAGTATCCTTTCAAATATGTATTAACCATTTTATTCACTGTGAACTTTTCGCGTATAATTGCTGTTTTGTGTGATATCTTTATTGCAAAGATTATGTTTTGAATAAGAATTTTGTCATACATGGTTAAACGATAAACTATTCAATTCAGTGAAACCGTTTTTTTTTAATATTTGCTGGGTAGGTGTACAGATATACATTAGATAATAAATAAAAATTTACAATACTTCATAATGTTTAATAATGGCTTTACCCTCTCTCAGTAAATTGAAATTGGGATATTGTTCATTGTAAATTTTCTGGGTGAGTTTGATTGTAAAGTATGGATATTTACAAAATTTACAATATGACATTGTGATTTTTATTCTTGCACCCACTCATTACATGTACAGCTGTATTTTAAAACTGTGATTATCTAAATTGTGTATTTACACCCAACCAGTAAATAACAGCATTTCGGAAATGGTGGAGATTTGAGACAGTTTCATGCATACTCTTTCCTAAACAATGCTGTACTAACTATATATATCTTGAACATGATTAAAACAAATCGTTATTTTTTCTAGGCATAAACAATTCTGCTTAATGGAATATAAAGCAAGTTAGCAACCAAATTTTTGTACAAGATGACAATAACGTAATTTTGCTTCTATAGTTTCTCGATAGCTTTGATCAAAAAACTAAACAGAAGTTTATTAACCATAATTGACTTCTTTCATGAAATGGTAAATTGCATTTTTTAATAAAAAAAAAAATCGAACATGAAAATGAAGTAGATGATCATGCGACGGGGTCGGAGTAGTGGTGGACCTTCCTATCACTGACACCTAAATTAACAATGTACATGTATAGAGTACATAATTATATTTTTTTATTATGAGATAATATTTAACGGCAAGTGCCTGTGTTTCAAATCTACACATAGTTAAAGGGACTTGGACACGATTTGAGTTCAAAATTTTATTTTTTGTTTTTTATGTATAAGCTGGTTTACTGGTGCATTTTGAATGATTGACCAAAATTTGAATGTTTGAAGTCAAGTCATAAGAGAGATACAGAGGTAAGAATTCATTGTTATGTAAACAAAGCTCGAGTCTTATATTTGTTTACAAATAATGATAAGTAATGAATTACTATTTATTTGACAAAATGACTCGTGGCAAACAAGATAAACTGATTAAATGTGTTCATAAATAATATTAACAACAGAAAAAAGCAACATTTGATTGAAACTTATACTAGTACAACACATATGTAAACAATAACAAGACTCGGGCATTGTTTACAAAACAAAGAATTTCAAACTCTGTATCGTGCTTATAACTCAATATTTGACTTTCAAGTTTTGACAAAGCATTAAATATACCCATATTAACCATTCTAAACAATTAAAATGGAAAAATAAAATTTAAAATGTTAAGCTCAAATCGTGTCCAAGTCCCTTTAATGAAATTAAAAACTCAAAATAATAGCGATCAATTGTAATTTAAAAAAAAAAGAACTACTAGTATACATATGCAGGAAGTTGGCTGATGCTTCAAAAATAGTCATCTGGCAAGTTTTCGAGAAATTATTAAATTGAATAATTTAAATAAAAACTGTTGATGACTTGTCTGTAAATACTAATAGATATACATGTACCTGTGGTTGGTACTATTTTATGATCATTTTCCTAAGTATGGCAAACGCGCAAGAGGAGGCTTTTTCCTTCTACATGCTGGCTACAAGTATTCCATTCGGAACAAGTACAACGACAGAACCTACTGGAGATGTGTCGACAGGCAGTGTCCAACCACACTGACAACATGCAACAACATCGTGGTGGCCTTCGGAAGACCGCATAGCCATGAGGACGACTACATTGGACTGGCGGCAGAATCCTTCATCAGTGGCGTGAAGAAGAGGTGCAGAGAGGAAGCAACACCCATCCCCACCATCTACGACGAAGTAATAGGAGGACTGCGTAACTCAGAATGTGACGACTCAGTGGAGGACATGATAAGGAACATTCCTACTTTCCAAACCTGCAAGTCCTCACTCTACAGGAACCGGTCCACCACAACCCCGAAGCTACCCACATCCCAGGAAGACATCAACCTCGAGGGACCGTGGACCTGCACATCGGCTGGTGATCGTTTTCTTCTGCGTGATGATACAGATGAGAATGGACATCGCATCATCATTTTTGCCAACTTGAACCACCTTTGTGCCGCAGACACAGTTTTTAGTGATGGAACATTTTATTCCTGCACCAAACATTTCACCCAGCTGTACACGTTGCATGCCAGTGTGAATGGAACTGTGTTTCCCCTCGTGTTTGGACTTTTACCTAACAAGAGTGAGGCAACTTATAGCCGGTTCTTCGGACTTTTGAAGGATGCCATTCAGGACCTACAGTCTGTATTGAATCCCGAACATTGGCTCTTGGACTTTGAAGTGGCGGCAAGGAATGCAGTTCAGAGGAACTTCTCGGGAACCTCCTTGAAAGGTTGCTTCTTCCACTATACCCAGTGCATCTGGAGGAAAGTTCAGAGTTGCGAATTAGCGGTCAGATTCCGTAAGGAGGACAGTGTTCGTCTGCTAGTCAGAAGAGCGGCAGTTCTTCCCCTCGTCCCAGAACATCGTGTGGAGGATGTGTGGCTGGAAGCGCTGGAGGACAGTGAAGACGACGACCATGATGTTCTGCGCTTCAAAGTCTATGTGACGGAAACATGGGTAGAAGGGCAGCTCACCCACTGGAATCATTATGACAACGACGGATCCCGCACAACAAATGCAGTAGAGGGCTGGCACCACAAATTCAATAGGATGTGTCGGCGACCCCACCGCAACATCTTCATGTTTATCCAGCTAATCCAGAAGGATCAAGCTGCGAATGAAGCCAAGATGATTCAGCTAGCTGCTGGTGGCGTTGTGCGACCAAAGAAGAAGAAGAACAGGCAACTTGACAGCCGTATCCGACAGCTGAAGGACCGACTCCGACAGGGCAACATCTAGCTGATAGAGTATGCAGACGCAGCCTCCCATCTCCTTCATCTGGAGTGATGTGTTTTGTGAAATGTTATTTAAATGTGTGTTATGTTTCACATCTTCATCTGGAGTGATATCGGATTTTAACGGATGTTCAAGTGTAACATAAGATCAGTGGCATGTAATGATTGTATTTATCTGCTATGTATACATGTGTATAATTGATGTGTATGATAAAGGCATATTTTAAAATGATTGTATCTATTAAAGTACTAAAGTTATTATATCAAACTTGCATGCTTAAATATTTATGGACATGTATATATTATATTCAAAATACATTATAAATGCTAAACTTTTACTCAAACAGAGTTTGTTGTTGACTGTGATTATATTAAAAAACTTTAATGCAACTATGTCTGTTTTCCTTCTCATCACTCAAAAGAATGAATATTGAGTAATTTTAAATAAAATAAAATTTACCTAAGATCAATCATAGAACAAATCCTTTTTGATTATTAAAATTTACTTCTATTACATGTATTTTATTAATTATTTTTTTTATTTTAAACATAATCTAAAAAAAAATTGCCTGTTATTTTTTTATTTAATAAAAAAATTACCTTAGAAAGTTATAGACTTTCACCTATTTACACCAGCAGAATCGATCTCCTCTCAAAGTTAGAAATATTCAAAGTAAATAAAAATAACTTCTTTATGGTAACACAAAAATTCATGGGCATTTTTAGGAAAGGGAACTGTTTCACGGTGCATGTGTACATAAACGGCTGCCTGCTATTGGTAAAAATAACGCGGTGAATGTTTCTATTCGAAAATTATACGGCTACTAGCTAAAAAAAAATGGTCGAAATAGTAAGTATTTTTCTTCGCACATTGAACAAAATGCTCTTTTATTCAAACATTTTAGCTTAGTAGAGTAGTTGACAACCCTTACGGAACAAAACACATTTTGACATTAAAACATCAGTCTATTTTTCTACAAAATAAAGAATTTACATTAAACTTAGCGAATAAATGTCGTTGATTTGGGCACATGTCCAAGCAAACAAGTCTTTTGAACTTGATTGCGCCATATTAAAGACACTTCTAAGAAATTAAAGCGACTGGTTACTTGATATTAGTACTCTGTATAGTTTGCTGGTCAGAATTCCCATCTTTATCGTTTATTAAAGAACTATAAAGATTTTACTTCAAAGAACTTATGTTACGGCTACTATTAGACAACAACACTTGTTTCTATTGGAAATATGCAGTTCCTAATTTAAATGAAGTTACGTCCCCGTTATGCATTGAATTAAACAATTATGTTCAGTGTTTCTTTATTCTATTGATTATATGATCTATAAATTATGCATCAATAGATTTCTATACTATTAAAACTTACACGTACCATACTAATTGCATGTATGTATTTATTGTCATTGTCAGTGAGGGTTAATGTTTTCATCGTTTAGTAAATTTTACTTTTTTGGAAAATGAAATCGTTCGGCAAGAAGTAGGTTTATTAAATGTTTATATTTACGTTCAGTATAACGAATTTCAATTTTTATTTATATTATATTTGTTGCCAAACTAAAACAAGAGTTTAATTTTTTTTCCATTTAAAGCTAATGATGTTCGAATAAAATGAAAAAAAAATGTATTTTTGAAGTGCTGTCTAGTTACCATGGTAACACTATTAAACTATTCATTTGCCCATGAAAAATTTTCAATAATTTAAAAATTCACAATATTTTGTATGCGATTATTATATTCTGTATAGTTGAAACAGCTGCAATCTCTTACAATTTGTGTTCAAAATAGCTTAAAATGGCCATTCTTCAATCTTTTGCTTCTGTTACCATGGCAACCGGTCCCACAGCAACCGTTTAAGATGGTTTTGCATTTTAATTCACCAAAGGGTATCAAAATACGAAATAAGAAGAAAATCGGTGACTATGCGTGGCGAATGAATTTTGATATTTACAGAGAATCGATCTTTAAAAGCACAAAAATCAAGCAAGAAAAAAAAACCTAATTTGAATTAATAAATAGGGATCTTGATTTTTGATGTGTTTATTAATTGATACAAAAAACAATTTTGCTAGCTTTTGTTATACTCAATCTATAAACACATTTGAGTAAAAAAAATTACTAAAATCTGGGCTTTTTCTCTCTTATTCAATGGTCAATTTACATGTTTTCCTGTCACTGTCAATTTATAATTAAATAAAAACAACCTCACAATATGTAATCAAAGTACTGAAAGTACTGATAGACGGAGGCATCATTTCGGAGGGAATTAAGCAAATTAATAAAAATATATGATTATTTGAAATTTTAAGGTAAAGAAGGTTTGAAGTATGAAGACTTTGCAATACCATATATACTACAGGATCAAAACTACTTTGAGAATATTACATATACGTGCTCATATACGGAATACACCAAAATAAATATGTTACAAAACAGAATAGTTACGAATATAATTAATTATTTACAATATATGCTAAAATTTAAGCTAAAATAATCAATACAAACTCTTGAACAGCAAACTTTTTTCATCTTCGCCTCTGCTTGAAAACCCCCTAATGTTAGGTAATATGATCTTAATCTCGCAAAGTTGTCGTTCTTTTTCTTTTGCAGAACGTATGATTCGATTGTAGCGAGTGATCAACTATATTTCTAAGCGTTTCCAAAAATTATGGAGATGAAATATTTGTTTTAAAGAGACACTACAGCTCATTTTGCGCAAATAACATGAAATGACAATTTTCCCTTAACTTAAATGTATTTTCTTGCAAAGTTAAAAGTATGAAC
>WFKH01011801.1:49285049-49302549 GCA_016163765.1 Magallana hongkongensis
AAACGCCAAGGTACACGCAGTAGAGTTTCCTGCAGTGCCGTAACAACGTAACGGCATCTTCATTTGTCGCGGTGGGATCGCCGAGAATATTGAGAACGCCATGCGACGGCGCGCAATTTGAGCATGCACAATGTACGCGCCGTGCACAGGCACCTGACGTTATATATTTTTCTCATAATGAAAATAAATACCCTATATCTAATAAATACACAAGGTACCCATCGCCGCCATCTTGGATTTATTTCAAACTGTCACATCAGCTGGAAGTTTTGCTTGAAACTCATCGGTAAAATTATTTTGCGATCCTCTCCGTCTCCCGATCGGTCATTCAACATCTAAGCTTACAACCGATTCAACAAAAACGGTGCATTACACCTGTCAATAATAAAAATTACCCCTCAATCTGCATCTACTGCCTTGGATATGCGATAAATGTCTAAAGGGTGGACGGAAGTTGTCACCTATATGTAAATGAGATTTCCCTGTACCGTGTGTTTGTTTCAATTTTTCAAAATATATGCATTTATAAACATGTTTATATAAACTTTATATAATAAACATTATGATTGACTGTTTATCTTGTATGTTGATCGAATTCAAAATTGACGCATTTTGAATTTTCCTATCAGTGCTATATTTGGAAGGGATTATACCCAAAAATATGCTAATAAACTAGCAACCGTTCAATTTTAATTTCGAATTATGCATCGATTTTAAACAAAACAAACCTCAGAAAGATTATTGGAAATGTACAAACTATCTTTGATCTGCCAAAACATTTTTGAAATCTTATTTCGTTTATTTATAACGAATCAAAGTCGTAATACAGTCATACCCGCCTCGACGTCGGGGGCCAAAATGACGCGTTACCCTTGTATGTGTAGTTCGTTTTGTAAAGAAATTTTGTATATCATTTTTTTCATTGAAATAATACACATACTCAGCAAAACTATCGTTTAAAAGAGTACACGAATTTTGATATAAAATCGGAACAAGCAGCTTTAAAATGTTTCGAGAAACTGATATTACGTACATGAAACTTGACATAAAAAAATATGATATTTTATCCGGAATATTAAATATGTTTCATGTAGGTTCCTTATTTAGAGAGGAATAAGTTCTACTTCCTGTTTAACTTGGTGATCAGGTAAATTCTCTGATGTTTTATCTTTACCGCATTGAATGAATTCTTTGACTGAAAAATAGCTGACCTCGAGATAAATGCTACATAAAATAATAGCGCACCATCTTAGAGTGGCGATGCATAAAAGCTAATACGTGATTCAAAATAGTTTTTGATTTAATTTAGATTTGGCAATGTCAACAAGACCATCACACGACAATGTCATCAATACACTAGGTGTCAATATGGCCTCAGCCTTGGATCAGATAATGACTGTCCAAGAAGAATCATATGATGACTTTCTTGAAGGGTTCACTTACCTAAATAAAGGTAAAAATAAATTAGTCACACACACACTCAAATAATCACAAAATGAAGGGAAATTTCAGAAGTGTGTGTTTATTATTTTAGATGAACTGAAAAGAGAGATGATCATTCCAACAAAAAAGAAAATGGAAAAACCACAGATAAACAAATCAAAAGGAACAGAAAACAAAGGTCCATGTTTGGAAAACACTAAGACTGAAAAAGTGGATAAGATAGAAATAACACAAGAGGATGAACTGGAAGAGGAGGTTATGTATTGGAATTCTATTACACATGTTAATGTAATTTTCTTACTTAGTTTTTTTTTACTACATCATTGTATTCTTTGCTAACCATATGTTCTAATTGCTTTACTCTCATCTGAGATCAAAGTCCTTGGCTAAGACTGACATACCAATTCCTTCATATGTCACATGATTGTTTTATTTGAATAAACAGTATATTTATTTTTCTTTTGTGTTTCTTTTCAAAATTACTTCTATTTTACTCCATGTAAATGTAACAGTGAGATTTAAACTACTGACTAAATGACTTATAGAGCACATTTTGAGTATGGTACACATATTCTGATTTAGTCTTCATTTCTAATTTTAGATACTTGAAGAGGGAGAAAAGACAAGCATTATGTCACAGAAAACACAGACTGGGTCTCATGTTACAAGCAGGCTTAAGGTATCAGAAAAGCTCAGGTCATAATGAACAACTTACTACATTGAAGTAATAAGAGGGTGTCCCTTCATGCTACTTAGTTAATATCATTTGT
Organism: Magallana hongkongensis; assembly: GCA_016163765.1. NCBI lineage: Eukaryota > Metazoa > Mollusca > Bivalvia > Ostreida > Ostreidae > Magallana > Magallana hongkongensis. The sequence continues at coordinate 49,287,263 of WFKH01011801.1, forward strand.
CTCTTTTTAGTTTGACAATTTTGTAATGAATGAAGAAGCTGATGATGATGAGTCTAATGAAATTTGTGATGATTTCATGTTGGATGGATATGAAGCCAGTTTCTGTTTGACTCCAAAAAAAGGATTATTGTCCAAAGGTAAATACATTTTTATTATGCATTTCTCTCTCATTTGAGCTGGTTCTGTTAAACATTGGGTTCACAAGGCACGAAGAATTTATGTTCACCAGAAGTGAGGCAGGAGTAGTACAAATATATATAAGTATTAGAATTAATGGGAGATATAAGTTCTGTTGATTTTGCCCATTTCAGATGAAATGTGTATTGATACATTCAGTAGCATATTTATTCATACCAAAATTCAAATTTCGTTATATGAAGCATTATATTTTGAATATGATGCTTTGATGTGATACAGCATCCATTTATTTATTTCTTGATTTTACTACAGCAGTTGAAGTGAGTTGATTTTGTTTGTATTTAATCCTGTCTTACATTTGACGTATTAATAGTAAAATTGAGTTATATTTGTTTTAAGAAGGTGATTGTAACAATAAAAAAACACTGGATCAAGATGAAGCAGACATAGACAGCCTTCTTCAGGATAACAGTGGTAAATCAAAAGTCCTTGACATTCCTGTTCACTTTGAAAACAGAGACCTCCACATCAAAGATGTTGAAGCAAACCAAATTCCGTCCAATCAGGCTCATTCTCTCATTGACTCTGATAACTCTGATAACTCTCAGTGTGACATTGATCTACAGAGGGAGTGTGCACCTTGTTCAGAACAGCTCAGCTGTTCTGACAGGTTTGGAGCACCTCCCCTAGACACAGTACTAAATCCTGGAGAAGTGGAGGATCTAGGATCTCCAAGGAGTATCATGAACAAAGACCAGGAGCGGATTCTAGATTTCTCTGCAACCTACAGAACAGAAGTGGTTTTAACATCAGAGTCAACAGAGGTATAGTAGTGCCAATGAGTAAAAATGTTTTCATATTGAGCTTTTATTAAGGTATCTCACTCCTCACGTTTTGATTTCATTGTGCACATGATCATTATGTTTAAAATGAATATGACTTTATTTATTTAATCATCACAGAAAGATTATTATTTCATAATTACACAAAATTCTTTAAGGAAACCCAATTGAGTTCAATTAACAAACAAGTTTTTTGGGGAACTATATTTTCGTGCGGAAGGTTTTTTAGACGAAAATGACAGAAACAAATTTTATGAATTTTCAATATACTTTTCTTTTTATTATACTTTATTCATTACGCACATTTTTAATAGTTGATAGGTTTGTAACATATTCTATAGGTTCTGTGTGACATGTACAGAATTAAATTTTGAGAGTGTGATAGACATTTAGCATAAAATCATGCAAATATATAAAAAATGTCTGAAATTTTTTAAGCCAAATTTTGCGAGAATTCAACGTTTGAAGCCCTATATCTAAAATTTGACGTCACTGACCCCCATTTCTTATTACGGTATGTCAAAATAATACTGAATATATATCTAGGCAAAATGGATAAATCTTATAAAATTCTTGATATTCGAAAAGTTTTTATATCAAATCAAATTGTAACTATTATAGAGATTGTCTATTTTAAGTGCAAAAAGGTCACAAAAAAATTTATGCAGCTTCGTACAATTTTTTTTTCGTTATTTCTCTATTCAGTCTGACCATTGTGCATAATTAATAACAATATTTGATGAAATAAGTTTGCTTCATTAAAAATACTGGCAACAAATCCTAATCAGGCTGAAGTTGCATTTCAGGTGCAAAAAGGTCAAATTAAATGGGCCATAACTCAGAGGGATGAAAACTGACCCCCCTTTTTCTTTGTATTTTTTAAGTATGTTTTGTCTACAGATTTTAATGATATACTTCTCAAGAAATTCTTGATACAAGAACATTGAGGAGTGGGATACCTTAATCATTTGTAGTTGTTAAAGTAGACTGAATGGACATTGCAGAAAAAATACATAACCCGCGTTAGCGGGTTATGTAAATTTTTTCTGCAATGATCGCCACCTTCATAACCCGCATGAATCATCAAAGAAAGCATTTTATTGTTTATATTTACATCTTTCTTTTAACAAATTAATAAATTGATTGTAAAAAGTACGATAAGTTAAATTAACTAAATTGCTGTTAATGTACATCAGTACGTTAGATAAAAGAAACAGCCAAATCGTCCCCTATGGGAATCTGAGTCTAACATCATCATGATAATTTCGTGCAGTTCGTGATTTTTCTTAAGTCGCTGTAGGTTTCGACCAATCGATAAACAGGGCGTGTAGATTTCAGTCCTGTCAATTTCCTGTCAGTTTCAGACGCTGTATAGGTTTTGACCAATCGATAAACGGGGTGTGTCGATATCTCTATAGAGCTATGAATTAACTGAAGTTTCCGTAAGAAATAGAGGGAATCATACTCGGTAGATGTAAATATATTAAGATAAGGCCAATATTGCTATTTTATCTGTAAATCTCTGTATCTTTATCCTGAAATCATTGCATCCATCTTTGGATACCCATGGGTGATCACCGATCCAATGTCTTTTCCTCATCTCCTGGGTGATGATCAAGTAAAAGATAAGATTACATAGCATGCATAACATCAAGTAAGATAAAAAAAAAACTAGCTGATTAAACTAAAATACTTTAAATCTAAAGTATAGATTATTTTGTAATGTACAGTAGAAATGACATATCGAGATCAAAGGTAACCAAACTCTTCAATAAAACAGATGTAATTAACAATGTAACTATTGAAAATGTTTCAAGTTTATTGACTATGAGTTCAAGCAAAGTTGTTATATTGAATAGTATTGTGTGAATAAGTCTTGTAATTAAAGTTACTATGGTTTCATTACTATTTTGGGGCATTAATTTTTAGATATGTGGACAACGGCTCTACCATTAGTTCCACTCAACAACAAAATTCACAAAAATTGTTGCTCAACAAATTGTTTTAAAAGCACAGAATGCTGTTTTAGTGTATGAAAAATACAATGTTTTTGTAAAACCTACAATGCATGCAATGTCAAAGCCAATGGCAAAGACCCATGGACACAAATATGACCTTTGATCACTATCAATGACCTTGACTCGTCAGTGACATTGACCCATGACCTTATATTCGGATATGAAGTCTCTATAAAATATACCAATGCAGGTACCAGTACTATGTGACTTGATAAACTTTTATGGTGTTCTTCATTAATGTACTTGAACTGTAGCTGCATGATTATAACGCTGAACTTTTTATTTAACATTATATATGTATTAACCATGCATGAAATTCTTTATATATATCTCTTTACAGGAGTGTTCAAATGAAGTGACAGCATTCTCTCTGGATGAGAACTTTGATTATGACAATGTTGTGCTGACTCCGAAATTCACTGTGGAGGAAGTGGCTTTCCTTAAGAGTTGTAAAACATGATATTCAATATTTCCTAGAATATTTCAGTATAATCCTTCTGTTTAAAATAACTGTATTAATTTTTATGTGAATATTTATATTGTGCCATTTTCAATGACAATCATTGGAAAGGTGAGATTACAGGTAAATCAGATGTATCTAAAGAGTAATTATTTTATTCAATACCGTAAACTCTTTTATTGGTACATGGATCAATATACATTTTTCATTTCTATTGTGATATATGACCCTTGTATGTACATGTACAAGAAAAAAAAATAGAAGATTGTAGGTATTTTCACATTTTGTTTATTTTTATGTTTCATCTTTCTAAATAAACTCTGTGAAGCAAAAATAAAAAAAAATCTTGATTTTATAATCTTTAGAAAAAAAAAATGTACACCAACAAACTATAATGGAGAAATTTTGTACAGTAAACATGCTCTAGTTATGGCAATGTCTTAAATCATATACATATACATAATTTATTGTACATTACAGGTACATGTTTAGTGGTCAATTCACAATAACTGAAACACCATAATCACTATCTGCCATTTAACATGTCTGCCTGGAGAATTTTTTTTTTAATTCAAAATATCTACGTTATGCATGTAGTTGCAAATATCATATAGCGACGATTTAAAATAGTGCTTTTGTAGAATTTTAGATGAATTCATTTCTATAGGCATCAGGATTTGTTATTTTCATTATTAGAATATTTACTCCACACAGAAATTGACAATGATCATAATACAGACAAGTATATAAAATTTTTTTTTAGAAAAACAGAAAGTTTATTCTTCAATAAACATGCTACACACCAATACCAATACATGTACATGTAATAATTAACAACAAATTCAAGTTCTGTAGCTTTAAAATATAGTTCATCATTTTCAATTTTTTTAAAAACATTCTAATAAATCGAAATTGAATTCAAATACTGCAAAATAATTTCTGTTTATTAATCCAGTGAAGAAAAATGGGTATTATATACATCTTTAAAAAATATTCTATTTTAAAAACCTCAATTTCTATAGCTTTAGCCATGCCTAAGGAATTTCACATAATTATGGCATATTGGACTAGATTCTTTCTTAATGGCAATATCTTAAAAACAACATTGCATGACAAGAATGGGCATGACTATCTAATATAACTTTAAAAAAAAAATTAATCAATCCAAAAATACTTCGGAAATGGGTTTGGAAGAAGCTAAATCAAACTCTATCCCTCTCCTTTTACAAATGAATTTTTTGACTAGCTTCCATAGGATCATAAAATATAAGCTAATACATATCTAAAATACACAATGCTTTAAAAATCATGTCAAAGATGCTAGAGTTTTACTTAAAAATTCTAGCAATCAAGCCATGACCGTAACGAAAGTGAACATTGTTTAATGATCAAAAATAAAATGTCAATACAGTAGCTACAAAATTTTACTTATATATTTAAAAAATCTGGTATCAGTCAACTAAAAGAAAATCTAACACTTTTATGGCATGATCATGGTAAATAGATGTGATTCAAAGAAGTAACATTTCTATAATTTAATGAAATTCAACCGGAAGAAATTAACTGGAATGTTTTGTGTATAATTAATCTTAGCTTTAATCTCTCTTATAAATATTATATCAGAGCACTAATTTGCAAAAACATCCAGGGGTGCATTTTACAAATGAACTTAAGACTTACGACCGAATGTTAAAATGCTCATTATTTATAATTTCAAAAAAATTTAAGTTAATGCCAGGAAACATACGTATACAAGAACTGAAATTGCTTCATATAAAGGGTTGTGTAATTATTTGGTTTGTTGAGATTCATTTCATGAGACTAATAAGATTTACGACTTAGTCGTAAGTTCTTTTGTAAAACACACTCCAGAGACCCTGTTACAATGTTTAAAATTGAATGTAATGTTTAAAAATTACATTCATCATAGCACTTATCTGACAAAAAATAAATACCTATGTTAATTAACTATTACCGGAAATCATATTTACAAGAAAAAAGATCTTAAATAAACAAAAACTTATTAATACATGAACAGTGTATATGTACTCTAAACATGCATCAATTCTGTACAGTAACAAATATGGCAAATATACTGTAATAATTTAATTGTGAAAAACATTTGAAAAGATTTAACTAACATCTAATAAAAAAAAAATAACTAAAAAACAAACCTGACAAATATTAGCATTGCATGAATTTAGTACCGTATTAAAACCTTATTGATAAATTAGAGAAAATTTGATATTTAATATAAAACAAAAACAATTCTTAACAAACTTTGAATAACTATTTTACACATAACGAGAAAGGTAGAGAGAGAGCTAGAGAAAACAATGTTTCTAAAAGTGATAGGCCACAATAGGGAAAAATTTATTAAACATTATAAAATTTGAATTTAGTTTAGAATACTAGTACAAAGTATTGCTAATAAAATTAGCATTTTAGTACATTGTACTTAATATTAATAAGGGACTAACTAATTATAATGTCTTATATGTACATATTAACAACAAAACAGGAAAAATGACACTTGTTTTAACACTCTTTAAAAATCCAAGTACACACTGCAAATGGACAGATGTGATGACTAGGGGCTTTCTGTGGTTGACTAGTAAACTTCGGAATTTCTCTCCTGAGTTGTAGCACTGACAGTATAATTAGACAGAGTTATCCTTCTTGACCTCTGCCACTGATATGTCAGATCATTTGTAGCCATGTGGACGTGATGAAGGGTGCATAAAATCGAGGAAAATGAAACCATGCAAATCAGTGCCACATAGTGTCCAGTATATGAAATGTCAAATCCTGTACAAAGGTAGATGGGGGTTAGAGGGTGGGGTGGGGGTGGGGGTTAGAGTTCCCCGACCCTATAACGAATTAGGACTGGGACTTCCATATCCACTGGAGAGATCATCGCTGAGGCTCTGCGTCTGCTTCTTGATCTGGGACAGCGCGTTATAGCTGCATGTCATGTTGGCAAAAACCATTCTCTCCTCATAGTCATATTCACACAGAATTTTATTGTCACATAAATAAAATTTGTCTCCCACACAGAATCTGCAAGACAGAAAATCACAATGTGTGAAAATGCAGTACAATAACCCATACAACATACATTCATACATCAAACAGCAGAGGAAAGTCAATTTTCAAGTCACATAAATCTAGATTAAAACTGGGAGTAAATGTTGCAATTTCTTTTAAAGGAAGAATGAACCAAACTATCAAAGTCTGAGATATTTGTAGAAGACCTCAATTGAAACACTTTTATCATATAAGCATTAAAAGTGGCTGTGTAAGAGGTTTTTCTTTCTAAGAGGCTAAAAACAATTAATTAAGATGTGTATTCCTTGTTATGTAAATAATACATGAGAATTACACTCGCAAGTGCCACCCAAAAGCCTATATGTTTGAGTATTGCAAGCAGAAGTGTTACACTGCCGAGCTCAAGTGTAACATTATGTCAAATTATGCTCACAAAACTAATGCATAATCCACATTATGAGTTGGAGATTAGTGTTTTTTTCATAACAAGGTAATTAATGAAAATATTGAACCTGAATGATATTAAAACCAATTGGTCTCTCTCTCTCTCTCTCTAAAAACCCCCACAAGCTTCTTGTGAGGTGAAACCTGTTGTAATCAAAACAAAGCTGAGACAGAAAAGTTGAGGGTAATGAAACAGCTACAATCCATTAAAGTTGAAATTTATACCCACCTATGATTACACTGTTGGCAGGCAAAACACTCCAAGTGGTAGACGTTACTTTTGGCCCTCATGACCATTTCAAATGCGGGAATCATTTTGGAGCAAGCTGAACAGTAACCAGTTGTTCCAAACAATCTATAAATCAAACATCATGTGTTATTAGAAACAAACTGTTGTAATAAATCTAGGAAGACCCTAATATATATAAAGCCTCGAAACATCTGCTTTAATATTTCTCTTGGTTATTGTATATTGAGGTAAAAATAAATTCAGTGGAATTTCTCTTCCAGTTGAAACAGCAGTGTTGTTCCAGATACTGTTGCAAAAAGTGTGGCTTTAACCGATTTATCTATACTTTATGGAAGTCATTGTTTGCATATAAATTGCTAGGAGGAATTTTTGTCTTATATTTGATTGATTCCGTGCATGTATTCTTATAATCCTAGACAAGTTTCAATTTGACTTCTAATATCCATTTTACATTGCTATACAAAACCTATTGTATCTTCAAATTAGTCAAGCTTCTTAGAATGGACGATACAAAAGAACTAATTAACTTTGGTACTGTACATTCTTAGCTGCTAGAAGCTATGAAATTAAGAAGTTTATAATTGTAATGTCATATAAGATTGTACATGACACTTCTTTACTAATTTGTTTTAATAATATATAATGTGATTATGTCTTATTACTTTTTCTTTTTTACATCCACTCACTTATTGTTTCTATCAATAGTAATGTAATTTGTGAATATACTTTAGACTTTGCAATGAGATTTACAATTCAATGACAATATGAAGAAATATAGTATTTAATTGAAATTTATTGAAAAATTCACCAAACTAATCTAGAACTTTGATTACTGGTCTTTGACCAAGGATTGTCTTCTGTTAAGCTGCATTTGATTGGATGAGAATTTGTCACCAAGTTGTCATCAACACTGCAGTTTTTGATAGATGAACAAATGTTAATTCACTTGAAATAGTCACATATGATAAAGCAAATGGTAAAAACTCTGACGGAAAAAAAATTACACATGAAATTGCCTCCATAAACCTTACACCCCCCCCTTTCAGTAAATAAATTACTAATTCCCACCTCAATTCTGATCAACTCACCTGAGATAAATGAATTGCCAATCCTTCCCTCCCTACACACACACCTCAATTCGGATTAACTGTCATCACTAATGAATTGCTTATTCTCTACCCCCTCTCCCTCCCTCCACCTCAATTCTCACCAACTAATAAATTGCTAACCTCCCCCCCCCCCTTTCCATCCTCAATTCTAACCAGCATACCTGAAATAAATAAACAGCCAATTCCCTCAGCCCCCCATCTCAATTTATATGATCATACCTGAGATAGTCCCTCCTACAGAGGAGGAGGTTAGCCTTAGTGAAGAGGGTGGACCCCACCTCACCGAGGCGACAGTCACAGCAGGAACACTTGAGGCAGTCCTCGTGCCAGTACTGCTCCAGGGCCTTCAGGAGGAACCGGTCTGAGATGGCCTTCTTACATCCCGCACAGTCCTGCTTCGTAGACATGCTAACTGCTTCCTGGGAAATCTGAACAGGGCCTGGCGTAACACACACAAACAAATAATACATTATTAAAAGGTGTGATAATTAATTTTGATGAAAAGTGTAAACAACTCTCCGTTTGAGGTTATTTGATCGATCTTGCTGGCAAAACAAAAAAGATATTAAGAACAAACCCTAGAGGCTTATATTAATCTCTCCTTCATAATTTAATTTGCACTGGAACATGAAAAATACATCAATTTATTTGGACTTTACTTGCATACACCTAGATTAGTTTAATAATGCGCCTTGACTAACGTAACAATTTTTTCATTATCAGCAGTTTTCCTGTGACTGGTTATTCTAGGCTTGGATTTATATCTGTTGCAATAAATTATCAAATTGAAATGTCCACAAGTGTCTGTTTAATTAACTGCATTCATGCAATGTTCTTACTATCGTTAGTCTAATCATTATGACATTATCAATGAAATTCAATACTACTAAAACAACTTCGGATAATATTTTTAAAGGACATTTTCTTTATAATTGCATTAATAGTAATATTTTCACATAAATTTTGCACTTTTAGCACAATTTATATTCAAACAATGCAGACACATGAAATAATTGTTGTCTAAAAGGAGACACTTATTGATTACATTAATAGGTTCATATGCATGTTCATTTATCTCCAGGCTAATAGAATCATACACATGTATCTATAACAAGCCTTTTAGACTTGCATAGATCTCGTAAAAAGTTTATTACCGGGTAGTCACAGTAATACTCTACATTCAAAATATTAAAAAGTTGCTTGCTGAAGGAGGAAGGGGGGAGGGGGTGATAACCTTATAAGTACGTATTTCCTCATCTTCCCAAGTCAAGAGTTTCTGATCCACTCCGCTCTACAGAGCGGAGCGGATCAGAAACTCTTGACTTGGGAAGATGGTATTTCCTTTTTGGTAATGATTATACAAAAATTCAAACAAAATAATGCTTTTTCAACTTTGATAACTGAGGACATCTTTATCAATGTAGTACCTGTTGGATAAAGATTATGTTTCTAAAGTCATGCTCATTAATTTTGGATTACTTTCATAAGTTTTCGCAAATTTTCAGAATAATTCAAGAGACTGTCAAATTTTAGATATTTTACCGTTTATAGTGATTTTGAATGATAATAATCTGTAGCATTTTTTAACCATTAAATACCAATAAATGCTGGTACATATAGGTTAATGCCCCTCACAGGAAATATCCCAGCAATTTCCTAGACCACTTCTATAGGCTTACAAGTCTCTGATTTATATAAATCTGACAGGATTATTCCATTGAAATAAAATATTGCAACATTTACATGTCACAGATGGCATCTGATACTGTCTGTCAATATAACCATAATGGACATTTGATGAGAATTAAGGGCAGCTTTTACAGACAGAAGCTCTCAATATTCATTCAAAAACCTGAATTTTCACTCATTCAAAACCATTTTTTTCATTCTGACAATAAATCCAAGAAAAATGCTAAGTACTTACATATCTGTGTGCCAGTTCACAAAGGAAAAATGATTTCAAATTAAAACTTAAAAGCCCTTGTTTTGAATTACAATCCAATGTTGTACAACTCCCCGTCCATGTGTACACAACTTCCCAATTTTATGCCATTAATACAATTTCTCACACACTCCGACACATTTTCTTTGCATAGGAGAAAAAAAAATATTTAAAGTTTTACATTTCAAAGCTTGGTATTTTACACAGAAATGCTTTTTAAATTCACTGATTTTATAAAAAGCTACGGCAGCATCAGACAAACCGTCAACTTCAGATACAGATTGAGAAGATAGAGTCAACAGAACGTTTTTTTTCTCTCTCTCTTCAGTGGAATTGTCAGATATAGAGAGCTTTTAAAATTACAAGGTTATTAAGTAAATATTATGCAGGAGCAAGGTTTGATTTATTTTAACAGGAATCCGGAAGGGAAAAAAAATTCAAAAGTAAGCTATACTTACCATCTGTTTCCATTGCCATGGTAGTTTAAGAAATATACATAGAAACAATTAATTTCCATGCCAAGAAGATGAAGGTTGTGTTTTGAATTGAGTCCTAACACCTGACATATAAACTTGATGCGAAACACACAAGTTCACCAAGTTAATGCATCTTGCATCTTTATTTCTCCAGAAATGATATTTTCAGCAGCCTCGGAGAAAAAAATAGTCTATCCTGACTTCATCAGATTGGCCAAGTATTCAGCTAGCCACCATAGATTGCCGACTTCCCAGACGTCACATTTAGACGCGATGTCACACGACCAAGAAAGCCATAATCAGCTCTATCAAATCCTATCCAATGCCCGAATACAACCTTAATGATTTCTTTCTTTTGATAGGAAAAGTCATATGCATAATCTGGAAAGTCAGCTTATGAGCTCTGAACAAAAGGGAACTTTTTAAGACCGCCTGATCACAGAGAAGGAAAAGGGATTCCTGGCTGGTGAAGGCAGCGTTTCTCACCCGGTCCAAAAGTCTGCATTCACGGATGATTTTCTAATGGCTTATTAGTTCGATACTTAAACCCCAGTTAAGAAGCACACATAAAAACAGTGATAATATGGAGGAAATAGGATTGAGAATACAGTGAGCTGGCAATAAGAAGTTACTCCTAGCTGTTACTTTTCTTTGAAGACAATCAGGCTATTCAAATAATATCTTTTTTTTTTTTTTTTAGATGTGGGCTGAGCCTCCTGAATGAATTGTCAATACGCAGACAGATGTAGTTCTGTGGCTGCTATAGGCTACTGACATATTGCACACAATCTGCACAGCAACACTGCCATAACCTTCAATGATTACTCATACTGGCGTAAAATATTAATTAAATTATTAAAAGTGCAGATGTAAATTGCATGCATTCACCTTTGCAGTTTGATTTCATTTAATTTAAAAGAAGTGTTAAAGGCATGAAAAGGTCTTATCTATGAAATATTCAGTGGCTTAAACTTTTTCAAAGTGCACAAAAAAACGGGCCTTTATGAATAGGATTATCGGTACATTACATCAGCGTTTCCTTAACAGACCTTTCCCAGTATTTTAATCTTTTTGACTCAATATGGCATCATTACCATAATGGGTAAACACTCTCTTAGTATCCAGCTTTATAATAATAAGTCTTAGGAATGGAAAATCTCTTTTGAAAGAATTTACTAAAGTGTTTTTCTCTTTTCAATCAACGTCCATTATTTTGTACAAAGAGAGTGCCAAAAAGGGTTCTCTAATATTATAATTGGCACTGTGCTAAGTTAAAAAAACATGGTTGCTTAATGAATAGAGGGTCCCCTTGCATTGACATTTTCCATTAATGGCCTAAATCTTGGAAGTTTTTGACAACCATTTTCCAATCACATGGCGGCAGCTTACATTTATTTTCCATCAAACAGTTAAGCAGTTACAGGATATGAAAATTATCCCCAACATTAACACTGCATTAGCCTGTGAATAAAAAGCACAGGGTCCCAAAATAGTCCCCCCATACATATACTCAGGATATCTAGTTATGCAGACCAGTGCACACCGTAATGACAAGAAATGGAAAAGACTTAAGCTGTCCAATTACAAGTAACTGACCACTCAACATTTCAAGTCAGGGAACCAATTTAAAAACAATGCTGGGAGCAGTTAAACCGAACTAATCTGATTGGGAAGTGGCAACTAAATGAGCCATATTCATTTTTTCCTTCTTGCTAAGAATAATGTAGTCTGTCTGGCAATGGTAAAAAAAAAATAATTTATTAATCAATGGCCCAGCTCCTCGAGAACTTAGTGGGCCATAACTACATATATTATTTTGGGGTAATGTTTCTGACAGGGTTTAAAAAAAAAAACGATTTCAACACATCATTCTTTTACGTAGATGTAAAAATGGACACTATCATCTCTCATTACTGAAAGAAGACATAACCTCAAATCTTACTAAAAGCAATGTCATCTTCCCATTTGAGTTTTTATATGCTGCTTGCATGCTTAACAAAACAAATGGCAAGCTTTTAATGAATATGACGTACATGTATCTTGATCTTTATAAGTTACCCCTAAACTGTTTTCTACCTCAGTCCAGAAAAAGGTTTTGTTTTAAATAATCTTAAAAATGATGTTAAAGTCTTTTATCATAAGCATCTGTATACTACTGTTAAAGAAAACTAATCAAATTCAGAAAGAGTATTGCTAGATATCTTTAGTTAAAAAATATAACGGTTACTAGTAAGTATTTCAAGGGAGGCAATTCTGCAAATTACCCTTTATCACACGCTGCAGTATTTATCATTCTGAAAGTCAAAATGAATCAATTCCAAAACTGAAAAATATGATTAAAGAAATTGATGTTGACATTTTCTGTGATATTCACCTCTGTTTAGAAACTGGATCAAAGGAATATCCTCATGGAAATACTCCAAGCAATAAATCGTTGGCTTTTCACCATCTTGGTTAGCATCGTTTTAAGAAGAATATAATCAATCTGATTTGTTAATACTCAGGTACATTTTTCTTTGGAAAGTCTTAAAATTTGATACAATGTATAATTTAAAACATACAGTGATCTAAATCTAATTTAAAGCTGAATGGAGTCCAGTGTGCTGTTAGATTGGTAAGTTTTCGCAAAAAAAAATATTTTATTGTTTGCTCATAATCAAGTATTTTTTATATTGCTCCTATATACTGTATTTAAGGCCACCCCAAATTGGTTGTTTGTGTGCCCTCTTTTGATCAACTAACTCAAAAGAAAGTATCTAATTCAAGATATTTTAATTAACAATCTGACCATAATTTTGGTGTTTTTTTTTAAATCCAGCTGTTGCTTGCAGATATTTTTTCTATTTAATAAACATGGTTTCAATTAAAATGTTTGTGTAACTTTACGACAAAAAAAAATTATTTTCCCTACCTACCGCAAGGAGCAACAAATCAAATTTCAAAAGATGTCCTTAATAACTTTAAATACCAGCTAACAAGAGATTAAAAGTTTTTGCTTTGCAGATGGTTGCATTTTAATTATTATACTAAATGGCAAGTCATATAAAATGCTTTTTAAAATCATGTACAAGGGATATTGATCAAAATCACTGACCAATCATAACTCTATTGTCTATCAGATTTATCAAATAATTAAGGCTGACAATCATTAGAAAATGAGTTTCATATCTCTATCAATGGCTACACCAAATCTCATAAACGTCTCATTATCTCTTACACTCCACTGTTTGTTTCTCCCCTGTAATTTAGAGCGATGGCACCTTCAGTAATTACCTTTCCATCCTTCCTCTATGAAACTTAATTGAATAAATTCATACCTTAACCTAATATTTATGATCAAAGTTTCATACTTCAGGGATCTTGCACCTAGATATTCTGTGCTAACAAGGAGAAAAAAGATTTTCAGTAAATGCAAGCAACCATGGAGAACAAAAGTTTTTACGATTTCTCAGAGTATTAAGGAATGTCTTAATTTAAGGAAGATTCAAGTGCCAACACCCCCTCATTAAAATTTATCCATCTTTAGGGAAGTTACTAGTACAGAAACAAGAAACCTTTAGGGAAGTTACTATTACAGAAACATAAGAAAGTTACTAGTACAGAAATTGGAAGTTACATGTACAGAAACAAGAGACCTTTAGGGATTAGTTACTATTACAGACACATAAGAAATTTACTGGTACAGAAATTGGAAGTTACTAGTACAAAAACAAGTGACCTTTAGGAAAGTTACTATTACAGAAACATAGGAAAGTTACTGGTACAGAAACGGGAAGTTACTAGTACAAAAACAAGAGACCATGGATGCCACACTGCTCACCACTAAATAATTGCCAACAGTGACTTGAACAGTCTACCACAATATAGTTTGATTGATTAATTAAGTATATGTAAAATTGATAATAAAAAATGAAAAAATCCTATAATATAAAAGAAGTTTTTTAAAATTGCTTCATCTTTAATTTTTTTAATTTTGAAATTATTTACCACTTGAGGGGCATGTGATCATGTACATTTGGCTTATCCCCATACGTCCATCTAGCAAGTATATATACATGTACCTTGAGCAACATTTTGGTTAAAGCTGTCTTAGATGAGGAGAACTTAAACTTGAAAATTTGTTAACTAAAGCACAAGAGATAATAGACAAGTCTTGATCAGAATGGCTCACTAAGCTTTTAACACTGAGGAGCTGAACACTTATAACTGTTATAAATGGTCTGCGTATACAAAACCAAGATAGGAAAAAGCTTAAAATAGAATATTTTTTCAAAAATATATCTTAAACAGTTTTTACCCAGCTTCCTCATTAAAAACATCTTTTCTTCAAGATAATTCAAGTAAAAAAAATTTGAAAATTGAAATTAGTCAAGCATTTTGCTGCTATATGCCCTTAACAAATTTGGAATGGGGGTTGGGATTTTAAAATAATAAAAAAAAAAAATGATTTAAACTTGAATATAATATAAATGGGGAAAGACAAATGAAAAAGAAAATTGATTCACTTGATCTGACATTACCTGGTACTGTACTCATTATAAAAAGCCTTTTAAGGAAGTT
>WFKH01011801.1:49312549-49332643 GCA_016163765.1 Magallana hongkongensis
AAGAGTTGCTCCCCTTTGCTTTTAATTTATAAAAATTAATTCTAAAAACAATATATACGGTATAAAATTTATTTTAAATATGTTTTGTATTCCTAATGATGAAATGCATCTTTCCACCGAAGCATTTATTAATATTCTTAATATTCAATTTTTTATTTTAAAAAATGTGCATGTCCCCATAGATATTAATGCAATCTTCATTAATTAATTACTGTTTAGTTAATAATATTTTTGAAAATTTCTCTCGGTAAATCTTTTTCTACTCTAAAATGCTTTAAATTAATATCAGAGTATTTAATACATGATTGATATTCAGGGTTAGAAAAATTAGGTCCTAATATGGGTCGGATACCTTAATACACATTTGTAGTTAAAGAAAAGTAAGTTGCTGATTTCAATTAAACCAGTTTTGAATTTGCCCACCTCAATGAAGGCAAATGGGACCCCCCCACCTCAAAAAAAAAAGGTGGGGGGAAGGATAGGGCAAAAATTTCCTTAATATATACAGTATAGTGTAAAAATGATACAATGTTGAAAATGAAGAAAACTTCTTACTTTCATCATCTTCTGGACACTCTTCCAGGTGGATGAGTCCGCCATCTTCTACCTTGATGTTGCTGGTGTCAATGATGACGGTGGTCGTCTCACACATCTCACTCTCTCCATTGTTCTTACCATCTTCTGAAAGAAAAGAGTACAATCAGAATCACAGCCATGCCATATTTATTACCAGTATTTTACATCTAGAAATGAAACAATGCTACATTTAGGAGTATTTGACAGAGCTGTGATTTTTTTTAACCATATCAATTAAGGACAAACACAAAGTTGCTTCATCAGTTCTCATAGTTGCTGCTTTAAGAATTGCAATTATCCATTATGTAAAAGACAATTGACCAGTGAACAAAGAATTCCCTAAGCTCAAGTCTTGCTCCTTGTGTTGCAGTCATGTCAAATAAAGCCAAAAACCCATTGTTGCTGCTAGTGTGCATGAAGAATCTTTGGACATGGAAATGACATCTATCTACATTAATATCTAGATAAGAACTTAAAATAATAAGGTTATGTAGCTGGTGGTTATCCTAGGATAAACCTGACAGTCTGATGCAAAAAAAAGAAGTTATTTTAGTTCCAAAATCTCTCAGTACCAGAAACAGCATGGTAAGCATCTGCCTTATAATAGCAATATAACCTTGTGAAGGATTTGATTAGGAGCCAAATAAGTATATTTTTCATTTATAACGTAGACCTAATTGTGTTTATAGCAGACACATCTAACTGCTGAAGGTCTTGGTATTCTGGTTATTATGCCGGGATATTACAGGCTCTGTAATACGTTTGGTGCATAAAAGGGCCTCGTAACAGGAAATGGATTAAATAGAATTCATAAAACTGGGATGAGTTGATTTTTGACTGGTAATATGTATAAGAGGACTGAATCTGAAGGATTAAAGAAGAAATTGAATGGACACACTGGTGAATGATATTCATTGAAAATCTGATTTCCCTGCAAAGAATTGATGAAAATTTGACTTTATTACTCGGTACTGTCAACATTCAAATCAGAGAATGCAGAGAAATTTCCTCTGGATTGTACAGTTGGGCAATGATATGGATTGGTATTTAGGTATTGCAATTTATGGAATTCTTTGCAAATCAGTATGACTGTCACATCAATTTATTTTTGATCCTAACCTACTTCAATGTGGATGAATTGAGAAAAATATTTATAAAAGATACAATGCATGGTTTGGTAATGGAGCAAGAATTGAATTGTTCCATCTTTATGCATTTAAGTTTGAGCTAATTTAACAATGCATCCTGGCACCAACTTTAAAACACTGCTTTCCCATAAATCACATCTCAGACTCCATGTGAGCTCAGAAACAATATCTTTCTGGCAGACCATGTTTCGTTTGGTTTTCATTCAGCCATTAATGTAAAATACCATTTACACACAGTATCATATTTAAAATAATGGTCTGCTTTTAAAACATCATTGAGAAGACAAAGAATTTCATGAATAATTTGACTTCAATGAAGTTTGGATCAGGGAAATCACTCAAGATGACTGTTTAGTCTTTTTAAGTTTAACTCTACTATTAATCTGCAGGACATTACTATTTTCAGTATTTACCTTCTTGACACAAACTTTGCAATTAACTTTTCAACTTTTATTTTTGAATATTGTAGTAATCTTTGAAATTTTCAACTACATGTGCAAACATCGTGTAACAAGAAGCAAGGAAATTCTGTATATTTGTATCCAAATTTCATGGTGTGTTTTTCTCTTCCAATGTCAGAATTCATTTGCATGCAAGAGAATTTTGTGAGGTTCTTGAGAACCTCAATGATGCAAATAATTCTCACTATCAAAATTCTTTCATTTATACATGTATTAGTTTGTTAAGACTGTGTACATGTAGACTCAGTGGTGTAAATTAGTCACTGCAAACCAGTAGATCATTGGTAAAATTGTTGGTTTAGAGTAATATGCCTTTCTTTCTAATTATGCATGATTTTTCATGTACCTTGTGTAACATACCGGTATATATAAGCTAGCTAAAATGTCAATGGACAACAAACAACACATATACCGGTACTGCCTAATACTGGTACCATATGTACAGCTAAATCTATGGTGTGGTAAGCGACACAAGTTAACTAACTTTTGCACTTAATAATTGATACCCCTTCTTGAATAGGGCATTATATAAATAGTGCCTGTTTGGGAGGGTAACAGTTCAAATTGACACCCCGAGAAAACCATTGTCAACCGACGCGAAGCGGAGGTTGACAATGGTTTTCGAGGGGTGTCAATTTCAACTGTTATCCTCCCAAACAGGCACTATTTATTTTATTATACTGAATGTCTTAATTTTTAAGAAAACTTTACTTCTTTTATATTGGAATGACGTGAATTCTACTGCGAACCGTATGCGCATAATTTGCGCACGTGTAACAATTCGTTGTGTTACCCTTTGCCAAGTGTGTTGCTAATGCTGAGGGTAATAGAACGGATTATAAACTGCATCTAAACCAATCAGATTTCAGTGTTTAACATGAAAGTATAATAATAAAATTTGTTTCTAATGCCCATTAAATCAAAATCATTTATGCTTAAATATTAATAGCATAATGAAAATAAAATTGTGTACCGGTAACCAGTAATCAACATAAAACAAATGCTTTAGTTGAAAACACTCCATCCTACCTTTAAATGTATTCTCCTGCATCTTTTCTCAAGTGATGCAACAGTGTTGAAGAACAAAAATAACAAGTGGACATATTAATAGGGTGAAAAATAGTTACAATTGATAAGACATACCGGTAATATGTTTTCCAATATTGCTTCTTCAATTCAGTTTGATGGACCAATGATCTTACAAATATCTTGATAAGTGAGTAATATTGCCATTAGCACCTAGTATATGTAATGCCTTAATAAGGTCTTTAGTACTAAGATTTCTTAAAAAATATAAAGACTCAAGAAAATAACTGGCTCAAATCTCAGAACCAAATGAAGAGATTAAACAGGGGCGAACTTATTAGGTGATAAAACAACAATTTCAATAATCCACATAGCCTGGCTCCTCATCCATCAAACAATGCAAGTTAAAATTAATGTTTTTTACCAAAACGTTATTTAATTACCAACTCTTAAATGTGTCTGAATTTCACTCTGGTGTGATAAATGTGAATTAACACAATCTTTGGAGAAATCTAATAGTCAAACTAATAAGGGCAGATTGTTTTCGCCAGCCCTGGGCGCAACTTTTGCGTCATTTTGCCAAGAAACTTGCATGCTTCCAGGGGCACCATGGGAAAGTCCGTACACACGACATGTTCTAATAACGCGTTAATTGCCAACACGATTGATTCTTCATTCCAAATATATCATCACAAATTTGTTAATTGAAGATTTATTGCAGCAATCAAGCCAAAATTTTCAATCTAATGCCATTGGTTTTCAATTAATGAAGTTCCTAAATTCTGAAGATTTGAAATGAATCGATATGAGGTGATGGAATTTCTTCATTTCGTCCTTAATCAGAGTCACAAATTTTCACATCAGCCGCCGCTTTAAAAAGTGTCATATGGTACCAAGATTTACTGGATGTTCATAAAACTAGCTCTAATGCAATCATAAATAAAATTATTAATATCTCAAGAGTGGGACATCTTTGAATATATTGTTTTACGATCTCTAGATTTACCTGTACTTCTAGGAACCCAGAGCTTCTACACTGCAATCTTTTTGAATGGTTTATAAAGTCAATTATTTGCAGAACTTAATATACAAATACTAATCACGGGCAGTATGAATTATAGTCCATGTACTTCTACTATAGCTTTCAAACATGTGTTAATCAGTTACTGTGTGATACCAGTACTTTAAATAAAACTAACCACAAACTGACATCTCATTATCTCAGAGAACACAGTAAGGATTCCTTAATTACAATTTAATCTCTTTTTTCTCAAAAGCCCCTGCTACAGAAAAAGGTCAGAGCTTGAAACACTTCACAAACTCTGAATCAACTACAAAAAGTTGGCGCTAGACCACCCCCCTCCCACCTTCTGAAAAGCATATGAGTGAATCCAATAAAATAATAATTTTTTTTTACTGAGCTTAGTAACCCCCCCCCCCCCCCCAAAACCCCCTTAATTTTTTCTTCATCTACATAATGGTATCTAATACACAGAACCAGACATTTTATGCAGAGTTTCACACTTTGGGGATTCTGCCAATGCCAAATTCATAGTACATTGTAACATCACTCTTCTTTATTTAAAATATTTCATGAAAATATAAATTTCTGATAAAGATAATCACCAAAAAGATAATTAAGAAGATTGTCTTAAAAAGTATGACAAAGGATAGACTTCTATATTATATGTTAGATAAAAAAAATGGCATTCTGGATACTGACCATGACTTTTCTTGCAAAAAACAATGACATTGTTGGTTGATAAGGACGATAAGATATCTAAACAGTACATATTAAGTTAATAAGCCAAAAAAGGAAGATGATATCCACAGGCTAATATCAAGTCTAAAAAGAATTGTGTCAAACATGCAGTATAAAAAAAATCTGAAGACTTTTTGGGGTCAAGTGTTATTTCTATGCCCCCTTAAAGAGTGTTGCTTCGCTTAATGAAACCATTGTTATTCCCTTATCTCCTGCTTCTGTCAAATTATATGTAGATACCATCAACAATCAGCAGTACCATCGCCTTTTTTTATGTTCAGACTCCGGGGATACTTAGCACACAATGAAACATTCAATTGAATATAAAACTAGCCCATCCCCAGGGCCATTTGTTCTGGGTCTGGCCCACTTATCATTAGATTCTGTGCCACTTAAAGTGCTAAAGATGACCACATCAATAGTCCAACACCTTGTTACTTGGTGTTCTAAACCGTGATGATGGGTGGTCATAAATACTGAAATGCCTCAGAGGTTGAAATAACGGTAATCTTTAAGATTTTACATTTTAAAGTATGACATTTTTTTCAACATCTTAGAAATTGCTTTTAAAGCTTTGACAAAAATAATCACTAAGAGTTACTAACTATAAAATATGTAAACTTTTTCACTTAAATTTAATCTACCTGCAGTGAGTAATCTCAATCTTATCTAAATTTGGAAAACCTAAGAACCTTCTGTTAATAGGTACCGCAATTTCAAACCTACCAGTATAAAGCTAAAAGTGAATATATATAAACCTGAATTTATTATTTACCGGTAGTAATCTATACATACAAAAAAAGTTTTGAAAAAGAACTAGACTGTTTCATGGATCAAAATGACTGATGGCTAATGAACATTACACCGTATGTTTGCATACATAATCTACATATTTCAAGTATATAATATTTCACGCAGGCACACATTCAATGCACCTGCTGTATCATAGCAAACTCAGGTCAGGGCAAGTTGTCATGTCAGCTGATGTACAAATAACACTCAGTGTCAAAAATAGTTGGGTTTATTGGTGACAATTGTAGCATTCCTACAAAATTGCAGAAATAACTTCTAAATCCAATAAAATTGAAGAAGGAATTTTTTCAAATGAAGTTAAATGCCAACTTTTTAAGACTTTCCTTTGAAGAAGAAACAACGTTCTTTTTTTTCTTTTTTTTATCATTAACATATCTGTTTTTAAATATCTAACTTGATTAAATATTCTGGGAAGGTGGACATGACCAATAGAGAATTTATTCATGTTTTCTGGTTTTCTATTGGCTTTTCGTCCTCCCACCAGTATAATTATTCCCCTATTAAATCCCATATTAACAGTCAAACTTCTGTTATTTAAACAATCAAACTATGGCACTTCTGGGCTTTGTGTGAAATCATTCCTTTTCTACAATCTCTGTACATAAATTTGCCTGCAAGAAACATTGCTAATAGTTTTAAATTGAAATCTACTTACTGATATTCACATGTAAAACATCCATGGCCAAGTTGATTTTTATTCTATAGCCCTGGGAATTTTTCTAGGTATTTAGTAATCCTGAAATTTGTGCCTCATTTACACCTATTTATCACCAAATAGTAATCCATTTCAATTGGCTGAATAAGCCCCTTTTAGTGCAGGGAAAAATCTGTTGAAAATTGGGCAACTGTATAAATTTTACCAATTGGAAAATGATTTCGGTTTCACCGTGCAATGCCAAAAATTGCCTCGAAAATCTGAGTGGTGTTGTGGAAGGTTGTGTGGATAATCAGTTTGTTAACCAATCATTAACACCTATTTAGGCGTCATATTGTTCTAAATGATTGCCATCAAATTTCACTGTTGGCCTGAAGCACAGGAAAGGTGTCCAATCATATACCTGCTGTTCCAACGGTCACATTGCCTCTTATACATATTGATTATGCAGATGAAGGATTTTTTTCCCTCTCCTCAGATTTGGCGATGGGTAATTGTAATCATATGTCAAAATAAGCTGTCATCATTCACATGCAGGCCTATAATATTGCTTGCATTCTTCAAGTTAACTTGAATATTGCTCATACCAACCAACTGTATAATATGACTAATCCCAAAAAGGGGAATGATTTTGGGGGGGGAGTGGGGTGGGGGGGGGGGGTTGATGGTATAACCATGGTCTGTTGCTCTTGTCTTAGAGGTCATATTGCTTTCACATTGGATAACTTTTACGATCAAAATTGACCATACTTTTGAATTATGATTATCTTCAATGGTACAAGCATACATTCAATTTTTTCATATACTGGTAGTTTAATTAATCTTTCTACAGACAAACAAGGAAAAAGATATCAGTTTGTTAGATGACTGATTTCCAAGAAAATTATAATTATGATTCATGGAATGGAAAGACACAGATAATAAATATTTAATGAAAACTAAGTTATCTCGGTAAAACCAAAATTACAATAGTTATACGTGGTAAGTCAAAGTTTTTGTTCACAAATCAGGAAGAAAGAACTTATAAAAAATTATTTCTGCTTCTTGTAAATCTAAATAGAGTTTGTGATTTTGAGTTTGTACTTAAAAGAAAACTTGTCTCTTCTATCTGCAAGAGCAGCTGTAAATTGTGTATGCCTCAAAACAACAGTATAATTAACCCAAAGAAGACCACACTGTGACCCCCCCCCTTTTCCGCCTCAAACAAGATCAACAATCTTATACACATGCTTAAGTAGCCATTCTTAGATTCATTTAACAACTTGACTAAGTCAGACATGCTAAAAGGTGTTAGATGGGAGCCAGAAAGGGATGTATTGTAATTCCTTCACATGTAACACCCATTCTGTCCAATCACAAAGCTCCAAATGCCTGTGACATCGTGTTACTATCCCCATTAATCGTCTGTCACGGACTTCTCTGAAGCTTGCCTTTGATGTTTAATTACTGCAGCATCTAATTTTTGAGCTAATTATCCACTAAATGCTAATTAATCCTTCCTCAGGTTGTACTTAAGTTTTACACACCCTATGAAATCTCTTTCACTAATGTATGTTTCATGCAATCTTTATTACTTAAACTATAAGAAAAACTAATTAGCCATCAATGGCCTGAAGAAAAAATTAACTGAACTGAATACTTTCCAAAGAGATGATGTATTATTTCATGTCTATGATGTACATTCCAGAAAGGATAATTAGTTTTTGGCATTAGTAATTTTCTCTCGGTGCCTTGCTAATAGAAAAAATTATTCATGTACCTGGTCAGTGATTCTCGCAATTAATGACCAGATGAATGACAAATCTTATCTGTAATGTATAGAACAATGCAAAAAAGACATAACTTTATCAGCCTTCCCATAGAACGAATCACAAAAAGATATAGTCCAATCACACTGGATATAGAGACTTGGGTCTTCGTTTCTTCCTAAAATCATAACATTAACAAAAACTGAGTAAACCTTTGACCTTTGATCTTTGACCATAAATAACAAGATATCATGTGATTTTGCCCATATTCCAAAAGCATGTGAAATATGCTCATGCACACTAAAAACCCAATGATTTTACCTTGAACATGTTAAATGCCAAAAAGGTCACCTAAATAAATTTATTTTTTTTTTAAAAGTTTACCAAACTTGAAAGTACAAAGACCAAAAAAACACAAATTTCACACAAAAACACAAATAATGATTTTCAGCATTAATTGTCATTATATATAGTTCATATCCCAGGTTGGTCAAACCACAGAAAGAGAAGAAGACCAGACAAGCAGAGAAAGGCACATAAAGCAGGCAGAGTGCATGAAGCTGGCAATGGAGCTGGCAAGCTGACCCTTAAAAGGTCAGCGACTGTCAACTAGAGACAAGCTCAGATGGACAAAATGGGAGGCATTTAAGATTAGTGACCTAAAAGTATGGTAAAACTTGATGAAGATATTATATATAAATCACAGTATGACCCAGGATAGGCTTATAGAAGTAAATTAATTAAGAAACTATTATTATTATATTATATTATGTTAGGTATCAGACATACGATAAGGCTTTACTGGTTCAACACCTTTGTCTATAGATTAAGAATTTTGAAAAGGTTTTACAGATCTCTACCTACTGGTATATATTACTCAAACATATATCACAAAGAATTGTTCAATACTTAGTGTTCATTTGTCCTCATTACTTATCAAATCAAAGCTATCCCATGCTACAAGATTATTATTAAGTGTGTACTAGTATTTTTTGTATTTTTTTTTTTTTTTTTTGCAAGATGCTTTGGACAAGAGTCACCATTACTTCATAGACTTAGTCATGTAGTAGATAGTCCACCTTAATGTCCTCCTTATGTATTGAAACTTTATCTACAAGATTTGAGAACACTTAAGTGTTCCATAAAATATATTTGGTATACATAATTTAAAGTCCTTCACCACTTTAGTATATTTTTCCTATATATAAAACTTTAAATATGTTGCTTTTATCTTTTCCGTCCTGTAAATTTTAAGACACTTGCAAGAAGGAAGTCATTTACATAGTGAAACTACTGAGCACAAATGTGGCACAAAAAGAAACAGAGAAAACATTTAAGGCAGTTCAGTATAGAAGTCATGCTATATAAAATTATAGTCAAAAGATAATATTAAACTAACCTGCAGGTAGCTTAGTTTAAGTATATAGTTTCATTACTACATGTATAACTTATTTTTTTTTTAAATTCCAACTATCATGCCTGTAATATTATCTGTAAAAAAATCTTTTTATAAGATTATTCAGGAATACATATAAATATCAGTAACATAAAATTTAATTGTGACAATTTTTAAAGTGGAATAATTATTCCAATATTTGACTGGTATTAAGAAGGCAAATAATTCACCAGATCCACCTTCAATTTTTTAATTTAAATTTTTCTACACCTATAACCTATTTTCTGGTAAGGAAAAAATCCAAAAAAATTTGAATTTGAATATGATTATTTTATGCAAAAAGATTTTCTATTCTTGGAGGTTTAAATAGTCTAAAAATGGTTGCAACCTAAAATTTGTCACCAATGAGTTTTATCAAATGAATCTTTAGACATACAACTGACAATTTTATATTAATGGATACTGGGGATAACTTAATGTGGAAGCTCCTGGGCAGCAGTACTTGTTAATTCTAGTTCAATTTTTGTAAAGTATCTATCAAATATGGCATGTGCAGTTGTGTAAAAATAACATTTTTACACATTAAAATAATTACAAACACAATCATGACCATAATACATCAGTGACATTTTCAAAATTATGTCATTAAGAGATGCCATTTTCCCCCTTCTGAAGTGCTTCAAGCCATAAACACATTTACTACTTTAGAGTTACAACTCATATAACCTTTAGCTGCTGAGAACTTTTAAAACAGTGCAGACAACAAATCAATTAATATACAGGAAAAGGGAGAAAACTTTTCCTAGCCACTGTCATACTTGTTTTTTCCCTGTGAATTTAAGAGTTCTGGTTCCTGAGATCAAATAATTTAAAAAAAATCAATTTCAGTCTTAACAATAATTCTATTTCGAGGCATTCAACGTAACCAATTGAACTGATCTAGTGTCTGGTATTAGTAATTTTGACATTTTTAAGATTTATACAATACAGAAGTATAAGCCATAAATGACAGAGATAGGAACATTATAGTCAGAAATAGATTCTTTAGGTCATGACCCCTCAGGGCTTTCTAGGATATGACAAAAGTGACACAATTGTGCCTAGTAATACAAAGTGCTTGTCTGTCCCAGAAACAAGTGTAGCGATTGTAACAAGCAGATGAGACTATTCACACTTAAAAACAATGTTATTACTGACAAGAAATTTATTGTCCTACAAACATTTCCTACTCCCGGTACTTCCTAAAAGGAGATTTCCTGCAGAACTATAAAAAACATATGTAAACATAAAATTTGATTTAATAAATATTTACAAATATGACCAACAATCCAGCTAAGTTTTTATGTGGCACAATATTTTGATATACCATATATCTGGTAATTTTGTGATGATGTAATTTTTCGCTTTTTTCGCAATCACTTTTACATCACAAAATATTTAATATGCAGAAAATATATCCAGTATTGTTTGCTTTAAGAAACTTTTTAAATTGCAAAAAATGACTAACGCAAATAAACAGAGGTTACACATTTTCTCCATTTTCGCAAATTTTGTGACATGTACACAGAAAAAATCCCCAGATATACGGTGTCTTCATTATATTTCAATATTAGTCATCATTAAATGGCTCATAACCTTAGCACTATACAACTCATGGTTGTCCCTTTATACAACCCTTAAAGATCAAACATATGAATTTACTAGACTTGATAATCCTGACCTGATGACATTATTAAGGTTACAATAGGAGATCATATATAAAACAGAGCCCATAAAATAGAGAGAGCAGATTTCTAATAAAATCCTTCAGTGATTATAGAAGATGTGAGCCTTAGAGATACTGAAGAGTATAGAGTGTACCTGTGTACACCAGTCACTCACAGAATAAGTCCCCTGGGCTCAGACTGTGACATAAAGTTGTCAAAGGAGGAAATGAAATATCAATCACTGTTACAGCCTCAGCGTACTGTCAGCCCGGCTCAGACTGCTGTACACAGATCTATACCTCCTACGGCCAGGACACAGGGGTGTCAGGGTTAATAAGTAGATATACCACACTTGAAGGACTTGATCCACACTCCATTGTGATGGACAAGACCAAATGGTTTAAGCAGCAGCATCTTTTGCATGCAATTGATTTTTGGACCATAAAGGTCAAAATTTATTAAATGATACAGTTCAGATTGTATTTTTGGTGCTCAATCCATAATGACATCATGATTTAAATTATCTTTTTCCTGAACTTTACTGCTAGAAGTTAATAATGTGGATACCTACATTGAAGTAAATTGATCTTTAAAGATGCACGAGGCCAAAAACCATTTCATTACTGTAGGCAATCTGGATATATTTCAAATGCTACACATGGGAAAAAATTTATAACTACTTTTTTCATAATTCATAGAAAAATGACAGTTAAAAACACATCTTTCCAATGTTTTAAATTTAATACCTTAAAAATTATGCTTCGATTCACTTTATTTGCTTTTCTTAGTAAGCATTATAAAAGGAGTTCATCTGTTGAACTTCAGGAATTTGTAGGCTTCTTTCATTTATTAAACCTTGACTCGATAACACAGTTGGACCAAAAACCCAGGCCAGTCATTCTGGAGTTTACTGGTCAGATTAATAATATAAATAGGTTTACTAAGTTAATGGTACTTAATAAAAGCAGTACGTTCTATAAATATCACATACTAAAATAAGAATACATTTCTTTGAGTGTTTGGGACAACATATTGTAATCCTTTCACAATTTTATACCGTATTGTATGATTAATATTATACATGTATATAAATCTGATCCTCAAAAGTAATTCTGTAGTTAGAGAAAACATCTGCTTGGTTCAGGGCATGTTTGTAGTTTGGAATTATTACCTCTGGAAATTAAAAAATAATGCATCTGCAAACATTGAAACAATTGTTAATATGGGTATAAATTATGAAGTTTAAAACATGATGACATTAACTCTGAAACCAAATCATACATCTTTTTTTTTATTATTCTCATGGATTTTACCCAAGTTTAACTGAAAGCTAAATAAGTACATGTACATGTATATAAAATCCTTAGTGGTTTGATAAATATCACAGTAATTTATTTATTGCCAGCTACCAGTATTGTACATATTTAAGACTTATCCCAAAGCCGATTTCCGCAGTCTATTTCTGATAAAAAAGACCAGACACATCCTCTGTATCTGGATCGTTTTACACCGACACCCTTTTAACCCACATGAGGGGAGTTTACTGTCATGTATTTTATTTCGTGGAACATGCATGAGATGCAGCAATTTGTTTGCAATATAATCCTTATTGACAGAGTCGATATTGATGGCGCAGACCAGCTAGCACCTTTACATAACCAGAGGGGTGGCAACAGATTGTCTGAACTATATAGTATGAAGTAGATGAGATTACAACACGTCTGAACTCTTGCACTTTACGTGAGCACCTTTACTTCTTGATATGGAACATGTTTGAATCATGATAAATCAATTGAAAAACATTGAACAGCATATGTCCTGGAATATTTACCACTTTGCTAATTATTCTCTTCAGAGAGGTTACAGACTTCCTATTATTATCATGATTATCATCCACTTATCATCACCTAACAGTACTTGGACAGCTATATGCCTGTTTATTTGTTCATATAGAAAGCGCCTAGCTTGTGCTATGATTAATGTTACAGCTTACATATTGCACAAAGTTCAGGAGAAGATGCATGTCAATCTGAACCAGAATCAATCATGGCAAAATTGTGCAAATGCTCCAAAAGAATATTTAAAAGTTACTTATCTCAAGTTACTTAGGACTATGCACATATTACCACAGAGTGTTGTAATAGTTCCTATTTATAAGCTCAAGATAAGCTTGTGCATATAAAACATTTATTAATAACCTAATTAGTAACTGGCCGAATGAAAGTCTTTTGATGAAAATTAAATACATGTACCAGATAAAGAGAATTCAGTTGTTACTCAGGTCAATTTCAGCATAAGAAAAAATCCACATATTGTTCAATATACTTGTTTTTTATAACTAAGCAGATGCTCTCAGAGAAACTAAAAATGTAGCCAGATCATATTGTAACCACAACTTTTAATAGTAGCTTGTAAGTGAGACTGAAGAACTAAGCTATTTCAATGACTATAAAGTAACCAATGACTATTTGACTTATATAAGTGAGAGTCTGGCTACAAGGTCAAATGGCTACTGTAACATTATAATTTGATACTTAAATCATAGTTATATATTGCATAGCTTATTCGTTATTTTTAAAAAGCGTTTAATGCACTATAATAAATGTATATATGAGGTATCTATTTTGTACCTCTGCAAGGTTATACTTGATACGTATCTAGAAGACTGCAAGACAACTACTGCAAGGCTACAATACAAACAGCACAACTGATTTTTTGGTACAGTCTCAATACATTACAGGCTGAAATACAGCATATCCAAAGGATAATTTCCAAAGACCATAGAACAGATGAATTTGACAATTTTTTGAATAGTCAACCCATCAAACAAAAAAAAGGGGAAAGAAGATGAAAGTTGATAGGCTATAACAAAACACACACATACACAACATGGAATTGCACAGCATAAAAATGCTAATAGGAGCAAAAACATTCCAAACATTTCTTATGTAACAACCAATACAAGGATGTTTTTTCCTTGAAATTAGGCAATTTTCTTTCGATCACTCATTTATCTCTGACATGACAAAGGTAACTTAGTCTGAAACACGTAAATCCATCATGGTAGTAATGTAGCATGTGTGCACACACTCAGGTCCCCTGATGTATATACCAGGGCACATCAATATACTTCACATCAATTAACTCCTTGTGTATCTATACATAAAACTTGAGCAATTAATCCAAAGGTAATCCTTTCTGCCAACAAGCAGTATCACTGCCTTAATAGGAAAATCCATAGTGTCCACTTGTTGATTTGACCCCCCCCCCCCCCCCCCCCTCAAGGGGGGTAGGTGTTGCAATCCCCCCTCCCCACACACCTACCATAAACGATGATGATCAGTTCCTCTGGGGCGGACTTTTTTTTCACAGTCCCCGAGTCCTCCATCAGCCCTCGGCAAAGTGTGAGTGGAGTACTGTACGACAGGTGCTCTCTAATGCCTGCGGTCCCACACACTCCATACAGAAGTCTGATTACTGGTCAGATAGCGACAGTGGGGCCGTTTATCAATGAAGCTCTCAATGTATTCACTGACACTGTTGGCCATTACTGAGGGTTATGTAACGGCATAAATGTTTGGACATTTATTTATGTACATTTCTCTCAGGTAGGAAAAACGTTGATAGCTAGCTAGCACATGGAGGTGTTAATTCTAACGAGAGGCAATGCAGATAAGCAAAATTTACATATAATCCAGATCAATTACTCTCCATTTGGTGGCTTTTGTTTCACATAAGATCAATGCATCGGATAATATATGTCTCATTTTTATATTCCCCTTTGTTTACTTTCAAATATTTAAAAAACCTTCATATCCCCTTCAATAATAAAAATTGGAATACATAAAAATGTTTATCCCATTTCCTATATTTTCTAATGCATGTATTTGATTGACAAGGGTTAATTAAAGCAATGTCAAAAATATTTTTGAAGGATCATTTGACGTCTATGCACTTGAATGTTTTAATTTATCATATTGTGTATAAAAAACATTCTAACATTGTACATCATGATTGAAAGACCACTTGGTAATATTGTATTTTATGATGAAATAAATAATAATTAAAAAATATGTGCAAAATGTTGCACAAACAAATTAATTTCCTTTTCTAATTGATAGTTCCTATACTCATTCATCTTTTAGATTGCGATAGAATTAGACACTCAATAAATAATTATGACACTTATAAATGTTTTTAATTACATTACTTTTGTCGGAAAGCACTAGAAGTATATGGCAAAATTAAGTTTCGTCAAAATGTTTGTTAAAGTGTCTTCCTTTTTGATATCTTTGATATTTAGGAAACACATATCAACATACTTTATAATCTACTTGATAATGACAATTATAACATTTCATTTCACATTGACCTTTTAATATACAAGCATTTAATTCTTTTCAAAAGTAAATTAAATTCTCTTTACATATAATGATCAATGAAAAAAAGAAATGTTTGTAATTTCAAGTACATCTCTGTACTTGCATTATATATTGCTCTTATTTGTTATGAAAATTATATTTCATATGTAAAACAAAACCTATTTAAAGGGAAGATGCATGACTGAAGCCATAAATGGGAAATACCCGGTACTTTAAAAATAAGTTAAATAAATGTTTCAAATTTTTGTTGTTTTAGTATATCATTTGCTCATGTGCATTGATGAAAAATTAAGGTTTTGATACAATTTTTGACATGTTCATCTCAAAATATGAAACATCAATTTAAGAATTAGTCAATTAATCAATCAATAAACACTTGACCTGAGCCACACCTACATGTACTTAACTTTTACACAATATGCATGCAAAAAATGTTGATGCAAATCACATTTGTCCCACGTACATGCAGACAATTTGACAGTAGAAAACAATTCAATGACTCAGGTAAAAGAGGTTGCAGGTTTGAATCCCACTATTTCATAAAGCAAGCAGAACAACTAAAATAATACCACTTACTAATATACCTCATCAATGTCCCATGTACAATCGTCTGAGACACTGTATATATATCCAGTTATTTTCATAATGATCTAATTTTCCCTTTTTTTGTCATCGCTTTCACATATCAGAAAAAATATATTATGCAGAAATTACGCCCAGAATTGTTTGCTATTAGAAACTTTAAGAATTGCACAAAATAACTTAGGCAAATACCCGTAAAAAGGTTACATAATTATTTACCTGACTTTTGCAAACTTTTTGACACAAAGCAAAACAGATATATGGTTAGTCTGAAATATCTGACGTTTTCCTGGCTTTTTTAACGATTTTGATATTTTACTTGGCAGGAAAATGATGTTTTTAACAATTTTGATATTTTACTTGGCAGGAAAACCATGTTTTCCTGGCAAGTAAAATATCAAAATTGTTAAAAAAGCCAGGAAAACGTCCGATATTTCAGACTAATATATAGTATGTGTTTCATTTTTGTATTGTGTTAATGTCTATATATTTTATTTGTAATGCATCTGTTAGTAATCACTACATTTTTTTAAACTTTTTTTTTTGAGGGGGGGATGTCTGACTCTAAAAAACTGGGGGTAGGCATGCACAGAAAACTGTCTTTGATCAGAGAGCCCTGTTCATAATAACTGATGGTCCTACAGATTATTTTACTCAGCAGTAAATATTGTTGATTTTGAGTTCTGTTGAATTCAAAAATTAACTTGAATTTAAATAGGAGCAATCTAGCTAAAATAAATTGACCTCTTTAACGGTGGATTTATAGAGAATATACAGCTGTGTTTTTTTTTCATTCATATAGATTTTCTCTTAAGTATCTCAAATATTCCAGTAAAGGCGCATTAATTTTGCCAGGCCTCAAGCGGTGCAATTCTTAATATTATCTCAATTAAGCATCCAGATGCTTTTTTAATCTTTTTCATGGGGGGGGGGGGGGGGGGGGGGTATTAATGACAGAATATTCCTATAATGTGCAATTATGACTTAATTTACAGAACTCAAACTTAATTTAAAAGAAGAATTAAAATGTGAAATAAAAAGAACAATTTTCTGATTAAATTTCCTGTGACTCAATTTCTCATCTACCAACACAATACGATGTAAACACTTCAATCTCTTCAATTATACACTCTACTTTAGACAATGGCCCAATTGAAAATCAACTTCCTTTATTTTCAGAAAAAAACACTTATGATAAAACAAATTATTAACATAAAAAATGAATAAGAACCGGTATTCGTTAAATTAATGCATCTGGAACAAAAGGAAAATCAGATAACAAACTGATAACAAAAAACTTGTACAACTTAACAATTTTTATCAAATTGACGGAAATCTTACTTACCTTTTAAAAAGATAGTATTTCTGCCCAAAGTTAATGCTTTTGATATATTAGCTATTTGTAATGATTTCCATTACTTTGTTCCATAAAATTATCTATATATGACAATTAAATATACTACAAAATAAACAGTTTACCAATTTAACCTATTGCTAAATATTTATTGCTATAAATACAATATGTTAAACAAAATCTTAAAAACAAGATAAAATACTAGTAAAAAAAATTCTACCTGTTGGTCTCATCTTTCCACGTTTTAATCAAAAATCCATTTTCCTCAATAACACGCGGGTACAATCCATTTATGAATGAAGAAGCAGCGGGAAAACAATTCCCAAAATAGAAAAGCTGTCCAGATAAGAAGAGTTAAACAAACACAGAAGATGCACTGTGAAGGGACTGTGGCAGCGAAGAGACTGTAACAATGATATAAGGGGGCCTCTATCAAACAACAGGAGGATATAAAACTCCCAGGACACACGCAATCAAGGGCCACAAGAAAAATAAATATCTACAAGTGCCAGTTTATAAAGCTCAAGTGTGTGTCTCAAGTAGGACACGGAAAGTAATCGAGGATACTTAGTCGGTGTGGCTTCCTGATAACCATGGCGATACAGCATGTTCCCCACTCCACAATGTGGATTCAGTCAACCTGTCCTGTTCAAATGTTGTATTCTCCCATGCTTCATGAGACCAATGCAAACTTAGGCTTTACACATCATGAAATAGTGAGCTATTTGCTTTTTACATGGAGTATAAATAGAATGAAACTATTTCTGATTACTTAACGACCATTAATCCAAACCCCTTCCCCAAAAATATCATTCAAAACAAGAGGCCCAGGGGCCACATCGCTCACCTGAGCAACAATAGCCTTAACTGATCAAATTAGCATTACAGTATCAAAATCAAAATATCTTGACAACTAAGTACAGTAGATCTTGCTCAAAAATTTTTAAAAATCTGCCAATTTTTATCCACATATTTATATGGTAAATACCATATATGCCAACTTTTGAAACTCTTCATGGGGGATTTCTCGTGAACGACATTTTTTATGTCTACAAATTCGCGACATTTAGTCGTAAAAAATATAATTTGTCTTTTTTTGTATGTTATAAGAATTTATTCAATATATCCAAACAAGCTAACAAATACTAAACAAAAAGGTTTATTCTTTAAGTTAACAAAAAATGTAAAACTTTCAACAAGTGTGCTTAAAATTCAGGTCCAAAAGAATCTGCAGCCTGGAAACATATATGCTCTCTTTCTTTAGACAATGGCCTACAAAAAATATGATACATATATATTATTAAATGCAGTGTTTATCATAGTGTTAATGTTATTATACAAGTGGTTTACAATACACTTAACAATTCATTGTACTAACCTTCATCTTGGTCCACATTTTTTCCAATGCAAAAAGTTTGCATTCCGACTTCTGATTGACCTGAAGCCTGGATGCATTTACATGTATTCCATTCGCTGTTGCCACCATGGTTAACGCTAGAAATCGTTTAAAAATAGTTACGCTAAGCTTAATTTAATTCTTTAAACAGTTTAAAGACTAACAAATTTTTTAAAGAAATTTTTAATCATAGTAAAGTGAAAATGTTTTTACATAACATCACTCGGAAACATTTAGTGATTTACAAGCGATCGATGCCGTCAGTTGCTTCATTCGTTCTTTATCTATAAAACAATAAACTTCGATCGCCTAGGTCGTTCTGTGTGTGTACAATACATGCCGATTAATTACTATCAACACACACTCTCAGTTAACTCCAATTAACCTCCCAACACATGTTCACACATCCCAAATCACGACATGTGCCACAGGTAAACAGTAATGGCGACCTAAATCCTGATTTCTGATTGGCTGGCCAAAAAGAAGCCGCGTAAGATATAAAATTCATGTCGGAAATCGGGATATCTTGTAATATTTACCAAATCAGGATTTCTGTATAATTTTCAAATCCCGATCGGGAAATCGGGATCGATGCTCAATCCCGACTAGATCGGAAAGGTTGGCATGTATGAAATACCAAGCCCCTTTGTTGTTGTACCTGTAAGAAGATTTTTCTCTATTCCTATATCCCCCCTCCACTTGTGGCCACACTTTTGTCTAGGGAATCATGGTTTGATCAAACTTTAATCTGTGCTTTCAAACAAGTTACTGCTTTTAGGACTGAAAACTTTCCCAGAATATTTTTAAAGATTTTCTCTATATATTCCTATGTAAAAATTCATCCCCCATTGTGGCCCCGCCCTACCCCTGGGGACCATGATTTAAACAAACTTGAATCTACACTATTTGAGGATGCCTGCACACAAGTTTGAGCCTTCTGGCCTAATAGTTTTTAAGAGGAAGATTTTTAAAGATTTTCTCTATATAATTCATCCCCCCATTATGGCCCACCCTACCCCTGGGGACCATGATTTAAACAAATTTGAATCTACACTATCTGAGGATGCTTCCATTCCAATTTAAGCTTTT
>WFKH01011801.1:49354081-49388129 GCA_016163765.1 Magallana hongkongensis
ATCTAAGTTTTGTCAAAGGGAGATTAATATATAGACAAACATGCGCTCATGGTTTAAAAGAGAAAAAACTGCTTCTTACTTTCGCTTTCTCTGATGTAACCAAGGGTTGAGACATGTTGAATATTATAATTCACTCACCTATTATAATTCAGTTGATTTCTCACCTCAGGTACCTTTGTGAAAGGCCAATAACTTGGCTTTATAACGACAATATGCTTTCCTAAAATTCTCTATTGGAAGTTAAGATACGGTGTATTTGAACATTGGATAAAAAAGAGTAAAACGCATCCAGAGGGCAATATTAAAATATTAAAATTATGAATAATAAAAAAAAAAAATCAATATAAAAAAATATGTCAAATCTTTTTCTCGCAAATCCAAAAGGTTATCAATACCAGTATATAACCGTTATAAAAAAGATTTATAGCGATAACGCGAATATCAGTCGAATCATAATAATTACGAAAAACTACATAGAAGACATTATGACACATGGTTTTTATTCATGCCTTTTGCAGATGGGTAAATCTTTATTACGGTGCTGTCCAGAGAGGTACTGTAGCTTTATGTAAATGATCCATTCATA
Source organism: Magallana hongkongensis (assembly GCA_016163765.1). NCBI lineage: Eukaryota > Metazoa > Mollusca > Bivalvia > Ostreida > Ostreidae > Magallana > Magallana hongkongensis. Next base: position 49,354,668 of record WFKH01011801.1, read on the forward strand.
TATATCATTTATAATATCACAATTTCAGAATAAAGGAATAAACAATCGCACTGCTTGTTTAAATAATAAGAATGAAACCCGCATGACCTATTCAATTAGCTCTTGTACGGCGGGAAGGAACAAATAGTACCTCAAAGTTGATGGCTCAAGAACAAACAAACGGTAAGCATTACAAAAACAATGATAATTAACTTGTTACGCTTTATATCAAACATACTAGTATTCATTAGGCAGCAAATTTCATTTCCATTTTTTTTGTTACAGAAAATAATTATATTCACTACTTCAAAACCGCGGTTGCTCTCGCGTGCATAAGATCTAAACCACACGGAGTGTCCAGCCGAGAGTATGCAGAGAGCTTGTGTGCACAGTATCGTGCTGCTGGGGATCGATGGAAACAAAAGTATGAGGAAGCAGAGAGGACAATTCTTAGGCTTAAACAAACTCAGGAACTGCAATCAAGTTTAAACTTCTCTGGTATGCTACACTGTATAAGAGTCTCAACGTTTGTCTATTAATACATGTATCGGCGATAGATCGGCCTTTGATGTTAAGGTATCCCACTCCTCAATGTTGTTGTATCAAGAATTTCTTGAGAAGTATATCATTGAAATCTGTATACAAAACCTACTTAAAAAATACAAAGAAAAAAGGGGGAGGGGGTCAGTTTTCATCCCTCTGAGTTAAGGGCCATTTAATTTGACCTTTTTGCACCTAAAATGCAATTTCAGCTTCATTAGCATTTTTTGCCAGTATTTTTAACCAAGCAAAATTATTTCATCAAATATTGTTTTCAATTATGCACAATGATCAGACTGAATAGAGAGATTACGAAAAAATTTTGTATGAAGCTGCATAAATTTTTTCGTGACCTTTTTGCACTTAAAAAAGACAATTTCTTTGATAGTTACAATTTGATTTGAAATAAAAACTTTTAAAATATCAAAAATTTTATGATATTAATCCAGTTTGCCTAGTTATGTATTCAGTATTATTTTGACATAATAAAATATGGGGGTCAGTGATGTCAAATTTTAGATAGAGGGCTTCATAGAGAAAATTCTTGCAAAATTTGGCTTAAAAAATTTCCGACTTTTTCTAAATATGCTAAAAGTCTATCACACTCTTAAGATTTAATTTTGTACATGTCACACAGAACCTACAGAATATGTAACAAACCTATCAAATGTTAAAAATGTGTGTAATAAAAAAAGTATAATAAAAAGAAAAGTATATTGAAAATTCATAAATTCGCTTGTTTCTATCATTTTCATCTAAAAAACCTTCCGCACGAAAATATAGTTCCCCCAAAAACTTGTTTGTTTATTAAATTCAAATGGGTTTTCTTTATGAATGTTGTGTAATTATGAAATTATAGTAATCTTACTGTGATGAATAAGTAAATAAAATCATATTCATTTTAAATATAATGATCATGTGCACAATGAATTCAAAACGTGACGAGTGAGATACCTCAATGTCTGTCCATATTTCCATGTCGAGCTAATACAAGTATTCATTAAGATTAAAAAGTCAAGATGTTAGCTATTCAAAATTCTGCACACTCACTTAAATTGACTTACTATTGATGATTTAATTGTGTTGAAAGTCTTTTATAGATTTAGCTCGAAAAAAAAAAGGGTCATTTTTAGTAAAGTGTTCAAAGTTCACAATAAGCAGAACACGACTTAGAGTTTGTTATGTTTTACAGATAGTTTATAAAAAAATTTCAACATCATCAAGATGTTTTATGCATTATCAAAGCAACTGTTACATTAACGATTTTATCTGTAAGGTATATAGGCTTTTCCTAATTTTAAAATAGAAGAAGCAAATTCATTAGATTTATCTGAGAAGAAATGAAACTAATCTGAATTTATTTGACTCTTCCAGACTTGGCAGATTTGCTCCCTTTTGTATCCTTCAACAATGGGCCATCACACATCCAGAATGAAGAACCAATGCAGGTAGATGTGGAAGGAAGTGCCAACCACATAAAACAAAACACTGATTTTATCAAAAGTTTCCTTATGTTGAAGCAGCTACAGAAAGAACTACCGCACAAAATAACAATGGATAACACAGTACACGCCACACTTCTGGATTCCTTGTACTTGGTCACCAAAAGTATATACCAAGAGGAAGGTGTATCAATTCCAATCATCAGAAGCTCCTTTCAAGTCATCAGTCACCTTAGCACTGTCATGAACAAAAATTTCCCTCTACTGGAAATTCAGAAATTGGTGCAAACAGTATTAGAAAGAGGTTTAGAGAGTAAAACATTTGAGGTAAAGATTAATTCTGAAAATCAATTTTTTAAAAAAATGTTTGATACAATGTAAAATATATCAACCAAAGACACTTTGATAATCTGCTAGATTTAAACAATTCCTTTTTTCCTTTATAGAGAAAACAGCGCAAGGAATTGATTCTCTCCCTTTGTGAGTTCCTTACTCCTCCATTGAGGCAGATAGTCTTGGAAAGTTCATTAGCAGCTGTGGAGAGTTTTTCGGCACATTTACGGACAGTGAATGAAAGTGAGACTCCTCTGAACACTCAGAAGTACGAAAACATCTACTTTGTGTTTGACCTGCTTCAGATCATTCTGAAAAACTACCTATGTCAAAGTGATGACAACTCTCATAAAATCAATTCTAGTCATGATGCTGACATTCAGACCTCAGAGATTTTGAATCAAGTTGCTGAAAGACTGGATAAAGGTGTGCTTTATATCTCAGACATTTTTCCTCTTTTTGTATGCAAAATTTGGCTTATAAAAGATAATTTCTTGTCAAACTTGAGATAAATACATACATAATCACCCTATAAAGTTTTCCATGGTTATACTTTTCATTCTTGCTTATAACACAATGAGCTGAAAATCACAACACTGAAAATTACCAAAACTACTAAAAGCCTTAGAGATTTTCCAGAAAATTTTGTTGTGTGTAAGTGGTTTTGTAAATGATCAATTTTCTTCCAAACAATTTATTTCATTAATTCTCATATTCCTACTTGTGAAGAAGCAAAATACAAGGTAAAAAACAGCACAGACTACTTTTATTGTTAGTTCATCTACTCCTATGCAGTTACAGTAATAATCAAACAGTGATAAATGGATATAGTATTAACTAACAATTCAAATGTAAAGTGAGGTAGGTTGTTAACTCTACAGATCAGCCATTAAGGATTCTTGAGATGTTTTTTCTTCTTAGAATTGCAACTTGTTTGGTATTTTCATTTCACTTTTGCCTTTTTCTTCTTCTGTGAGGTAGATGAATCAGACTTTCTTTTAGCACCTGCTGAAACTATAGTTATAAATGTACTTTAAAAATTGTATATATCAAATGCACATAGAACCAAGAAAAATGTTATTTAGTCTCTTGCATGCTTACTTCTTGTTCTGTATTTACTCCTAGATCATTTCACTACACATTAAAATTTATTTTTTTTCCACTTAAACATGTTTAGTTAGACATTAACATATTATCACTAACTACTGGTATTATTTTATTAAATGTTAAAAGAAAATAGACAACGATAACAATATAAGACATTATTTGATTAAGTAATCGTTATAATAATCATTATATAAGAATTACAAGTACCTCCCCCCTCAGTTTTATTGGCGTTGTAAGCTTGTGCCATTCTTTCAATGTTCTTCTTTCGTATTTTATCATGTTCTACTATAGGTTTGGGGTAGTCTTTCCCTACAATACAACCAGCCTTTTCTTGAACTTTAAGCGGTGCCTTCCACGGCTCATAAATGTATGCTGTTGGATACTTGCTGAGTTGTGGAACATATTTCCTGAAAAAAGATATACATGTCAATGCAAGACATGTATAAAAGTTGTTGCATGGCATAAAGTAATTCAGACATTACTATACATATAAGTTTACCTAAATAAGGCCATTATTTCAGCAGGTAAAATTTTATGAGAATGTCTCGGAGACTTCCCCATCAGGTATGCTGTACAAACTGACATTGAATAAGCAATGCCCAGACACTTGTCAAACGATAATCTTACAAAACTCAACTCCCATAATTAGTTTCAGTCTTCATTTTCTCTCTCTGAATAATCCATTAAAATGTCCATGAAATACTAGACAAACCACTCTATAAACATCTTTCGTTTTGTTTGCATCATTCAACTCAATCTTGGTATCAATGATGGGTACCTGATATAGTCTCCATCCTTATCTGTCTTCTTTCCAAACTCAATTGGACTGTAAACTCTAAAGTATTGATGGAAGAAGGCCGATGCAGACAGCCACATCCAGTTTCCTGCATTCAAGCTCCAGTCTGCATCCAACAGGTATTCCTCAAACACCTGTAAAAACATACATCACACAGGTGAAATGTAAATCAAAATCAACACCTTTATAAAATATATGTACCGGTACATAGTGAAAGGTTTACACCCATACAGTTTGAGCCAGATGATGAAAACAAGTTGCAAACATGTGTAAAATAAATGTTGAATTTGCATGTACATTATCTTACAAGATTTTCATTACCAAACTTTAACTTTTCCTTATTTTATAACCAAAGCAAAAATTGGATAAATAACCTAAATTAGTCCACAAGAAATTAAAGTTGAGTTTCTTGGGCAGTGCCACTTATCATAAGGGAAATAGCTCAGTTTCCTTACTTTACAGGACGAAAACTGTTATTCCTCTTTACATCCATACATCTAAAAAGCCACATTTTCTATTGCAAGTGTACCTTCATGCCTTCCTCCCAATTGATCCACAGGTCTCCCCTGGTCAGGAAACAGGCCACAGAGTGTCGGGCCAGGTGATGGACCCACCCCTCCTGTCTTAACTGGGTCATCACTGCATCAATGAAGGGATATCCTGTGCGGCCCTTAAAAGTTACAATAACAGTGCAGTTACTAACAAACAACGTAAAGTACTCAAAATAGTTGTATTATACTTTCTTCTAAAGATAACACATATTTTTCTATCACTTACTGACTTAGACACATGTTATGCTTCTTACTCAGTTACTCGGTCACTTATAGCACTGAGGTCATGTGTTTTATCTACATGAATAAGAATACATGTACATTTTGACTGATTTGTACAAACCTCTTTCCAAGCCTTCAGATAACTTTCATTGGTGTCCCAAGGGATCTGTTTACACACTGGGTTCCCTTCCATTTTGTCAAAATTTGGTGTGTCTACTGCTACACAGTAGTAGAACTCCCTCCATAACAGCTGACCCAGCAGGGATACAGGGGGCGAGGTATGCTGAAGTTATATAACATTGCTTGCATGTTTGTGAAATAGCAAAATTTTGTAAGATTTATATAAGATAACAGTCTTAGTATAATATCGATAAACTGAAAAAAAAATTAATATTCATTACAGAAAATAGTCCATGAATATATTTCAAGAATACATGTACTTCAAACTATATATTGGCTTAAAAATCTATTATGGATATTGCAGTGGCAGTGAGTTTGCTGATATCTGTAATGCATTAAACAGTGGGGAAATTGTGTACACATTAACTAGTACTAGTAGGAAGTTAATTTTCTATTTGCTGAATCAGAGATGTCTGTATGATTTCCTACCTTGGCTTTATTATAAACCTCCTGTAGTTTGTAGTAGAACAATCTGGGAGAGAGACAGCCAAATTTCAGGTAAGGACTTAGTACTGTTGTACTGGGCTCTAGACTGTTGGGGGCAGTCTGCGGTTTCTCAAATGTGCAAACCCAGTTCTAAAAAGATTCAACATTTTTTTTTTTATATAAATAAAGGCAATATCTAATAATCCTCAAAATTTTCTACACAGTGACTTGAAAAATGCAATTGGTCAAGAGAAGAGTGAAGAATACAATGAAATATTTCCACATTTAAGAATCTGAAATTTGCCATGTTGTGAGCTATATTTTGTGCATGAATTACCTTTTTCTCCATCATGCTATCCAGTCTCCTCAGGGCCTCCGTTTCTCCTCCCGGAAACAGAAGGGGACCACATTCTTTCTCAGATTTCCCCAAATCCTCCAGGGAGGGAACTCCATATTTCTTGTCATGATCTGGTTCAGTCTTTGTTTTACAATCTGCAGATACAGAGTTCATGACTTTAAGATTTTATCATGAAAAGACAATAGTATTAAGCTATCAACAAAACAAAGACTACATGAGTAAAATGTATTCGTTAATGTGTCAAGTAAGAATAATTGAATAGGCTCTGATATGCAGTTCAGCTTCAACATTTTGAAGCCAACCTCTACAGTTGCAAAGAAGCAATTGCCTTCAGGATGTGGGCTGTTTACCTGATGGGCTGTCTACTGGTTTGGGGGGAGAACCAAGGCTTGACAACACTGTCTGAAGACGTTGGTAAGTTAGGGGAGCCTTTCCCCCATTCTTTGAGATGATTCTTTAAAATAGGAAAAACGACAAAAAGTTGATAAAGTGTATTCTCAATTTGGCCACTCTATCATAATCAAGAGTTCAAAATTGATTTGATGTGAAGAATCCACAATATCAAATGACAAACCTTTGTGGATCAAATAATGTGTGGGAGACACAAGATGTCACCTTAACATTATGTTCATCTGCTAACTTCTTAATCTCAGAATCTCTCGTTAAAGCATAAGGTTCTATGTCTTCTTCAAAAGTCAGATGACTGACTCCCCAATTTTTAAATAAGCGTGGAAATACATCTGCTGGCTTTCCTTTTATAATGTATAATCTACAATGACAAAAAAGTGAAAAAAAGTGAAGAATTACAGTTTCTGATTTGATGTTCAGAATATCTCCATGCCAATAGCTAAAGCCAAGTGTAACCATTCAATTCAATATATATAGTCCTCTGTCATTTTGTATAGCTTCAGCTCATGTTTTCCCACATATATATAGTCCATCGAGCTCGGTCCTTGCTGACAAATCGTGCACTTGCTTTAAATACCGGTATTTAAGTTCCCTTCAGATATTAGGTAAAGAGCAACAACTTTCAGTCAATATTTTTAACAGTCAAATAAAAATTAGGAGATAGATTGATTCCCAAAAAGATCAAAATCTTTAAAAGCGTCAGCCCAAATATCAAACAAAGATGAATCTCAGGCAAACGACTAGCTGCAGGTCTGTAGCTCCCGGTCTGAAAAAATTTGGATGGACGACCTGGGAGATACAGTGCCTCCCATAGTAAAAAACTGGCACGTCTTTTAACCCCAAGGAACCTCATGGAACCCCAAGGAACCCCAAGGATACCCTAATAATACAAATTTATAAAAATTTATAACGCTTTATACCTCTAGGAACTCATTGGTATCCCAAAGACCACCCCTAGGTACCCTAATCGAACCCCATGGATACCCAAATGAACCCCATGGAACCCCATTGATACCCAAACGAACCCCAAAGAACCCCAAGGATACCCTAACAGTGTTTTTTTCCCCCAATTTGGGACTGGGGACTGGGGCCCTTTCAAGTGGGAAAAATAGCGACAAAAAAGGAAAATTGGGAAAATTCGTTTTTATTGATTATAGTGAAATTTATTTGATTTCTATCATTTATTCCAATACTAATTAAAGCACAATGCTTCTTTTTCTCAAGTTCTTGGAATTATTTACTATTCTGTTCAGTCTTTCTTGAAAATTTTGACAACTTGAACAAAGATTTTTAAAAAAAAATTATAATTGGGAATTTTGAGTCCGAAATTGGGAAAATTTGAGGAAATTTCCGATTGGGACTTGGGCCGAATTTCAGCCCCAAATCAGGCCCCCAAAAAACACTGCCTAATAATACAAATCTATAAAAATTTATAACTCTTGATACCCCTGGGGATCATTGGTATCCCAAAGACACCCCTAGGTACCCCATCAACCCCATGGATACCCAAATGAACCCAATGGGACCCCACGGATACCAAAACGAACTCCAAGGAACCCCAAGGATACCCTAATAATACAAATTTATAAAAATTTATAACTCTTGATACCCCTAGGGATCATTGGTATCCCAGCAACACCCCTACATGTAGGTACCCCATGGAACCCCACGGATACCCAAATGAACCCCAAGGATACATGTACCATAGTTAAAGGTTATTGATGTTAATTGTGTTATTTCAATACACAAAACAAATGATATTCATGAGTTGGTAACAATCCTAAGGTTTCCCCAATGACACTTATTATAATACTCATATTAAGAGGGCTGTATGGCCATTGCCATTTTTAGACTAATAGTATATAAATCTCCTTTAAGAAAAAAAATTCTGTATAAAGATATAGGAAACATTCAAATTTTAAAGTCTATGGAATTTTTCTTTATCAAATAACTATATTGCTCAAATAATGGTTTATAGCTTAACAAATTATTTTTAAGAATTGTAGACCTGATAGTTAATTTTGTTGACCATCCAGTCTCCTTAAACCTAGGCTTAGATGCTTTAAACTAAGCTATGCATTTCTCAAAACATATTTTTTTTAAATTAATTCTCAATTTTTGCATTTTGGGGTTAATAAACAAGGAGTATAATCAGAATAGTAATTCACTGTTTAGTTTGATACACGACATTATAAACTTACAATAATTTTTCTAAATAGCATATTGAATGGTTAGAAGACCAATCCAAAATTTCAGTTTGTACACAGTTGATCTTTCTCCTCTTAAAGACAGATATACATTAAATTTGATTAACCCAAACAAGAGGTATAAAACCTTTCTATATATTCACACCAACCTTCTTCATTTAACAATTAAGTCTTAATTTGCATTCTCTTTTCCTTTTTTATGCACATCATTAGTTTTTAGGTACATCAATACCTCTAGGCTGATATTTACAGTACTTTTTATTCTTCATCCTTGTAACTTTTTTTCTTATATAGTATCTATCTAAATTTTAGAAGAAAGAATTGATTCGTGTTATGAGAGAGAGAGAGAGAGGAGAGAGAGAGAGATTAATTGTTATCAATGGTTTACATGTTCATGGCTCTATAAATTATGAAGTATCATATAGGCCTGGCATAGATTAAAGTTTTATCTTTATGAAAAAGGGTTGTGTTTGAATTAGAATGTTGATGAAGTATTTGGCTGTAGGGATTCTCCAGATGTACATGTATGTTAAACGCTACTTATTTGAAAATTCTGCAAAAATTAATAAGGCATGCTTTGGTCCAAACTAAGTACTGTTTGTGGCTTTCAATTCCTTGTGTAATCAAGACAAACAGTCCATTGGAGCTACTCCAAATTCACTGATGATAAGCTGTCCATTCTGTGAGTTGTCGCATCGATGAATTTTTTCGATGAGTTGTCTTTCGATGAGTTGTCATAGACCCTGCACCAGTGATGGTGAAGCCATTGTGTTTACATGTAAAAGGTAATATTGGTCAAAGAGCTACCACGAATATACAAGGGGTGTCTACCTGCAATTAACAGGTACCTAGGTGCCTGTCAGATGAACATGAAAGAAGGTCACTGTGACCTTGATATGAGGATATAAAGATATGAGGATGTTAATACATCTATTAATTAGTTTAATACAGTAAGTGAACATAGCATAGTATTTCTTGAGAAGAAGATTTTCAAACAATTTTTCTATATTTTTCTATGCTCCAATGGGATTTGAAATAGGAGGGAGGTTCAATTTCTGGTATTTCTGGTTCGGTGGTTCTTGAGAAGAAGATTTTTAAGACATCCACCCTATTTTCACTGCTTTATAATTACCTCCATTTTAAAAAAGGTTACTCCCTTTATTCTAATAATTTAGAATCCTCTTTCCATATAAGGAAGATTTTACCAAGTTTGGTTTAATTTGGCTCAGTGGATCTAGGGATGGAATCATGGAAAAAAATGATAATTTAATTTGGCACTTATATAGAGGACCTAGTGTTCAGACAAATAAATCATAATAAAAAGTAAAAAAGAAATGAAAAAAATAAATGATTATTACAGGTATACACAGTTTCTTTCACAGTCAGTTTGAATGATATTATTGTGTGATATTTCTTTTTTGGCGGTTTATTTGTTTTAAAGATTTTATCTATTAAAGCTTAGAATTATTAACAAATGATGTTATTTTATTTAATAAAATATTAAATATTTGAAGATAAAATATCCAATTGACCCTCTATACATGTTTGAAAAGTCAAAATTAGCAATTATTATGCATTTGTCAACAACAACTAAAAGCATAATAGGGTCATTTGTAATTTCCAACCAAACAAGTTTTTCCAATTCCACATATCTTTACACAGAGATTAATTTAGTTTAATGATGGCCACGACCATCAAGCTCTCTTAAGCCAATAAACTGTAAGTACACATTCAGCAAACGAATTTGGGTAGGAATCTCTGGTGGTAAGAATTTTTTTTTTTATATGAATGCATGCCTATAGTTTCTCAGCAAAGCTGAATACATGTACCTCAAAATCAGCATTGTCCACCATATTTCTCTTTCATCGTCCATTCTTTTTATCTCCCCAAGTCAAGGTTTTCTGATATGCTCCGAATACTGGAGTGATCAGAAACCCAAATTGACTTAAGAAGATGAATACAACTATTCTCTTTATACCTTCAAAACAGTTTGAGTTATGACACGGTTTAGGCCTGATATATGTATAAACAACTTGCATCAACATTGTTAAATTCATCCAAATTATGCAGATATTTAAGTCTGATTATTTTTATCATGCAGTTATGCAGGTCAACAGAAGATGTAAGGACTAAGCAACAAAATAAAAATGCAGAAACTAAGAAACCTAGGGTATAAATTGTTATTTCTATCATTGGGGTATCCTTGGGGTTCTTACGGATATCCTTGGGGTATCCCTTGGATACCTAGGGACAACCTTTAGGAATTCCATTGAATCCCCTTGGTATCAAGATTATTAATTTGTATCCTTGTGGTATTTGTGGGGTTCCATGGGGTACCTAGTGGTGATTCTAGGTTCCATTCAGTCCCCAGTGGTATCTAGAGTTATAGATTTGTATTATTAGGGCATCATAGGATTCGTTTTGGTATCCTTGGGGTTCCATGGGGTACCTAGGTGTGTCTCTGGGATCCCAATGAGTCCCCAGGGGTATCATGAGTTATAAATTTTCATAAATTTGAATAATCAGTGTATCCTAGGGGTATCCTTGGGGTTCGTTTGGGTATCCTTGGGGTTCGTTTGGGTATCCATGGGGTGCCTAGGGGGTGCCTCAAGGATACCAAATAGTCCCTAGGGGTATCAAGAGTTATAAATTTGTTTCATTTGGGTATTTGTGGGGTTCCTTGGGGTTCCATGGGGTTAAAAGACGCACCCGTAAAAAACTGCAATTTACGGCGCACAAAAAATTGCGCTAGTTTTGGACTGATTAACCTTATTTCCGAACACTTTCTATACAAATATTTGATTCCAAAAAATTTCTCGGACATTTTACTACAGACATCATCACTTTACTTGCCTCTGATATGCTTTTAAACTCCATCACCAGCCTCATAAAGTGAAGTGGTGCAGTTTGTTTACATTTGAAAATGGCGACTCTCGAGCTCGACGTGAATTTAACATACTTCAATTTCCGAGGTCGGTAGTGTGTTTAAGAGAAAGTTTGAGGCAAGTAAAGTACCGATATCAGCAGTAGATTGAATGAAGAATTTAATGGTACTAATTTTTCCACAGAATGTGTTCAGAAATAGGGTTAATCAGTCCAAAACTAGCGCAATTTTTTGTGCGCCGTAAATTGCAGTTTTTTACTATGGGAGGCACTGTAGCTCCCAGGTCATCCATCTGAATTTTTTCAGACCGGGAGCTACAGACCTGCAGCTAGCAAACGACTAGGCCTATAAAAAAAAAATTAGGGTAACACTGATGAAAAAATTAGGTTAGGTAGGTAGGGATTTTTTTTAATTTCATCATATTTTTTTCTGCATGAACCCTAAGAATGTTTGTGTCATATTTAAAAACGGGTTTTTGATAGAAATAATATAAAAATCACAATGGGATAAAAACAAACATCTAAAAATGGTAGGGTCGGGGCATTTTTGTAGGTTAGGTCGGGTTACCCGAAACACACAATTTTTTTTTTAGGCCCTGTGTAATTTTTCATTTTAGGGGGCACTGTAAATTAATATTCAATTACCTTATCTTGAACAAACTATATATCAACTATTTACCATTTACATGATTTAGGCAATTTGTTTTAAACTGTTATCAGGTCCAGTACAATCACTAGATTTAGCTATGTATTACCTACATAGCTTTATTTACCTACCTGAAGTAGGTTTATTTAGCTACTCAATCAATTTTTTTTTCTTAATTGAGCATTTGTACAAAAAGTCACACTTAGGTGCAGCAATAATTTTCAACTCTGAACTGAAAACGATTTATGAAAAAATCCCTCTTCAAAATGTTGCTCTTTCAGCGCAATTGAAGTCAAAGTTCTAAAAGTTTTGAGGCTATGTATAACTGTTTGTGTGTGGCCAAACAGCTACTTCTTAAATGAAATAACAAAGAAGTTAAGAAATAACAAAGAAGAGCAGTTCTGGTTAACATGATAATTGATTGGTAATAATTCAGCAAGATGTTCAGTAATCACACTTATCCATGCCATATTGCACACAAGGTGACATACAGTTACTCAAACAATAGAAATTAATGTTTTGCTTAAAACTGCTCAAAAGCAGCAATGTTTTAATTATTTTTGTTCTGTGTTGCTCTTTTAAAAGCAGCAATGTTTTAATTATTTTTGTTCTGTGTTGCTCTTTTAAAACTACACAGTACAAATATAGGGTGACAGTTCCTTGCAACTTTTTGTCCGTTTTACATAAAAAGCAAAATTGCATAAAAGTAGCTAAATAAACCAACTTCAGGTAGGTAAATAAAGCTATGTAGGTAAATAAAGCTACGTAGCTAAATCTATAGTGATTGTACTGGACCTGTGGATATCATGGTTATGGTTAGTAAAGTGAATATACAGTGAAAGTTCATATTTAGTGTATTTGGAATATCTATATTCAACTTTGACTTGAATATCTACCTTGAATTAATTTTTTTTAAGTTTTCGTCTAAGTTTTGTAGCGTCTGCAAGAGGAACCTCCACCTGTTAATTCCTACATTAGCATTGTTGGCAAACCAAGGGTCTAAAATGAATACTGGTTTCACGTCGTCAGCAACTTTGCACGCTGCCTGAAGTGCTGGGTTATCATGTATTCTCAGTCCTTTCCGAAACCAGTGAATTGCACAAGTCTTCATTCTATTTAATTGAACATTTAGTGATAAAACACACCGTCACTCGCAACGAAAATTTTAGTTATGTAAAACGGCGGGAATGATCGGAATAGAAAGAATGTCAATCCCGACATAATTTTATTAACACTCCGCCTTTTAATAGAGAAATAGAGAATGATTTTAGTAGATATATAATATTATAATGTATAAATAAAAAGAATAATTATGTTCAATGAAAAAATTAAATGTTATTATTATGAGCGGTTTAATAACTGGTAAAGTGTATCTATCATATTTTACTGATATTAGGTACACCTTAACATTTCAACTTCCGGTCGTTAGACCCACGCTATCAAATATTTAGCTCATCATTAAGAAGATTTACTTTATATATTTAACTCGTTTTATGGTAAAGATTACAGCTTAAGAATTAACAATGGATGCAATAGAAACTATGTACCAAAACTTTGGAGTTTTAGCGGATGCTAAAGATAAAGCAGGAGAGGTATGAAAGACGGATTAGGTGTTCATCTTACAACCGGCATTTTGTTTTTCTTGTTATCAAAAAAGCGAAAGTAGAAATACAGCTTATTCATATTTTCATTTTTTGCCTTCATAGGCATTAAGTCAAGTTCTAACCATTAGCTTTTTGTTACGTTGAGATTGGAGCTAAAACAATGATGTTATTATAGTCTTCTATATCTTGAGGGGTTTTTTTTATATAGCATGAAGAAGAATTTTTGTCAATTCTGAATGCTGTGAAAGGATCACCAGGAGAGAAGAGATTAGCCTCACAATTCATCACACGCTTCTTCAAGTATTTCCCGAGTCAGGCAGGCACTGCCATCAACGCTATGTTTGACTTGTGTGAGGATGATGATCCCATGGTTTGTATAGTTTTTGCAGTAATTTTTATGTCACCTTCTTTGCCCTTCATGATTGTACATTGTCATTTGTCAAGAATTGAACCTTTAAAATTTCTTCTCTGAAATAACTGCCAATTTGGTCTAAATTTGCTGTGTAACAACTGTAGGAGGTTAGGGGAAGAGGGAACACAAATTGTGAAATTTAAAGAACAAAATTCATCAAAATCTGATAGCTTTGCAAAATAAACCATCAGCAATATCAATTTATAGCAAAACTCTTTTTCCTTCATAGACTCGCAAACAAGCCATCAAGGATTTACCTGCTTTATGTAAGTCAGCCCCAGAACAGGTCTCGAAGATTGCCTCTGCTCTGACACAATTGATGGGAACAGATGATGCCACCGAGAACAGTCTTATACAAAGTTCCTTTCTCACACTATTCAAATTTGATTCTAAAGGTAGATATTTTTTCCATAAATCATATATAAATATTGATACTAACTTTTTAAGAGAAGACTATATACATGTACAGCTATAAACATGTACTTTTGTTGAAATTTTGTAATCCAAACAAGCTCCTATAATAATCCTTATATATACAAATGTAGACACATGAACTTTTAACTATTCTAAAATAGAACATTGTAAAATAACTTTTTAAAATTTTTTTTAAATTGAGGAACATGTACATTTATTTCTTTAGGTTCATTAGATGGAATATTCAGTCAAATTTTGGGTGAGGATGAAACTGTGAGAGAAAAAGCAATCAAGTTTTTGGGAGCAAAAATCAAGACCTTACCAGAAGACACATTAGATAATCACTCTGAGGAACTGCTCATCAACATGTGCAAAAAAGTGAGTGCAATAACAGGAAAAACATCACGTCTAAAATATACAAAGATTAATAAATGCAGGTAAACAGAGAAAAGAATATTTGATAAAATGAACTCTCTGTTTAATTATAACTATAATTAAAACTTATCAAAAATTTTTTTTGTTTTTCTGCACTATCAGGTGCTAGAGGATGTCACCAAAGATGAGTTTATTGCTATCATGGAAATCCTCAAATGTCAGAAATCCATGACAACAGTCCAAGGGAGACAACAACTGGTAGACATTGTCACAGAACAGGCAGAGCTAGATGAGCCCTTTGTAGTATGTTCCTTTGTTTACAGATTTTTGTTTGACTTCTTTCAAGATTATAGTACTTGAAACATTGATTCAACAGTTCATTCCTAAAAGTGCCAGAGAGACAAACTGAAGTCTTTCTGTCTTTCTGACTGTTTCATGGCAAAAATATGTATATATATTTTCATTTCCATTTTAGAAATGTGAAAGATCTTTCATTACAGTTACTTGATTGATGGGTGTTTGTATATTGTAGGCATCAGATCCAGACTGTGTAGACAGACTCACTCAGTGCATCAAACATGCAGCTCCCCTCTTCTCTGTAAGTCTACAATTCATCATTAAACAGCACTAAGATTCCAGAAACTTTGTTAACTTGATTATAAATGAGCATTTATTTTCATGATAGCATTTTATGATTTAGGTGTGTGTGTTTTGTTATGTACTTTTAGGTATGATTATTATTGTGGGGTTTTCTACAAAAGTTTTACAATTTGAATGCATGATTCTCTTGTTTCTTGACAGAAAAACGTCCACTCTAAAGCCTTTGTGGGCTACCTCTGTGATAACGTCTTGCCACATATTGATCAGCTGGCCAGTCCTGAAGAGGGAGTCAATGGCAAACTGGAGTTGCTGAAACTGATGGCAGAAATCTCAGAATTTACTGGGGAATTGGAAAATTTAGAACAGCGTCTTAAGAACTTGTATGATTGTCTGATTGTGAGTATACCTGTTCCCTGTTGTTAATTTTTTTTACAGCCAATGTAGATCTGAGTTTAGCATTCTTTCCATACTGTGCAAACAATCTAAGGAAAAAAATAAACTAATTTTTCCAAAATTAACCAAAATGATTTTAAATTGAAGATCTAAATTCAACAGTCACAGGAACCCTTAAAGGTGTAGAATAATAACTATGTTGTGCCCATTAAATGAAGTGTATTGCATACATGTATGTTGTTTTAACCATGTTTAAAGTTAGTTTGTAAGTTGCCAGGTTGTCTGTTTATATGTTATATTGAGTTTTCATGGATCCCCTAGTGCATCACTTGTTCAATGTTATTATTGTTGCATTTAGAGAAATCCAGTATTTTGAGTATGGGTAAAGCTGTATATACTTTAACCATAATTATGTGCTGGTAAATGAAATTCTGATGTACTTATGGTTATTTTGATTCAAAAGAATCCGAATGTTTTATTTACATCAGAAACACAAAACACATGTACCTGGTATTACAAACAGTTACACATTATCCAATAATGTGTCATCCACAGCCATTTTCATATGAACTTTATGATAGAAACAGACCAAAGTAGAAATATTACTCTGTTTAAATTTTTTACATATATTACTCTGCATAATGCTTTCAAAGACTTGGGAAGAAGACCTAGTCAATGTGTGGGCGACACCCATTCATAAATGGATCTGTTGTTTTTTTTTCAGTCTTACATGCCCCTCCCTCCTGAGGACACCCATTCATAAATGGATCTGTTGGTTTTTTTTCAGTCTTACATGCCCCTCCCTCCTGAGGAGGAGAATGAAGATGAGTCAGCGAGTGGGGAGCCCAAGCTAGCATTCTCCTCAGTGGAATGCCTCATGTACGCCTTCCATCAGCTCTGTCGCAAACAACCCAGCTTCCTGGCTGCCGAAGAAAATGCAGAAAGGTTAAAAGACTTTAAGATAAGGTGAGTTGGGTGTTAACATTTTGCATTGTATCTACATTTAATGTAGTTGGTTGCTTACATTTTATCTACATTTCTTATGAAGTCAGTTTTGATAGTTGATGACTTATTATCCCAGTGGTTAAGTGTGCATGTTCTCTCTATTTCAGATTGCAGTATTTTGCACGTGGGGTTCAGGTTTATATAAAGCATCTTAGAATGGCCCTACAGGGTAAAACAGGAACTGAATTAAAAGAAGAAGAGGTAAAAATCAAGAGTTTTCAAACATAGTTGTTTGAAAACTGGGGATACATACTCTCATAAATTCTTTGATCTTCATTCAAATGATCAGATTAACTAGATATAAAGTTAATTGTAAATCCCCTGATAAATTGTACCTCTATATGTGATTTTATTACTCTATTGTAACTTGCAACCGAAAAAGCCGGTGTAGTGCAAAACTCATGATACTGTAATACATTAACCATTTAAGAAGCAATTGCTGTAAATTTGTAAATTTACACAAGGAATAAATATCAGCACAAAAATCGTATTCTTCTTGAATTTTTAAATGCACTTTTTAATATTTGAAATTACAACAAAGTTTTGATACAAAACAGCGGAATAACAGAATATAGTACTTGCATAAAATAAAGAATTTACAGTATTGAGAATATGCTTGTACATGTAGGAGGTAATTTGATCACTTGTAGAACAAGATGAAGGTGGCAGCTCTAAAGATTACATCCAACATCAACACAATGATTAAAGATCTGTTCCATAGTCCTCCATCTTTCAAATCTGTTGTCACATTGTCATGGAAACCTTTGGTGGTAAGAATCACATGTTTTTTTAATATTCATTAAGTTATAAATTATTTAATGCATGTAATTAAATATTAGTGATTGCATATGTTTAAGGTTTAGTCATGTATTTAAGAGCAAATTATGAATATACATGTACAGTGTATTTACATCATGGCTAGAACACAAATCAAACTGATTCTTTTGGTTTTATCACTTTGTAGAAACCTGTTGAAAAAGTGACGCCGTCAAAAACAGCAGCTGGGTAAGATGATGTAGATTGCAAAATACTACATTTAATACATATACTATGTGTTGATATTATTCCCATTATAATAATATACATGTAAATGCAATTCCATTATTGTTCAGAGTCTTATTAATGCATGTGCATGTATGTTAAATTTAATCATGTCTCAGTATTGATAATGTTGGTTTTGTATTATTTTTAGACAAAAAAGAACCCCTATCACATTTGAGACCAATGGGGCTGGTGGCAAAAAGCCACACAAACAAGACAGGTCAATCTATCATCCTCCAAGTGGCAAGTTCAGTGAAAAAGCAGGCACCTTTGAGTCAAATGAGACCAGATCCCAAGGTAAAAATAACGACAAATTTTCCTTATTTATTCTTATTTCTTTTCAGTAGAAAAGCCAATCAATTTACCAGTCAAAATTTTTTTGAAACACATTTTGAATACTTAATATACATGTACATGGTTTATTGTTTTTCGCAGTTTTGATTAATATTTTTGATTGTGATTTTAAATTTCAGGCCAGAGAGGAAGAGGAGGAGGCTACAGAAGAGGAGGATGGAGGGGAAAAGGGCGTGGTCAGCGATGGTGATCAACGCCCAATCAAAAGGACCGATAGATGAACAGAAACTTAGCATTCATTTCACTCTGTATCAGAATCTTTGGACATTTCTACAGCGGTAGCACTTTGTACTACACAGCTTGATTTTTTAATTTTCAGAAACTGATGCAGAGTAAATGAATATTAAATTTCTCTTCGTCTTACAACGAACCGAATGGAGTCCACTACCTTATGCTGGACTACAAAGGCCGTAAGTTGTGTATCGCAAGCAAACCATTTTCTTTCTACAGATAAGTTCATTAATATATATTTCTTTTGAAAGTTAAGATACACAACCTGCGGCCTTTTTGGTCAGTTAGTGTTTCAGGTCAACGCTGGATCAGATATGTGTTATGATTGCTAGTATCCATCTTAGTTGATCCTTCTGAAAGAGTTTGATAAGAAATGTCTCGTACATTTGTGGAATAACAAGGAAGCTTTGTATCTTAGACCAATGGTCACATCAGTAAGAAAGGAGATATTGTGAACGTATGTTTGCTTCTTGTTTACATTGTGTGGGTTACTATTATTTCTTGGAAACAAGAATTTTTGATGATATGGATAAAATACAAGGACATAGCCGAATTTAATTTTTGAAACAGCAAGAATCAAGTGTGATTTGTTCATAAAACGAACTAATTTATGTTATCCTGTAGGCTATGTTAAAATTAAGCTCTTTCAATGAAGTTACTAGTTTAATGCTGATTTCACGTTTTACAATTACTACTTAAAACTGCATTAAATTGTTTACATTAAATAGCTTTTTTAAACAGATTTAATTTAAAAAGTATTTATGGATGACAAAAAGCATCATTTTGTATTCAACTTCATTTTGTGTTTTATTACCTATTATTAGACATGTCTTTAGATGGCATGTATGGTGTTTATTGTGGGAAAACTTTCATGAAAGTGCACCTTGTATAAAAGAGGAAATAAATTTTAAAAAGTATGAATCTTTTTATGTATTATTTTTTGAGTTCATTTAAATGTGTACTCTGGTTCTTGAAAATTCCTTTTTAAGGGATTTTTAGCTGTATGCTTGCATTAAATGAAAATCTTTCCTGCTAAGTATTAGTACCGGGTAGTCTTGAAACCACATGCAAGTCCATGGTTTCCGTGAATTTTTTTTATATCATTCATGGCTACACATGTCAGAGTATGTACATAATCTTGCCCTATTATCTCTTGCACTCCTTGGGATGAACAATTGCTTAATAGCCACCAGATTATCTAATACACATGTATATATTGTATGACAACATTAAAACAAATATATGTAAATTCACAACAAACCCCAAGTGAATTATTGGTATATATGGCTTTTAATTAATGCACAGAAAACCAGAACATAACAAACAATCTCCATTCAGATTTTCACAAATGGCAACATGCTAATAGATCCAATTATTTCTGCTGTGGATAAAGTATATTGCTTGGTTTTTAAACCACAGTACTTTGGAAGAAAATGGTATAATTCACTTGTACATCAGTCCGATTAAAACTATCCCCCTTCTCCTTACTCTCATCAGGGTATGACAGGTATCGATAAGAGGGCATCTTCACACGACTTCTTTATTTGCATACAATCTAAATATACCCCAACCAATCACAGACATGCTTTTATCTGTTTTATGAGAGGTGTAACTCTTCAATACTGGAGGTTACATAGAAAACAAGCATGAATTAATTTTTCTATCTCCCTTTGAAGACTCCAATAGATTTTCTAAAGCAGAGAAAGCCCTTCCCTGATTGGTCAGAAGTAAAGGTCATGTGAAGATGACCTCCTATCGATACCTGTCAGACCCTGACGACAGTAAGGAGAAGGGGGATGGTTTTAATCAGACTCCTTGTACATGGATGTAGAAACATATTCATGCATGAAAAAACTGCATGCATTTTTTTAGTAAGTTCACAAAACGTACATGTAAAAATGGATATAGTGACATTAAAACTAATAATGCACTAGAATACACTGCAAGAGGAATATCCCATTACATAATGTTACTGAGATAACAATAAATAAAGGTTGAAGCTTATAACTCCATGATGGGCCTAATTAGTGTCTGAGGAATCATCCGTGTCATCAGAACTACTCTCATCTGTGCTGTCTTTTTTCAAGGTCCCCCTTTTAATCTTCATCGAGTGGTTCACTGCCCCAGTGCGTGATGGTGGGGTTTTTCTTTGATTGGCTGAGGGGGGTCTCTGAGTGGGGTACACATTCTGGGGGGCATCTGAGGGGGTTGTGGCAGAAATGGGGTGACCCTTGGACTTGCTGCTAGCTGTGGTACTGTTACTTAATCTTACTGTGGGGCTAAATGGAAGAGAAGAAAGCCATGAATACCCAAAGCAAATAGTATAACTATTGGAAACATGAAACATGTTACCATACCACGAATGACATGTCATTATGTCACTTTTATATGTCAATTCATTTGATCAATTTTACATTTGTGTCACATTTAACAGGTCATGTCACATCAAACATGTTGTAGGGTTGTATCTAACATTTCATTTAAATGGAACAGTGTCAATAAATACTACCTAATATTGTTATCAATAATTAACATGACCTATACACTTAAAAAAACATGTTAATTATCATACATTTTACTAATAACGTGCAATACGTATAAGTTACAGACTTTGACACTGTTTATATATATATTAAATTAATATAGATCTACGCCATTCAAGACTGGAATAAACAGTACCTGCTAGACTGTACATGTATTAGCTTTGTATTGTACTTGTAAGCAAGTAGCACTGTTGAATAACTAAATATTGTCTGTAATTAGCCTTCATCATCTTGAACGTAATACCAATTAACGTGCAAACAAACTGAGTGATTCTCATTTTCATACACTGTACAAAAGAAATTTATAAATTACAGAAATATACATGTATTAGAATGGTGAACAGTGAACTGGAAATTAGAGGAAATAAATTACACTTGTTTCAATTAAACTTGATGCTGTCCATCCCTCAGATGATTTAATGTGATCATTTTGTAGGTCTAGAGTTGCTTTTTACAACTTAAGTTAAATTCCATTGATTCTTATTATATTCTATACTATATATAGGTGTCCAAATCCCTTCAAAAGAAGCACTTTTTAATTAATAGTAAATGATACCAGTTTGCTGAGGGACAGACATTGCATTTTTTTTTTAATTGATAGAAGAGATTAACAATATGAAAAATTGATTAAAAGTAAAAAACATACATATATATGGACAAAATATGTAAATTTAACAAGAGGCCCATGAGCCAAATTGCTCACCTGAGCAACAATTATTAAAGTTAGTAACTATGGTTAACTACTTATTCAAACAAATGGATCATGGTTTGAACAAACTTAAATTGGGTTCATTTGAGGAAAGTTATGTAATCTGATTATTTGTTTTGGGAAGATTTTTTAAATATCCAGGCCACCATATATTTATCATTTCCTATATATTTGATCATATACATAATCACCTCCCCTTTCCATTATTTGAACAAACTTAAAAGCTCTACATGTTTTGTGAAATTAGCTCAGTAGATCTGGAGAAGAAAATGAAAACATAAAAAGTTTAAGCCAAAGCTAACACCTACAGACACACGACAATTAAATTTTGATCAGAAAGGCTTGGGTATTATAACTAAAATCCTTGCTTGGTGGTTAATTTTAAAAGAAGTACATGTATTATAAGGCTAAAATAAAACATTTTAAAAAAATCAAAACTAAAAGATTCCCTCCACCAAAACCTACAGTATAGATAAAAAGCAGAGTTAAAGCTTCGAATGTTTTTTAAAGTCTTTCTCTTTACAGTTAATTCTACAATGATCAAGTACATGGGATATTATACTTAAAAAAAAAAGAATTCCACAAAAGAGTTAGAGATAATATGTCCTGTGGATGAATTATACAACCCACTTAAGACCATACAGAATGTCATGAACAACAAGTATGTGGACATTTGGTATAAAGAAAAAAAACGGATTTACTACATGTATTTAAAAACAGGATACATTAAAACCCATAAAACATAATCTTTTGAATAGTATGCCTTTTTTAAGGTTAAAAATTGATCGCCCAGTTTCTCATTAAGACTTGGATTTGAAAAGTGGATCAGATTGTCAATAAAAAGAATGGTCTGATCTTTTTAGTTTTCTGTCAAACTGAAATAACATATCACTGCATGATAACATAATTTCCAACCCAATTACAAACCAACTTCAACAATAACATTGTGTCTAAAGACTTTTAAACATGGATTGATTGAACTTCATTTAGTTATCTATCATACCATACAAAATTTTTCACATGGCATATTGCTCATGGTGAAGGGCTTCAAATTTTGTCCTTTGTTCAGAAAACTGCATGTTTCTCAAATGAGAAACAGACATGGCTTTTATAAGCTGGGCAAAAAAATAGCAACAGTACTATATTTCTTTCATACAACCTATAAAATTTACTGAACACCATAAGACCTAAATATGGACTG
Source organism: Magallana hongkongensis (assembly GCA_016163765.1). NCBI lineage: Eukaryota > Metazoa > Mollusca > Bivalvia > Ostreida > Ostreidae > Magallana > Magallana hongkongensis. The sequence continues at coordinate 49,377,628 of WFKH01011801.1, forward strand.
ATAGAAGAAACAGCTGAAAATGCACAATACCAATTCTATTGATCTAGCTACAGCACATATTTTATGTAAAAAAATTTTTTCCCAAAATTCTACTTGGATATATTGCTATTAAACTATGATTTATTTCTATCTAAAAACATTAGAAATATTTACACAACCTTGACTTTTGACCCTAGAATAATGTCTGTAAAAAGTTAAAACTTCATGATATATACATGTAATTAGTCATAATATCTTCAGCACTATAGTGCATTTGAATGCCCATAGGCCCTAAGGGTCAACCAAGCATCAGTTTCAAGACTACTTACTACCTAATTATTGCCAAATAGCAAAAAAAGTATGTAACAGAGATAGCCTGTTTTCCTTTTTTATACACACAGGAATGACTGTATACATGTATTAATTGACTTTGTGTGGAGATGTTTTCTTTCTCAACTGTACAGTTCTATAATATACTGGTACTACAAAGAGGATGATTTGATTATACCAAACTAAAACAAATACCCCACCCTGATCAAAGTCATTATTTACCATCGGTGGGCTCACTGTGAAAATTTATAATAAAAGGTACAGAGCAATGAACTTGTGTGAAATTTTTGTGAGGTTAAATGCTCACTGAATAGTCTTTACAAAAACAATCAACTTCTAATTTAAAGTAATCTCAGCTGAAAATAACTACCATACCATACATTGTCATTTGTACAATCATATTAGGCATTGTGAACATACACATTAATAATTCTTTTTTGGACCAAGTGATGGTGCGATACAGTAAATTCAATTCAGTTACAAATTATGAACGATGCCAGGTTTGTATATATACCAAATAATAAAGACAAGCTTTTGACCTGAAATAAATGTCACATATCAAGAAATGGTCACACAACAACATAGAGAGGGGAATGATATATATTTATTCCATAAAGCTTGTGAAAAAGGTGCTTGTAAGAATTCACTCCATGTGGTGTAACACTTCAACAACAGGGGGAATTATATATATATGGTACATAAGGGTATAGAGCTAGTATATACAGAACTCAGTATAAAGAAAAAGAGAGGGCATTGCCTCCGAGTCTGCAAGTTAGTCTTTAATGTCTAGACTTATTCATCTAGCGCACTATAAAATAATGTTACAATTATTATAATTAAAGGTAAATTCTACTAACATGTGTATTAATTGGCATTATATTTCTGCATTTACTACATGGTTAACTACACTGTTTATATTACATGTTTTAATCCGTAAATCAACATTCAACAACATTCTCTATCTTGGCATTTCTCAATCTGCCCATCCCAATTCCTTCCCTATTTTTAACTATATTATAAAGCTTAATACTCTCAATTTCTATTAAAGCTCTATGAAAATTGTACACAATGTATCTCTGTTTAGATATATCCACATCTAAAATGATCTCAATTAAAGCTTTTATGAAATTTTCGGATTTGAAATTGTTTGTTAATAAACAACATAACACAAAAAGACAGGAAACAGGTTTGTTCTCCTTTTCTTTTTAGTATGAACTGTGCAATAAGAACTTGCGTTTGCACAAAATTACCTGACATGATTTTGAATGGCAGCCTCTTGTCTGAAAACAGTCATCAAAATTATCAACACATATGGTATCAATACAATTGAGCATCAGTAAGGTATGACCAAATTCACTGCAAAAACTGCAAGTGGTATTTCAAGCATGCAACATTGTTGGTTTTAGTTGTCAGAGCAAATGGCAACCCAATACATGCAATTTTGATAGTGCTTAAAACATGCAGTTGAGGAAAGTTGGGGTCCTTTGTGTTATTGACTTGTTTATAAGATTTTTGGCTGTTAAAAAATAACATTAGGTGAACATGCAGAGTGTTTAAAATATCTTTAATCTTTGAAGGATATGGAGAAGTACATGCAATACAAAATCTAACAGCAAATTCACACACTTTTAAATCTTTAAAGTTATAAAATAAAACTGTTCTCATTGTTAACTCTGCAACCCAGCACAAAGGGTCTTGTTCTAAATTAAAACACTTCAAATTCACTCAATTAATCATAACATAAAGCACAAATACTTGGATCTAAAACGTTCAACCACTGGACAGGTTAGTGGGTATCGGTTAGAACCTCCAGCACTGAGCTGTATGGTGGGGAGTGTGTTAACGCTGTGAGTTTATACACGCACACCAATGTCTCTACTAATCCAGATTATGGAAAAAATTTTGTTCTGTGCAGAGGTTAGTTAGTGAAGTTATTAGAGAAAGCTTACACTGTCAAATCGGCATCCGCTCCTTCCAGTAACTCCGCCTTAGATGGCAGTCGACCTGAAATTTCAAAATCAGGCTGAATAAGTTTTTATACGCGTATTTTAGAGAAAAGTGTAAAAAATTTAACCTGTTTGAGTTTCCTATTCTTAAAGAGAGAGTGTTGCGAAACCTTGATATCACTCACACTGGATAACTTAATACAATATATTTCCTTTAGCACAAAAACATGTAATAGGACTACTCCACATATGAAAAAGTCAATTTAAATAAAGAATTACTGTCTTGCTTGTTTGATATATCCAGTGATGATAATTGAAATGAATTACAGTTAATATGTATCAAAATTTTAATACACAAGTTTTCTGTTTCTAAATGAATGTAAAGCAGTCCACAGTTGCAGAGTAACAATTTTTATTCCTACCTATGTGTTCATTGATTCGTTCACTTTTTGCAATAGCCATTAGAAAGCCGTAGAATGATACTCTTGGGATGTTAAATAAGATTTCTTTGAGAACATTCACAGGGGGAGTGCTGAAAATTAAGAAAAGAAAAAAAATATTTAACTTTATAACACAAACTGAATTATAAACACTAATACATGTATTTCTTCAGTAAGAGAAATCAACAGTTTATAAGCAATCACAACATCTTTTAAAATAAGTCCTATTTTGGAGTGTTTGACAACAAATCTATGTCCTTTCTAAAAGGCAACTGTAACCATCAATAACAGAGCAGATATACTCACCTGAAGTTAGACCTATCACAGAGAGGGTATATTGCACGGAAGTACTGGGTGGCGTCCACTCCGTCTCCAGGGTGATGACTGTTCTGGTGGACCTTCGTGTCGTCACTGCCCGAGGGGACCACCACAGGGTCCCTGGGGCTCCTCTGGGTCTGATGCAGGGACTGGTACATTTCATGACTCTTCTCTATGAATTCTGTAAGAGAGTTATTTGTGGTAGCTTTGACTTACACTTTTACTCATGAGCACCCATTGGATGTAGTATGCAGGAATTTGCTTTGACCTTGACCTTCAATCTGGAAACTTGGTTCAAGGTCACAACACACCCTTTACCCTAAGTAAAGCACTTCTTGAGTGAAATACTGGTATAAGCCAGATAATGCCGATGGGAGTGGACATAAATTAAGGACAAAGATTTTACAAGGAGAATCCGACTAGTTTTAGACATTGTTCTAGATACCGGGTATTTGGTTCAAGGTCAATGTACCCCCTGTAGCATATTCAAAGTTTGAGCTAGACTTATCCAAGGGGAGAGAAAATATATTTCTCTGATTGATCGACAAACTAATGACACTTGGCATAGATTTAGGGCTCCCACAGAGCAGAATGAATAAACATATAGATGGCAGGTTCCTGAAATCAGTAAATATGTATACCAGTAATTACCTTCAAAATAAAACTGCACTTGGAAGGCGTAGATAAAATCAGAAAACGAGATCAAGCAGTCCAAAGCATCATCTAGTAGAATTATTCTGAAAGATTATAAAAGAAAAACATTGCTATAGCTTCATTTATTATTATATTGTTAAAGAAAAAATGCATAATTCAAGGGAAGTTACCAAGGAAAGTTTTCAAACATATTTCAAAATACATTGGAAAATTTCAAGTAGGGAAAATCATTTTACAAATATTAGAGCTTAAATTCATTTTCAATAACACTGCATATGATTTATGATGTTAATCAATTTAGCTTTTAATATGAAAAACAAACAAAGAGGATATGATTCATAACGATAAACACATTCCAAATTAAGTGTATGTGTAACTTACTTAGCTGTTTTTTGAACTGGTTCAAATGGAAAGTCTGAACAGAGGAGGGACAGCAGAGAATGGTACTCCTGTATACTTAATAAATCTGTAATGATACACATGACAAAAAGAGCCATGTTGAATAGTATCCACATTTTTGTTTTACAATATCAGTACACATAGGATGCCACTGTAGATATGCATGTATATTACACTTGTTTTTATATAGATCTAAAATTGTGCATGGTTTTTAATAATGAAATTTGAACTCTCATATAAACCTCATTGATTTAACTGAGCTTGGGTCCTTTGTTCAATACAAAAAGTTTGAGTCAAGAGTCAGTAGTCAAACTGATTGTTGCATCAAAGGTTTGATTTCCATTACAGGATATGGAGAACAGTGCAATATAAAATGAAAAAAATAATCTTGTTTATTAGGATTAGTAGCAAGATAAAGACTTCTCTATGATCCTTGTCTAGAATGTCATGAGAGGTTTGAATTTAAAACAAGAGGCCCATGGGCCACATCGCTCACCTGAACAACAGTTCCTTGTAACATTCAATTTTGTATCATATGCTATTTCTATTTTAAACTTTGAAACCATTTCTGGGGCCCCAGTATTGGTCCGGGGTTTATGGTTGGCTTTAACAATTTAGAATCTACACTATTTGAGGATGCTTGCATAGTAATCTCACACACTGTAGCATTGTAATTCTCAAGAAGAAAATTTTTTAACATTTTCCATATATATTTCTATGTTAAACTTTGAACCCCTTCTGGGTCCCCAGTATTAGATTGAGGGTCACAGCGCTTTTATAATTTAGAATATACACTATTTGAGGATGCTTACGTAGTAATCTAACAAATTAAAGCATTGTAGTTCTCGAAAAGAAGATTTTTAAACATTTTCCATATATACTTCTATGTTAAAATTTGAATCCCTCTTGGGTCACCAGTATTAGTCCAGGGGTCACTATTTTAAAAATATTGAATCTACATTATCCAAGGTTGCATGCATAATTAATCTCACAAATTGTAGCATTGCAGTTCTCAAGAAGAAGATTTTTAAACATTTTCCCTATTTACTTCTATGTTAAACATTGAACCCCTCTTTGGGCCCCAGTATTAGATTTTACCAATTAAAAATCTGCAATAGCCACTGATGATTGCATAGTAATCCCACAAACTGTTGCACTGTAGTTCTTGAGAAGAGGATTTTCAAACATGTTTCCTATATATTTCTATTTTAACTTTGAACCTCTTCTGGGTCCCCAGTATTAGTCTGGGGGAATGGCTTCCACAATTTAAAATCTTGACAATTTGAGGATTCTTGCATAGTAATCCCACAAACTGTTGCATTGTAGTTCTTGAGAAGAGGATTTTTAAACACTTTCCCTATATACTTCTATGTTAAACTTTGAACCCCTTCTGGGGCCCCAGTATTAGTCCGGGGGTCATGATATTTACAATTTAGAATCTACAATAGACAAGGATGTATGCATAGTAATATCCCAAACTGTTGCATTGTAGTTCTTGAGAAGAAGATTTTTAAACATTTTCCTATATATGTTAAACTTTGAACCCCGCCTGAGGCCCCAGGGTCACGATTCTTACAATTTATAATCTTCACTATATATACAAGCTTTTGTGTAAATATTGGCATTTCTGATGCAGTGGTTCTTGAGAAGAAGATTTTTAAACTTTTTTTTACGTATTTCTATGTTAAACTTTGAACCCCGCCTGGGGCCCCAGTTTTGGTCCGGTGGGTCACCATTCTTACAATTTATAGTCTTCACTATATATATACAAGCTTTTGTGTAAATATTGGCATTTCTGGTGCAGTGGTTCTTGAGAAGAAGATTTTTAAACATTTTTTTTAATGTATTTCTATGTTAAACTTTGAAACCTGCCTGGGGCCCCAGTTTTGGTCCAGGCTCCGGGATCATGAAACTGTCTTAAGTCTTAAGTCAGACTTAAGTCAATAAATTTGCACTTAAATTTTAAGATTGTTCTTAAAGTGGATCACAAAGAAATGACTTAGGGTTAAGTATGAAATATTGTCTTAAATATTAAGACTGCTATTAGGCAGACTTATGTATAAAGATTGTTACTAAATAAGTTCAAAATGGCGACACTCGTTGAATTTTTAATAAGAAATGGTCAGCAAAGAAGGCGGCTCCCTCGTCCTCGTGTTTTCTATTAATAGTCTAGGTTTTTCCCTTTGTGGACTTGCTACTGAAGTTATTTCCCTTTGTTAAAGTGAAAGTGTGTAAAAACTACATGTTACCCAGTAAGAACCTATACTAATATTTTTGTGTACAGAAGCATCTTTTAAATATAATTTTATAACTTTGTGATATATGATAATGTTTACGATGCAGCTGATAGGAATCTTCAAACGAAGAAGAGTTCCACTTTTAACAAATTCGGTCGAAAAATCGCGTGAGTCACTATGACGTATTACACTGTATAAGCTAAGACTAATCTTAGCCAAGTTTTTTCTTAGATCGTTTTGTGATCCACTTAAGTAAGCAATCTTAACTAAGTCTAAATCTTAGATTTAAGACAAAATTCTAACTTAAATTTAAGACAGTTTCATGATCCCGGAGCCAGGGGTCACGATTCTTACAATTTATAATCTTCACTATACAGTCAAACTTCGTTATCTCGAACTAGTTGGGACTGTTTAAAAACTTCGAGATATCCGAGTATTCGAGATATCGAGGGTAAAAGACTTAGAAAATAAGTGGTTGGGACTTACAGATCACTTCGACATATCCATTGTATTCGAGATATCAGTGTTCGAGATATCGAAGTTCAACTGTATATACAAGCTCTTATGTAAATATTGGCATTTCTGGTACAGTGGGTCTTGTGAAGAAGATTTTAAAACATTTTTCCTATGTATTTCTATGTTAAACTTTGAAACCCACCTGGGGCCCTAGTTTTGGTCCGGGGGACACAATTTTTGCAATTTAGAATCTTCACTATATTTACAAGCTTTTGTGTAAATATTGGCATTTCTGGTACAGTGGTTCTTGAGAAGAAGATTTTTAAACATTTTTCCTATGTATTTCTATGTTAAACTTTGAAACCCACCTGGGGCCCCAGTTTTGGTCTGGGGGTCACGATTTTTGCAATTTATAATCTTCACTATATATACAAGCTTATATGTAAATATTGGCATTTCTGGTGCAGTGGTTCTTGAGAAGAAGATTTTTAAAGACACGCACCCTATACTCACTGTTTCGCAATTATCTCCCTTTTAAAAAGGGATTAGCCCTTTATTTTAGCAATTTATAATCCCCTTCCCATAAGGATGCCTTGTACTAAGTTTGGTTAAATTTGGCCCAGTGGTTTTAGAGAAGAAGTCAAAAATGTGAAAAGTTTACAGACGGACGGACAGACGGACCTTCGGTTCAGGTGAGCTAAAAATTGACCACAGTTATGTGATGTTTCAAGAAAAAATAATAAAAGAGAAGATCTAAAGTAACAAATACCTCCTTTTTTTCCTATTTGTCGGTAGCACTTCCAGAATAGGCGAACAAATGATGCCCTGTTGTGTGGTGTTGCATGGATGTAGCTGTATTCTCTAAACATTGTGTGGTTTCCATCTCTGACACTATTGAAACTTAATAGTAAAATTGTAAAATTATTATTTAGAATCTTTCAGTTATTTATAGATTTAATAATTGATTTTGTGGATCTTTCTTAACAACAAAATCTACATAAGTTAGTATTTTACTTACCTAAATTAGTGTACAAAGAAAACAGATGACTGGTACAAACACTGTAGACTAGTTGTATTGTTTATTTTACTTATCATGGAAATAATACACATAGACTTACTATTCACATAAGAATTTAATGGGGTTGATTTTGGAGTTTTCCTCCCTGTGTTCTAACAATTGGGCAACTGCATCCTCCATATAAACAAGAACTTGATGCCTTGCTGAAAAGTAATTATATATTTTTATTTATATAACAATACTTTTCTTTAATGATAATCAATGCTCGCATTGCTCTATTATATAACACTTCTGGTAAACTTAAGGAGAGAGAGAGAGAGAGAGAGAGAGAGAGAGAGAGAGAGAGAGAGAGAGAATTGTACGATAATATGGATTGCATGGACTGCTTACCCAAGTACTTCTCAGTTGTCATTGAAAAACGATCGTCCGATGCCATTGTATTATATTTTATTTAAGACCTACATTAGCTATTTATTTATTAAAAACGAAGCAGATAACGGTTTTACACGTCCAAGGAAATGGCGGTTTTTGAAGTTAATATAGAGTAAGTCGTAAAATCATGATGTCATCAGTTGAACATTAATCAACTTGATTTTTTTAGCCACCTGTCAAGGTTATACTGCCACCAAAATCGTATAAAATGTTATATATTCCCCAAAGAGCTTGTCACAACTTGGATTCTTTGCAAGCGCCCTTAGTTTCCGGGACACCTAATATACGGAAACATTGTACATTTTCCAAAAAAAAACGTACCTCGTGTACAAATTGCGTTGTTTGATAAAAATTTGAATTTTTTTATATCAAATATCTTTTACTGTATTTCAATAACACAAAATTTGGCAAATTTTTAATTTAGATAATAATAAAATATGATTAAAAATATAGATCAAATATAGGCATCGGGTTCAGACTGGCTCAATTAATTAACTTGTTCCATGAATGAGTCGTACTACTTAACCAACTAATTTTCGCGAATATTATTTCTCGTCTGATAATTAAAGAGCAAAATTATTTAGCATTTGGAGTTATTAAAACAGAGACCTTTGAATGAAAACTTGCAGTAATTTAAAGATGTTTGTATAATCAACAAATCACAATATCGTTAGTATGATAATTGTAATATTTCCATTTACTATTTTTATAAAAAGGCTAAAAAAAAATTTATAAAATTTGTGCAATTCATGCAATTGCATGTTAAAGTGTCCTGTCTGTATTTTTCAAGAACAAAACCATTTAAATAATGAGCTCTGAATCTTTATGTGGTTATTTATTCGATTTGTTAAACTAACTGTTGGCCTCGAATGGTTTCTTCGTATTTAATTTGTTTTGTTGGTTTTGGGGTTTGTTTGGTTTTTTTTTTTTTTGGGGGGGGGGGGTATTCGTAACAAAAATATTCTAACAATGTACCATAAGTTTGGTTATTGTCATGAAGTAGTTATGGAAATTGATTGCAATTTATAGCTCTATAGGAAATGACAGGACTGAAATCTACATTATATCCACTTTATCGATCGGTCAGTCACCTTAGAAAAATCACGGACTGCACGAAATATTAATGATGATGTCAGACTATAAGAAGACTTGGCTAGTTTCTTGTTCTTACTCTTTACGATCAATTAATTATAATTTGCTAAAAGAAAGATGTAAATATAAAAAATAAAATGCTTTCTTTGATGATTCATGCGAGCGATCATTGCAATAAAATAACGCGGGTTATGTATTTTTCTGCAATGTCGCTACCTTTATATCCCGCATGAAATGCCTAAGAAAGCATTCTACGTTTAAGTGTTCCAATATTCTGTGACATATCATTTCTATTCCGAATTTTTAATTAAAGAAAAATAAGGAAAGGTATTTTACGTACATCTGGCCTTGGATCGTGAAACATTTATAGATTTATGGACAAATTTAAAATCACTCATAAAATGAATATTTGTCATAAAATTACGCCTGCATGACATTTGTAACAAATATTGACTAATAGAGTATAGTCTAATATAAGACTTCCGAGTTCGTCATCATGGCCTGGGGCCAGTACACCTAGGATAAAAAATCATTGGTCATTGTTGACTAGTTGCGTGTTAGTCTCGTCAAATCGAGAATGACATCTTTTGTATTTAGCCGCCTTCGTTGCAATAAATTAAGCAGCCAAAAAAATGTTCGTCGGACCCACGATTCGCTACCCATGACCTTAAACAGTTTTTTGGCTCACCCGAGCTGAAAGCTCAAGTGAGCTTTTTTTATCACTTTTTGTCCGGCGTCCGTCTGTCTGTCCGTAACTTTTACCATTTTCAACTTCTTCTCCAGAACCACTGGGCCAATTTCAACCAAACTTGGCACAAAACATTATTGACTTCAAGCTGACATGAATTCATAAATACGCATTATTTCCCTTTTATCTCCGACAACCGCCATATTAGTTTTAGATTTCTTTTGATATGCTCATCGCTACACACCCCCATATAAGCCCGAGAACACTTTTCATGCTTCACCGCATTCAGGTATTTTATTCATCCGAACACGTTACACTGGACGGAAAGATTTGTAGAAACGCGTATTGAGCAAAAATACGACAATCACTGCACCGGTAAGGAATATTGAATAAATTAAAAAGACAAAAAAGCGGACTAAATACCAGGCATATCAGGCACCTAGCATCAAAGCAAACATTTTTCTTAAATTGACATATAAAAAAGTGAATTAATATGGAATTGCCCCCCCCCCC
>WFKH01011801.1:49388229-49422524 GCA_016163765.1 Magallana hongkongensis
CCCCCCCCCCCCCCCCCCCCCCCGATTAGGATTTTCAAGATTTTGCGGTTTGTGGTTTTTTTGCTTTTGCTTGTCAAGATTTTTTGGACAAGTCTGCCCCTCCCCCACCCACTTTCTAAAACGATGGATCATTGTAGAACGTTTCCCTGTCGTGCTGTCAAATCATCGCGCATGCGCAAATCATACACATGTAGATAGCGCAGTGACAGCACGGACTTTAGAAAACGGCGTTTTTATAGAAACTGATAAAAAGTTTAACAATGTTGTTACTTTCTTGGATTAACTCAATCGCAACTTCTCTGGCCTTTCCTGCAGAGCTCGGAAAAACACCTCAAATGTATTACATAGGCGTCCATGACAACCCCCTTTTCATAAATCTTAATATAAATTCAACACATTTTACTATCTGTTGAGTTGTGAGCTAGTCTTCATTAAATTCAATGGTATACCTTAATATATACCACAGAAGAGACATTAAAGGCTGTCTAGCAAATACTTAAATTGCATGATGGGAAGCGACTCCATTTTGCATAAAATTCTAACATCCGGTATGTTAATACATTCGAGGTGTTTTTCCGGACTCTGCCGGAAAGACCCGAGAAGTTACGATTGGGATTTACGTGTACTTAATTATACCATGTTGGATATAGTCCGGCTCATGCAGACGTTATGCACTCTATAAGAGCGACATGCGTATCTATGCATTATAATGCGGATACCTCAAAGTTGGCAATTCTTTTAGTGTATATATATACCCTCTTATTTTTTACTGAATATTATTGAATATAGCGTCTTTTATTTCCTTTCTTGAACTTACTACTACAAACTGTAGTTCATGCATTTAGAAGTCCAGCAACCGACCGTAACTTTCTCGACCGGTATATATACCCCAGTGGCAGCTACATCTTCGCTAGCCAAGGGTGACGATCCACTCCTCTACTCTCTTCTTTTGAAAAGAGAAGAGGATTGGATCGTCACCCTTGGCTAGCGAAGATGTGGCAGCTTAGGAGCGATCGAAAATAATACGGCGACCAAATGCTTTCATGAGTTCATGTCACCTTTAACTGTTTAAGGTGATTCAAACTTGTTAAAATGAAGGGCATGCCCTCCTCTAAGGGTAGATAATGAAGAATGATTGAAATTTATTAGATTTTTAAAAAAAAATCTTCCGTCTAAAAATCATTTGGCCAGAAAAGCTGCAACTTGTGAGAAAGCATCTTAAGGTAGTGTAGATTCAAATCATGATCCCGGGGTGTAGGATGGGGCCACAATGAGGGGTCACATATTTACATATGATTATATTAAAATCTTTCTCAAAAACCAATTGGTTAGAAAAGCTGTAACTTGTGTGGAAGCATCCTCAGGTAGTGTAGATTCAAGTTTGTTTAAATCATGATCCCCTGGGGAAGGTTGCCTGGGGGGGGGGGGGGGGGGGGGGGGGGATTTTTTAATAGAAAAAAAAAAAAGAAAAATCTTAAAAAAAAAACCGATGAAACCCCCCCCCCCCCCCAAAAAAAAAAAACCAAGTGTGGAATCCTCAGGTAGTGTTCAAATCATGATCCCAGGGGTATGATTGGGCCACAATAGGGAGTCAAATTTTTACATAGGAATACGTCAATTTTTATATATATAATGTTATGCGTTGATAAAAATTACATAACAATGCACTGGCAAAACAAAGCCTTAGACCAGTAAATACTGAAAAATTCCGATATTTTCTGTAAAATGCTGGATGATGACCCCTATTCCACCAACACAATGCAGCTTCAGAATACAACAGAATTATTTTTAATTTATCTACCGTTTGCTCATTTTTAATGCAATTCAATATGTGAATGTTGGAGAGCCTTTCCAAGCTGCTGGCCTCAGGCAAACAGCGAAAAATAAAAACTCTCCATTTCTTTACCTCCTATTCTTACATTTTTATGCACAAAATCATAAAAATGCCTTTGTCAGAGGATAGCTATTTACCTAAATCTCTTTACAACACACAAGTCCTACATCTATCTTACATTGTCTCCCACTCCAAGACAACAAATTAAAACAGGAACATTTTCAATTTTTGACTCCCCATGTTTATTCCGTAGTCTGCAGACAATAAAACTCACATAGAGATTTGCTTCCTCCGAGAAACTCAGAGAAGAAAAAAATGGAAAAGGAAAAAAGAAATGAAAAAAATTAACGCTTTCTGCGCATTTTGGTCAAATTGTTCCTCTTCCATGCAGCGCGACGCGAGCCTCCGATCGTCTTGGTATATCTGTGTCCCTTGCCCAGACCACGAGACATCTTGCCAGCAGAAGTAAGACCACGCAGTTCCCTGTGCTTGTGTACTGGGTTACAGATCCATTGAAGCTTGGGGTCACGACGTACAGCCTTGTGGAATGGATCAACCAGAATGATCTCGTAGAACTTGTAGGAGGAATCCTGTGCTACCCAGTAGGAGTTCAGCACACGAAGGCCACCACATTTCTTGCCAACACGTTCCTATCAAAATTAAAACTAAACATTAATCAAACAGAATTTTCATTACAAAAGAACAACAGATTTTTCATTAAAAAAAAATATGTTAATGCATTGAAATGTACCATGATTATCCACTTATTTTGAATTTGAAAACTTAAATAGCATTGCAAAATGCATCAAGTCGACCCTTTCTTACAACTTAGGTTCAGGAGGTTTACCTCTGCAATGGATCTGTGTGATCTCTGGAATTTCTTTTGGTTTACACCACTAGTTGTGGGTTTACCATAGGTGATTCCTTTGGGCACAGGGACCTTTCTGCCACCACGACGAACACGGACACGGTAGATGACAAACCCTGAAGATATTTTGATGATTTAACACTAATGCATGTTCATCTCATTCTATCCAAAGTAATACAATATTTATATGTTATAAATTTGAAAATAATTTTCACCATGTTAGAGAGGCGTTAAACATATTGGCACCTGACTTGTCCTCGAAAAACTTCATTTTAGCCCTATCTATAGTTAAAGTAATTTGTATGCAGAATATAAAGGTGCTTAACAGAAATTATACCTTGTTTGGCTTTGTATCCCAACTTTCTGGCTTTGTCGGGGCGAGTTGGACGAGGTGCGCGGTGGCAAGATGATAATTGGCGATATTGCCAGCTGCGAACACGAAGCAAAAACCTCAAAATATCACTCTGCTTTTTCCTGTAGATCTCCTGCATGTACTTGTACGCGCCCATGGTTTCTAAATTCCAAAAAAAGAGAATAATCATCTTTAATTCGAATTTCCTCTAAATCAATTTTTTTCTAAAAAAAAAGATATTGTAGCTGCTCATGTGTATTTTTAAATTCGTTAATATTGGATGTAAAATATCTCTGTTGTAAATATAAATGATTGTTTTAGGTAAGTTCGATATTCAAAGACAGATGAGTCTGGATTGTCCATTCCTAAAATAAAACGCACCTGCTATCCGCGACCGGAACGTCAAAAAGAAGGAAGTAACGTTTAATCCGATTCTCGAGCCCGATCTAAATTATTTAAGGCCAAACAAACAAAATATCTGATTAACGCGACCAAAATTAAATAAACCTTTAGTTTTACTTCCTCGCTCGTCCAAGATGGATCAGCCCAATAATTTGAGAAGTGTTGAAATAAAAATGAACAATCAGAATCAATGCCGATTACGAGCTCTAACTTAGAAGATAAACCAAGACTCGGATCTTCATCGGTAGTACGCATTTCTTTTGACAAATAATTTTATCATTAAAAGATCATTGCAAAATTATAATTATTTTTTCATTATTTTTTGAAAGAGGAATTTGAAAAAAAAATTCGGTTAGAAATAAAAAAAAAAATATGTTCAATATAATTATTCTTCGCTATGCAAAACTACATACTGTGTACAGATAGAAAATATGTGTGCGTGCGTACTCTGTGCAAGTATCTAAATATGTTCTATGTGCAACTCTATATTTTTTTCTTTGATAAATTTAATGAGGTAATGAGATTGTGGTGGATTAAAAAAAACAAACAAACAACTTTTCATTTTCGCAGTCATGGTAGAATTAAAAAAAAAATGGCAATAGTATTTTGCTTTGAAAATTTCTTGAGTCCATTGCGCGAACATGTTGAAAAATACATTTTTTTTTATTATACAGGTATTTTTTCAAACTTTAAGGTGGAATGCTACACCAAAAGTTTATCTTATGGATCGTTAAAGTGTCATTTCTGAAACATGATTTCGTTCAAAGAAGGATGTATACGCTCTTATCGATCATTTTTTATATACGAATTTTTTGTATTCAGTTTTATCAGAAAGTGGAAACTCTGTTTTGGTTGCAAGAAAACATGTAGAGTTTAAAAGTTGGTGCGAATAAATGCATGATTATAATATCTGATAAATCATGTCCAGTAATGTCAGTGAGACGTTTTAATTTTTAAATAAAACATTACCGGTATTAATAAAAATAATTAAAACAACATCTTTATTTATCAAAGCTATGGAACTTCCGTTCTTTGAACTCAATAGTCCTTGGATTAACCAGTTAAATTATATTTAAGAAAATTGTAATCCAATAAGGACGATTCGGAAATACATGTATCTACAAAATAAAGTTTCTCTTGGGAACTTGGTTCTTCATATGTAATGTATATTAAATAATAAGATATAATCCTTAGTAGAAATTGAATTAAAATTTCGAAGTTTAGGATTAATAGCCAATTTCAAAATTTAAATAAGATCATCCGGCATGATTCCACTCAGAAATGAGATGATACCATGTTGGTGGACTGTATTAAAGAAGATTCAAACTATTTCAAGAGGGTTTTTTTAAAATGTAAAAACCCCACCGAAAAAGAAATGTGGGGCACCCTGCCGCTGCATGTCCGTAATTAATCTGATAGTACATTACACGAATTAAAATATTTATTCACACGAAATGCATCCCCATAAAACGTAACATCTACGTCTATTGGCCTTCGATGCTCGCGCAACTGAAATTACCCGCCAATGACTGTCTTTCCTGGATAAAACAGTCCTTTTTATTGGCTTAATTTCTCCTTTATTCTAATACGGGTAATTTTTCGACCAATCCAAATTGTGCTTAGTTAAAAGTTCTTTTTCCACCATTATTTCCCTCGTGTTTGTTACAAATTGTAACAGGGTGAGTAATTAACTAAGTGTTTAAGTTAATTTATGAATAGTTTTTGTTAATAAAGTCATACCGAAGTCCACTGCATTACATTTGTCATTTACAATGTTGTAGGGCTTATTGAATGTCTGTCATTATTACTTTGTGTACTACTTTTTTATCAAGAAGGTAATTATTTTGTCCTACACGTGCCTTTATTGCAAATTTGTTGCCCCGTGGTGTCAATAAGGGCGTAATGCAAAAAAATCAAATTTATTCCCGAAAAGCCCTCTCTTTGATTAATTGTCTATTTGAAAGCAAAGGCCGAATTTTTTTCATGTGTGATTTGGAATCCATCAACACAGATGATGAGGAAACCCGATTGTCGTCTATACCCTTATGTACCATAGTCAAAGGAGGCACATGCGTGATACACAGAGAGAAAGAGTTTTTGGGAATGAATAACTGGGTGTTTTGATATAGATTTTAATTCATCATTATCAAATGTTGATGCCTTGTAAATATGGTAAATGAGTTTAGTTTCATTTTACTTGTAATGATTACTGAATTCCAGACAACTCGATCCATTGCAAACTTGCCCCAGTTTTTGCTTACTTATTAAGATATTTTGTAAAGAATGGATGAATCAATAATTGAAATACTTATTTTTAATTATTGATTTTTTTTAAGATAAGATAAGCCTTTACTGCTACTGCACCACTTATATTGGATTTAACTTGGGAGTTTTCTAATTTTTTTAATGTAAAAATATTGCAAAAATTGGACAGATGACATCTTACATTCTTTTAAGTTATTTTGAATGCTAAACCATAGATGCTCTTTAGAACACCCCTTCCTTACTGATTTATGACAATCACTGGACTGTTTAATAATTATGTGATGATATGAATCAATTAACTAACTTATTTTAGGGTGAGGGGGTAAAACGAAATCAAATTATATTTTACAATTCAGGGCTTTCAATATAATTTTAAATTCTTAATACTAGTCACATTGTTGTGTGTTGCATCAGATGTTTATTTCTCATTGTTCAATGCTGTTTCCTAAGTGTTCAAAGGACCTCCCTAGTACATTTGCACTCCATGTTCTTACAAAAAAAGAAATAACTATTGATATTGATAATTACCCGGTATATTTTATTACCCTGATAATTAGAATGAGTATGATACAAAGATATTTTAAATGAAGTGCATTTTACATCCAACAAAATATCTTTTATCTATTCCATTGTGATTGATAGTCTGCAATAGATATACAATTAAACTATTACTAACTAAACCTTTAGGTTACATGGAACACTCATCTCAATGACTATCTTTGTCTCTCTAAATGATATGAGGACATTCTGAGCTGTTGCTGTAGTAGAATAGAAATAATGTCTTGAAATGTGTTTTGAAAGAGAAGAGCCTCAGCTTATATATTTCTGAACAACATTTTTTGACCTAGATGGTTATCTTACAATATCATTGAAAAATGGCACTTGTGATGAGAGATTTTTTGTTTGATGATAAATGTACTTTATATACTCTAAAAATATAGATACACATGTATGTGATTAGGTACAATTTTAACTAATTTGAAAATCTTTTATCTCTGATTCAGATTTGATGGTTCATTTAATGTATATTTGCCAGTCCTGTGTTTGCATTTCCGTCACATCTAGTTTTATTCATGACATCTGAGATTGTCCATTATCTCCAGACATTCTCTAATTGTCAAAGACAATCTATACATTTGATTTAATAATTTAGAGACTGAATATTAATCCTTTTAAAGTTTTATAACAGTGGATAGGGCTTCTTTGGTAGCCAAGGGTTTACTACATGTATTTGTATTTAACCTTGATTTACTGTACAAACTTAGATAACGGTAGTCAGAATAAGTAAAAAAAATCATTTTCATGTGAAGGACTTCCAACTTGAGTGTATTCCATTTCGCTTAAAATCCTGGGCATAGTTTAAAAAAAATATATCATTTTATATGGTGGGTGTAAGGAATGTGGCCCTCTACCATAAACATTAATTAGGGTAGAAATCAAGAGAACAATCAACAATATTTTGTTATTTTGGCCAGATACTTTTTTAATCTGAGTTGAAAAGGTAATGATGCAAAATGTCATTATTGCCAACTAAGTATCGCAGAACATTTTCAATTTTGAATGTCGGTGTGGACAAGAGACCTGTTAATTGGATTACATCAGAAAGAAAAAAAAAACTTTAAGCATGACTAGTTGCTACAAGTTCATTGGAACTAACTTTATGAAACTAAGTCTAGCACAGTGTTAGTTAAGACATGCAAAAGGTTCTTTACAGTGTAAATTAATTGCAGGTTTTGTAATATTATGACAGCCTCTGAATTTGTTCACAGTAAAATTCAGAACTGTTCATTAACACTGTTATTTAATGGTGTATAAAAAAAATCAATTCTTTGTTGGCCAGTTTTCTCTCCAGCCAATATTGAAGTGTACGTACATGTATATGTTAATCATCATGACATCGCAAAGAGACCATGTATATAATCAACAATCTATTATTAGAAAATCTATCCATGGATTATTTCTTACAGGAACAGAGCAGCCATGGCAGATCCAGCAGAGCCACAGTAGGAATATATTTTATTTACATAAATTTTTTGAAAGTTCTGTACTGTCACAAATGTTCTTGTTTAAGTAATAGCGAATAGAAGTGCATGTATTTGTGTGTCTTAGTACTGTGTTTTCTTTGTGTATAATCAATCAATATCTGGTATTGGATCACAGACAGAATTAGCATGCGAGGTGTTGTCATGACATGAGTGCCACTGTGGCTGACTTTTCTTTAACCAGTTGATTTAACATTCATTGTAGAAAGACAGCTGAAAATCCCGAGGATGTTGAAGAAGTGGAGGAGGAGGGTAGGTTATATGACAGATATCAGTATTGATAGCAGAAAAAGGAAAATTTCATTGGTAACACATTACATAGAAATAATGACATTTAAATACAAGATTTTTCCTGGTTTTTCCTTAGATTTTGAGCCTTGTTTTCACAACAGAAGCAAAGTTAAATTGTACAATTTGATTCTTGAATGATTAAAATAACACATCAAGATATTGCAAGCCAATCCTATACTTTTGAACACAAACATTTGGAAAGACTTTCGTAGTTATAACTGATGTGGAGAATTAATGCTGTTTTGCATGTAAATGAAGTTGCAGCATAGAAGAGAAAAAGCAAATTTAAATGAACGGAAAACTTAAGAATTTCAATCATTGCAAATTCTGATTTACAGAAGAACATGGGGATACCCCAGCAGCGTTGACCAGTCAGTTGATGCAGAATCCCCAGATTCTGGCAGATCTACAACATCGACTCGGGAGTATGGTGGGGGTCAGCTCTGGATATATTCAGAGGTACGTGGGCTCCAGAACACTCCAGTAAATGTGAATATACACATCTACACTGCATGCATATAAAATGATGTGAATACATATCAGTAAGATAAGATTACCTATTTTGTGTTTAGTGAAGATGAAAAAATGTCAAGTTCTATGTTTGGCATACGACTTGCAGTAACTGATTTTGAAGTCGAATGGAATAGCTATTATTGGACATAGTTTTACTTCAGAAATGTATAAAGGTTAGAACTATTTGAAACTACATGTATTAGCCAAAACTAATACTTTGGCTTTATTGATAGCTTGCAAGATTTTTCAAAGTATGCTTATGCAAGAGCACATGAAGGTTATACATATTTTAACTCCTTGATATCTAAGTATTTTCATTGTAGTTTGCCAAAATTATCTGAAATAAATTTCATATGCATTTGTTTCAATTGTAGTTTGCCTAAGTCGGTCAAGCGTCGAATCAAAGCCTTGAAGAAATGGCAGTTTGAGGCGGCGAAGATAGAGGCTGACTTCTACAAGGAAGTTCACGAGTTAGAATGTAAATACGCATCAAAATACACACCACTTTATGAGAAGGTTAGTTAACTCATTGTGTCGCAAGGGTCCTGAATTCTTGTGACAGTGTTTCTTCATCACTAAAGATGTCAGTTTCCTGTTTTGAATATGAAAGTGTTGTTTACATATTTGTACATTTTGGGGACATCTGTAAACCAAATGTATGCTCTTTTTTAAGTTTTAAATAAAATGCAAAAAACTGATAGATCATCAAACAATGACGAAGCCATATGAATGTTTAGATATCCCACATGAGTTCTGATGTGATTAAATTATTTTCAGAGGAAGACTGTGATTACGGGTAGCGTGGAACCAACTGATGAAGAATGTGACTGGCCCAGCGATGACGAAAAGGAAGATGAACAATTATCGGTAAAGAATCCTGCGGTAAACAATCATACAAAATGTCTTTTGATGAAAAATCACTAGAACAGGATCAAAATATTGGCCATTGGCAAAAACCATCTATTTGGGAAAAGTTTTGAATGTCAAAATAATATTATTTCTGTATAAATGAGATTGACTTTAAGGTTATTTTGATCTTGCGCTTTTGTAATTTTTCGTCTCTTGTCGTATTTAGAGAATTAAGGTTGTTAAGACAGTAACAAATAGATGTTCTGATTTGGTATTTCTTTTGCAGGAGGACATGAAAAATAAAGCAAATGTGGAAGAAAAAGAAAAGGAGGACAAAGACAAAAAAGAAGGTAAAGACAAACGTGTACCAGTATATAACCAGGCCTGTTCACTCTTTTGATTTTCCAGTATTTCTTACAGATTTTTATGTCAAAATTTATCTTCGTCTTACAATTTGTTGGTCATAGATGAATACCAGGTCAATAAACTGGTAAATGAGTTGAATTTACCTAAAGATTTTTTATGTCAAAATATATCTTTCATTTATATTACCCTAACAGGAAAGTGCTATTCCAAACTTAAACAATAAAATGCTAGAATTTGTCAGTAGTAGATGAATATTGGGTCAATAAACTCATATGAACAGAATTGCTCCTCAATATTGCAATATTTCTTTGCGGAAGAATCTTTACTAAAAGTACAATACTTTTGTTGTCATTTAGGAGAAGATGTGAAGGGAATTCCACATTTCTGGTTGACTGTGTTTAAAAATGTTGACATGTTGTCAGAAATGGTTCAGGTATGAAGTTTTATATAAAGAGAATAGCATAGGCTTTAATCTAGTAAAAAAAATGTATTATTACTCAAAGAAACATTCTTCATTCTTAATGTTGAAAACATATATCATTAGTGTAAAGTGAAATATTAACTTCTTTGAAAGTAATGAGAGATCTGTGCTTCACAGGAACACGATGAGCCAATTTTACAACATTTACAGGATGTCCAAGTCAAATTTTCAGACACAGATTCAATGGTAAGATCATTATTTGTCAGGATTTGTTGTGGTTCACTGTACAGTACAATTTCAGCAGATAAAAGGAAGTAAATGAATCACAGACTTTCTTCTTTCAATGGATTGATCTTAATATGCTTTAATACTTGTATGATTTTAACAAAATTAGAAAGACAAGGGAAAAAAGTCCATGTAATCTGTACTTATCTTCTCAACTAATTAGATCTTAAGTTGAATTGCATGATTAAATATTTCTCTATATCTTAGTGTGTCATGTTTGACCAATGATCATCACTTTAGGACATACATGTAGAGGAAAACAGTTATTGTTTTGAAAAATAAGCATTGAGGAGTTAGTTACTTGGCAATATCAAGCTTCAAGCCATCAAAAGGCACTTGTACATAAAATTAATACCAAAAGAAAGACATGGTATTTGAAATATGCTTTCCATTTCTTTTCCAGGGATTCACTCTAGAATTTTACTTTGACACCAATGATTTCTTCACAAACACTGTTTTAACAAAGCACTACTCAATGAGGTCAGAACCTGATGAAGAGGATCCTTTCTCCTTTGAAGGCCCAGAAATTGTCAAGTGCAAAGGGTACGGTAATTCATTGTTATAAAGCTTTAAGGGGGGGGGGGCAACAATTTTTCATGCATCAACAATTTTTTGGCAATGTTATTTTAAAAATCTTTTTTGTATATTTTCTTGGTAATGTGTTCTTTTCAGTTGTGAGATAGATTGGAAGAAAGGTAAAAATGTAACAGTCAAAACAATAAAGAAAAAGCAAAAACACAAGGGGAGGGGAACAACTCGCACTGTGACAAAAACAGTTCAGAACGACTCCTTCTTCAACTTCTTCAACCCCCCACAAGGTAGGGGCAGGGACTGCCTTTATTTACTCTTTATTTACACTAAATATAATATTTTTACAGTAATAAATGGGAAAACTAGCAGATTCTTTTTATTTATTATCAATTTATGAAATGCCAATTTCATAGTCTTTTATCCTCTTGCTTCATTATATACACAATTTAATTATTTTCATTCAGTGCCAGATGATGAAGAAGGAGATATGGTAGGATAATTTTTTCTACCACTGATCAAAATGTAGAAAGGAAAGACAACTATTGTTTGCATATTAAAATGCTCTGAGAAGGTCTTTCTGAATTCCTAAACACATGGGCATGCTTTAAAGAAAAATTATGCAAATTTATAAGAAGTAATTGCAAAATTAATGTTCAGTGTAAAATATTGTCCCTGTTCAAAGCGTATAAACTGTTGTGTTGGCAATCTGTTTATAGTATTAGCTTCCATATTTTGTTGAAATCACATTTATATGTAGACTATTTCAATATTTGCTTATCTATTAGGATGAAGATCTAGAGGCTCTCTTAGCAGCAGATTTTGAGATTGGACATTTTATAAGAGAGAGGATTGTACCGAGAGCAGTGCTGTACTTTACAGGAGAGGCCCTAGAACAAGATGATGATGTGAGTGAATCAAAACTTCTGTAATATCTCAAGATTGCATAAATACATTTTGAATGAGAAATAATTCTGTAACAGTGAATGCAAGAGTAAGCACTTTAATCTGCTTGAATTTTAATGATTTGATAATCTCTTTTGCAGCTATTCTAAACACTTTTATGGCGATGTTACTGTAAACCAATTTTTACTCACAGCAACTTAATTTTTGGTTTAACCAATGATTTACTTGATGCTGTGACTATTTTTCGCAACAAAGGCTATGTTGATATTAATTATTAAACAGTTATGAAAGATACATGTATTGATTGCCTGGTCCACAATAATGAGGCTCTCGCAATTTTTCATTTATTTTTTCGATGATTTAAATATAATTTTATTTTTCTGTCATTTCAGTTTGATGAAGAAGGTGAAGAGGAGGTAAGAGATGGCCTATTTTTAGAATTAACCTGCATCAATTATTTTTCTCAATCCTCATTAGTTTTTATTAGAAATTTAAGTTGAATTTTTTTGGTTCTCTGACTGGCTTTGAGTTGTGAGTTGTGTGCACCGACGGTTTGACACGTCTTGTGTTGATGTTGTAGGGAGAGGGAGAGGAGGGGGAGTATGATGAGGAAGGCGACCCTGATTATAACCCGTCGGTAAGTTCTCCGTCCAGCTGTCCCAGCATGCCCTGTAGTAGCTATTCATAGATCACAGGAACAGCATGGGGTTTGCCCGATACAGTGCACTCTGTGGGCTGAATCTCACTTCTATAGCTCTAGTTTGTATTGACAAAGAACAAGTGGTACATGTTATTATCATTTTTGACCTGGTTAATACAAGTTTTAGATGTGATAGTATTAAAATACAAGATCAAGAGACATGCATTTGAGAATAATTTTTTCTATAACAAAATCTTGTCATAATTAAAGTGAAATTATAAAACTTTTTTCTTCTCTTTTTAATGCAGGCTTGAGTGAAGGGTAATGGAATAAGGCACATTTTTGTACCGTGTACCTGATGACTAGATGAAACGCATCATGATTACATGATTGGAAACCTACCCAAATTAGCATTGTTTTACATTTAGTTTTCTTTTTGAATTAGATATATTTTTTTCGTAATGATTATCAGGAATAACTTAATATTGTTGTATAAAACTAACTGTAAAGACAGTACAATGTATTTCCAATACCCTTTAACTAATATGTACATTTGTACGTGTATATAGAAGCTAATAAAATGATTTCATAATGACTTAATATAGGAGGTGTAGCCATGATGCAGTGACTGGTCATTGGAGTACAGAGTCTGATACTCCTAGAGGGTTTTGTGTGGTCTTTCTGTAACTTGTCTGGTTGTATGAAGTCTAAAACAAGATTACAGACTCAAATGCATACCGGTAGTTCTCTTGATCATGTATTTGTATCAAAGTGAACCAAAAAAAAAAAAAAAGTCGAAGATTGAGAAATGTTAATGAAGCTATAACCAGGCAAGTTGTTCTTGGTATGGATAGTTTTCTCAGTGTACCGGTACTCTGCATGGTCTGAAGTACAGTGAGCATGTTTAAAGTGACCAAATGTCGGGTGTTTACTTATACCCCAGTGTATACTGGAATCCTGTGCTTCTATTGGTTTTCTTTTCACGTACAACCCGATCAGTTTTTTGCTGCATGGCATGTTGTGGATTTCATAAAAAAGAGTATAAAATATCAGAAATTTAACTACAAATCAAAGAGATTGCTTTAAATAGTCATGCTTCGTATGTATATCACAAATGTTACCAAAATTGTAAACTAGGCAGAAAATAACAGAAGAATAATACACTGTATTCATATTGGGAACTGGTGTAGAGATATACCTATTGCTGTCTTTGTATAAATTTATGAAATAGAAATGTTTCTGATGTAAAGGTGAATTGACACAGAGTAAATTATTGATCCATCTTTATTTCTGTTTTCAGAATGATCCAAGCAAACCAGCAGAGTGCAAACAACAATGATAGCTTCTGCATAGTGACATCTTATTTTTACCAGTTTTCTATTAAATGGCTTGGGTTATTTGGATGCAAAACAGAGTTCGATGCACGAATCTCCATTTTAATAGCATTTAGTGCAATTATTTATTTAAGATTCCGTTAAAACAAAAACATAAAAGAAAATTGTGAAAAGCCCCTTAAAGGCCAAGTTTTCTCGTATTCTCAAGGATCGCTTTACTTCATGAATTGTGGATATCCTGAAGGAACAAATATTTATAATTCAAGCTAAAGAAATGACAATTTGATTTCGCTTACCTCCCTTTGATCTGAAACTTAGTTGTCAGAGACGCACAAATCTCCCCCTCCGTGTTTGTGTATGTGCTTGTTCATGAAGCGATTGGATTTTGTTAACATATATATATATATTTTTGCTTTGTTCATAAATGTTTACAAAGAGACAAGACATCAGATGTATACATTTTCATGTAATAATCTGTGATTTATATCAACATCCGATTCCATTGATTAGTCAGCCAGTTAATTTCACTAAAATGCATGTTAATGTTATTGTCAAAGAAAATAAAGAAAAATCTACTGTTTGTAATGAAAACAAGGGTTTATTTTTTTATTCCTTGCTCAATGTCACCCTCAAGGTCATCTTTATGTCATGTTTTGACAGAGTGGGTGTAAATACAAAATCTTTGTCATGTTGTAAATTTTGAAACAACACCCACCCTGTAAATTCAAAATTTACAACATGACATTTAACCTTACAACAGAAACTGAGTCGGTTATTTCAGTACTGTCAAACGGCAGATGGAGTAAAATTGGAGTACTTGCAAGAATTGGGAGTACATGTACTTGCAAGACCTTTCTTTCATAAGCTGTTCAATATTTTTTTTTAAATTAGGAGAAATGAAAGGATCTAGAATGCTTAATGACAGTGACTAAGCACTTTGATACAGTTCTGCTGGGCCTGACTCGCATACAGAGATTTTGTTTAATTTTTAATTGAGATTTGCGTTGTTCTGGATCGATGAAAGTCGGCCTATTTTCGCTCATTTGAGCAATAAAATCCTTTGTACATGCATGTTATAAAACCATATTGATTTGGAAGATCAATGACATTCACTGTTCACAATTTAGCAGAATGGATTATGGGAAATTAACACGCAATAGAGGTGACCTTGATATTTTTTTCAAGATTAAAGTTTTAGTTGAAGTACATGTATATCAAAATTGACAAACCTTTTATTTGTAATAAACATAATTTTATCAATAATATTTATCAGTAAAAACGCTGACTGAATTAAGAGCGGCAACAACAAACCGAATCCACTTCAAGACCGTAGTTCAAATGTTGCTTTACAAAGGTGTGAGCACAACCAAGATATCTTTATTTCCAATAGTTATTGGCACCAAAGGGTCGTTTAATGCTAGTTTATAAAATGCAATTAACTGAAAAAAAAATTGATTGTTCAAATCAGGGAGGTATACACGTCACTGTTCAAATCACGACCCAGGGCTAAAAGGGGGCTTCAATAAAGATTCGAAATTATAGAAGAAAAAAACTGTTAATTATCTTTTTTTTAACTTGAATGGTAAAAAAATTGTTAAATCTTGAAACGTACAGATCTAGATATACCAACTCAAAAACCATACATGTACATCCAAGTTGATCCATACTTGCATGTATTAAGAAGGTACCCGGGACACACCTGCCCCGCCCTTTTAGATGTACACGGTATCTTGAAAACTATTATATTATAGAGATCCGAACTGGTATCTTGAAAACTATGATATTATAGAGATCCGAACTCTTATTACCTTTTGCTATACATATTGCTTATGAGCATTTCCTTCTATATGGCCCATTTATTAGATCCTCTATATTCCTGTTTTAAGGCAAGTTCTGCTGTATATATGGCCAATCTGACTTTTATTATTTCCTCCAAGAAATAAGTATCACAGATGAGTGATTGGGGTCCATGTGTGTTGGAAACCGGCGTACTGACCGTAATAATTGTTTCTGACGATACGTTTTGGCATAAAGAGTTGTCTCGCTTTGCTTTATCGGCTTTTGAATTGGATTTTGTTATAGTTTGAGGTATACTTGATATTTGCCCTGTCCTTTGTGTCAAGAAAAGGTCAGTTATACTTATCGCCATGGTGAATTTCAACATTCTATTTCAGAGTTAGATTCTCAGATGAGTGATGGGATCATCGCCAGAAACCCACGGCGAGTCTCACGTACGCTTAGGGTGAGCAAGACCAATCGTGGGTTTATGATGATGGGGGCTCATTCGCTTCTTCAGAATGGCACACAAAGATTCTGACTTTTACCTTATTTCAATTTTCTTCGGCTCATGATGCATACTATAGACTCCGTAAAAAGAATCTCAGAAGAAAAAAATCTTTTCATAAATAGTGTCTGCAGTTACATGCATTTCAACTTCCGGGGAGGCTATGAGCTATGCATGGTTGTAGAAACATTTTTGCAAGATTTTGTTTTGATCTCTACAAATCTGTTAGGAGGGTAATTAAACACGGGGAATGACTTGGCATTAAATATGAAATTGTCTTCATGTGCTACTTTTTTCATTGACAACACATTTCCATGCTCAGGAAAAGTACTGAAGTTTTTTTCTCGAATGGCGTATTGATGAAAAGATTTATTTATTGCATAAATGTAGTAAATGTAATGAGGTATTAAATCTTGCAATATTTATAAATGATAAACAATGAAGTGTTTTGCATTATAAATGTTTTACCGGTAATGATATGCTCTGAACCTACAAGTAGTAAAACTTCAAATACAACAATGTTATAACGTGAAAATGTCTTGAATTTTTACACGTTTGGCTCAATTGTCCATTCAAAGAACCTCAGCACTTTTATGACGTGTAAGTGTAGGCGTGAAAGCTCCAAAATAAGTTGTACTTCAGTCGGATATCAAAGAATTAGTCAGTTTACAATAAAGTGTTTAACAATTTCTGAAGCCCAATTTGTTATCCATTAACCTTGGGCATATTTTTCGATAACATTATTTCCTACATGGATATACAATTCTTTCCTCTCCTATCTGAAGAGCTACCGACAGACGATGATGCCTTTCTCTTGAACTTAAATAAACCTGAACCTAGGTATCTTGCTTTTTTTTACAAAGAAAACAATTGTCGACGCCATTCCTGTAGGATTTCCTCCTCGCCGCGTAACGACATCCACAGACAGGCATGGCGGATCTTGGGGGATTTTGTAATACTTGAAAGTTGAACAATACGAATTTAATTGTTTTATCTTGCGCCGATCTTTTGATGATGGCTGCATTCATTCGCAGATCTTCCGTTGGCCAGGTTCTGTTTAATAAATTCTCGTGTTTTCAATTAAAAAGGGGAAACATGAAAAACTGGTACGATATCCTTCTTGACCATTGCAATGAGTTGATGAGTGATATTGATAAGGCATACCGCGGCCGCCCTGCAGTTTGCCTGGCGTTTAACGTAATAACAATTGATTCATCTAGTTTGCATTCTAAACTACAGAGAATAAGCAGAGATCGCAAAACAAATAACATAGAAAACCTACATTCTGTGTCAAAACATCAAATCTTGTATAATTGCCGCCATCCTTTTGTTTTATGTGGTAATTTTGAATACATCAACAAATATATAAAATTATATTTAATACATGCGTCTTATATTTTTTAATCAGATCCTTGGCATAAGTGAAACTTCAAGTTCTTTCTAGAAAGAAAATTCTCTCGATGACTATAACTACATGCGCGTGTGACGATATTCTTTTCGGTGCCGTGCGTCTTCTATATAAACCTGGTCGTGTTCGAATCCAGATAAGCGCATGTTCGCTCTGCAATTAATCATTATCTGCGAATCTTCGCAATTTGTAAAGTTTACACCTATAATTTAATCAAAATAATCTGAGGACCACATGCACGTGTAAAACGATTACCGTATCCTTGGTGCCCTGCGTCTCCAGTATAAACTTGGTCATGTTCGAATCCAGCAAAGCGCATGTTCTCTACGTAATCACTCTTTGCGAATCTTCGCAGTCTTTAAACTTACACCTATGATTTGTTTTTAAGAAAAAAAATCTACTGTGGTCAGATGAAAATTCCTTTATTTTAGTTCTAGGTATAGGAAATTGGTCAATGTTGTGTCGAGTTGTTTAGCAGAGGTCACAAAACGAAAGACTCTCTGTTTACTTTGATGTGGCAAAAGATCACAGAATACAAAGCCCCACGGAGAGACGAGCACAGTCTTTGGTAAAGCCACGGAAATGCTTGACATCCTCATCTTCGCAGGTATTGGAATGTGACGAGAGGTCATGACCCCGTGACCCTAAACATCTGTTCAGTCGTGTCCGACATGCAATAGATCACTTGATCGTGCGAATTTTCGCAAGTTTTGGCCCTGTTCACACGATTTTCTTTGATCGTCTGCTTTGTGACTTTAGTTTTTTATTGACAGTTTATTTGAATCAAATATGTCTACCGTTTTTGGTTGGTACTTCCCTTTTTCTACACATCATACGAACGTACGTAGCAAATATGTAGCTCTTATTAATTAAAGTAAACATTTTTACATTCCAAACTGTTTTCTCTGCGTTTCATTTTTTAGGATGACAAATTGCAGTGGTTTCAGCCGAAGGGTACCAAAAGTACCATGGAAGTCCTTCCAGCGGTTTGTGGTGAAGTTTGTCAGTATGCTGCATTACTCAGTAGTAGATCTTTAAAGAACTCAGATGACCGATTTTTTCTCTTTCCGGTTACAAGTGACAATGAATATTCAGAATAATTCATACAATCGTTGCTGATTAATGTTGACACTAGTACTAAGTATTTTGTTTCAACGAATAAATAATAAATGATTCCGGTTAATTAACATACATCTGATGTGAAGAAATGAGAGCTATATACTAATTCTCCCTTTCATATGTTCGACTTTTGGGGATTTAACAAGTTAATTTTACTTGTTTTTTATTAATAACTTTTTTTTGCTTGTCAAGATTGTGTTTAAAAGTAAAGTGTTACGAAGACTTCAAATACAATTACGTTGGCTTAGTCTAGAAATATTGTCGTTGGAAAATTAAGGTCCTATAAAACAGTGGTGAGTCAATGCAATGTTTATGATAAGTACAAATTTACAACATAACTTCCAAAAAAACTTGCATTGCAAGTTGTCGGGACTTGTCAATTGAGAGAGAAAAAATCACATTCATAAATATACTTAGTTTTTATTGAGCTTATACTTTGATATGACTGAAAAGAATTTGTGTTTCAATGGGGAAAAAAAACAATGGAAAGAGGTATGATGGGTGATGGTGTTGGAAGCCAGTGATACCGGATTGACCAAAACTTCAGAGCAGCGAATCGTATCTGCAAATCTGTTTTACTGTTCATTCGATATCTCATAGATGTTTCTAAGACGGTCTTTTTATTGAGTAATCTCTGTATATTTGCGGTTTCGAATTAGTTCTGTGTGGTTGGTCACCTTTCGACCCCCCACCTTGACAAAAATAAATTATTTTGAGTCTTTCACATTGAACTACTGAATAAACGAAAGGATAAGAAATAGTTGTGGGCCCAAAGTGCATGTGCAAACAAAATATATATCAAATATTCATTATCATTATCTTGCGAATTAATCGGTTTTTGGAATTTTTCTTGACTGTCGTTTAAGAATATTTTAACTACAACATGTGCTGCTGCATTCATTGCGTGAATGCTATTATGAAGAGGTAGTCCTATCTTCGAAACTATCTTAATAATCTGACAGAAGCCCATCAAACTTTCAATGCTAAACCACAGAAGAATTTGACTTGGGAGTTTTTAGACCACCGAACACTACAAAATAACCAGGTACTCTATAACTGCGAGATCACATAATGGACTTTTTCACGCATAATTTTGGACTAATTTGGGACTAAATAACTAACAAATGAATTAACCTCCAAAGGGTAGCACAGACTTGCTTCTAACGATACCGGTTCTATAAATACTTCTATAAAAGCCTTATCGATGATTTAAAGCTCAAAGGTGTCCGAGATGATTAATCAAAATATCTTCTGTGTTGGGGGATACTAATCATAACTATCTATTGTCTCGCTTTGAATTTTGAACCAACAAATAGCATAACAATGAGGTTGCTACACATCAAACAAATAACCATATAGGTCATGTACCCAAAAATACCCCCATCCTTTTGTTGACTGTCACGCCTTGGTTTTGCAACAACCGTTCCTCTGATGATTCGATCGTTATACAGATAAGTTGTTTGCGATATAATATATTTTTTCAAAATAATAAAAAAATCATTGTTTTGTCGGTCCATCTAATACGTTTTTCCGCCTACTTAGTTAAACCCGACCCCGACCGAGTCAAACACCTTGCAAATCCGAACTCGATGCTGTCTTCCTTTGCTTTGTTTCTGAATCATGAGTAGAGTAACTTTGTCAAATTGATGACAGGTCTTCTTTTGTCTTGAATGTTGTGGTGGGAGAATGGATGTACTTGTACCACCCACAGCGGGGTCCAATGTTGAAATCGCATCATTTTGTTTTAAATGAACCCCCTCTCATGAGTACAGTTTTTAACCTTACAACTTTGTTATGAAGGTAAAAATGCGTTGTGATGTCGTGATACAAATTGCCAGTTGATTAAGCTTATATTGAGATTAATCTTCTCAAGTATTTCCTTGCTTGCTCTTCCAGATTATCAGTAATCCTAGAATGAATAACGCACATATTTTTCATCACGTTCGGTTGTTAGTGGTTATGTACATTAGCCATGCTTTTTGAAGTTGGGATTAAAATGAATTTAGGTATGAATGTGTGTAGATTTTTTTTCTCAAATCAAATGTCCGCTTCTTCTATATATAAGCCGCATCATTTAAATATTATTCATTGAAACACACGTGCATTGTATTTCAAACTTTTTCATGCTTCATTGTATTTACGTTCTAAGTACTCTTAGTATTCTGAAAAGCCACACCAAGCAATAAAAAAAAATTCGAAATCTGCCAAACAAATTGTGGAGACTGTGAGCTTTTCCACAATACAGCATTTTCATAAGTTGAAAATATTGTCTTTATTGTCATTGGGTCCATGATTAAATGTGGACTCATCGAATTTTCAAAATTGTCAATTTGTAAAAGACAATACCTAAGATTTATACTTTAGTAACCCATTTTATTTTATTTTGTGAAGATGTGTGTTATTACTCAGCTAAATATAAGATAGGCGGCGACATTTGAACCTATAGTACAGAATGGTCCATGTACCCGTCTTAATTGTCCACTAACGTAAATTTAATACAATAACTGCGCCCTTGTTTAGTTAAAGTTCCTACTATTTACACCAATATATTTAGCATATATTCTCAAACTACTCAGGAAGGATTTTAACAATTAAAACATATTCACAAAGTTCCATATCCCAACTTTCGTCGAAGTGGAAAGGAAATTGTTTTCGTCTTGCACGCAACAAGTTATAATGACTTTTTAGAATTTGGCTTGTCATTTGTATACCAATAAATAAAGAGTTGATTCCATCCGAAATTTTATCAATGAATCCCTGAAATGTTTACAGAGATTAAATATTTGTCATTATCTTGTTAATATGAGCAGTCTCAGCGTTTATATTTATACAATGATCTAGAATTAAACTGTCCATTTAGGAAGCACTTCGCAATATTGAATGGATCGTAAATCTTTTACAGTGCATGTAAACAAAGGAACTGATTCTATTTACTGGAATTTAATCAGATTATCTATATGTGTAATTTGAAATGGATTGACAACCGATTTTAAGATATGAAAGTGAGTTTTTGTTTGACTTTGATGCAAAAAGATGATAATCTGTTCTCCAAGATTTAATTGATAACATTCACTGACGTCTTTATGTAAAAATGGGCGAAAAGTATTAAAAGCAGGGTTTCTATCATAGCAGAAAAATTACACCGGAATTATAATATTCCATACACCTCACCAAAAGGCAAAAATGAATCAATTTGGCAAAACAAGAAAGAAAAAAAATCTGTCCATTCATTTCAATTTGTAAGCGGTTTTTTTGTTGGGAGTGTTATAGTATTTGGTCCAGAACTAAATTAATTAACTGAAGGCTGCGGTTTAGCAGTCCATTCATACAGGTGAACAAACTCTGTAAAAAATATCACCATTCAATTTCCGCATATGGAATATTCTTAAACTTTTTGCTCCACGTTATCAAGTACAATTCTTGCAATTATACAATAACCTGATTCAAAATAAGACCACGGCAGTCCTCGTGAGCTTTGTTCCCTGTTTGCCAAGTCATGATGCACATTTTTTTTATCATTATTTGGTGAAGACGACCAGTTGGTACAGTTTTCTTCATCGAACCATTAGACGCTCCCGTCACTATAGTAGTTCGTTATTAATGACTTTTGTTGTCACTTCAGCTTGTGTGGGTCAGATTTTAATGATTTTTCAGCCTTTTTTTCACTTTATCTTTAGGTATTACGCTTCACCCCCTTTTTCTTTGATCTGGGAGGATATGGTTATATACTCAGTAGCAAAATTAAGAAATTTGATGACTGAAATTTCTCATGAAAGATATTGTCAACAGGGGTATTTTGCTTTCCGCGAACTCCCGCTAAGAATCTATAATGAAAAACGATGTCGGTAGCTAACAAATTGATGTAAAAATTTAATTACGAAAGCGCCTACCGAAATTTTACAAAAACTTTTGTCAACAAGGCCCCATTGTTCGGAAAATATCTTCATCTCAATTTTAATATCATAATCTTCTTTGATTAAAACATAAACACGAATAAATATCCATCGCTTATCTCTGCTTTGTGGCTACAACAAAAGGAATTTTCTTTCAGAAGCTTACAATTTTGGAATCAGATTGAAGGCCACTATCAAAGAGAATCGCACACGGAACGCCATGATTAGGCGATTAATTTTAACGCGCCATCAACAATCCACCCCCATATCCAATTTCTTGACGACATTTTATTACTCAATTTGGAAAGTCGACTTGTTAGAATTCAACAATACAGGCCAGGGGAGGGCGAAACAGCAGAACTCAACTTCATAAAGTATTGCAACGTAAGAACAGGCGCAATGACAAGCCGGTGACTAACACTGGCTTTGATAGATTGTAGACTGATAGTGAGCAATGTTTGATAATGAAAATGAAAGTAATATAATACGTAACTGTTTATGATAAAGGGGGAAAGTGTAAGATATTTCGATGATTACTTTTGGCAATAGGTAAAATTCATTTACAATGAGAAAGAATGGGCTATTCATCTGTACTTGTGTAAAAATCGGAAATAGACAGCAAAGCATGCAGGTTTATAACATCAATGATTACATTTTATTACATTATCAAGTAACATTTACACAACAAGTAAGAACATCGGTTTAACGTCAATACGCCAAGTGAAAAGTATCTCACAATGAATCTAGCTATAGAATGCTGGAGTAGACATCATATGTTACTGAAAAGGAAGATGTTCTTACTATTGCATGTAACTGGAAAAGTGAAAGTTATAGGGGCTTAAATGATAAAATGATAGCAATCAAAATGGTGAACACCTTTTGATAGGGAAAGTAATTTCAACCTTAACTACGCATAGGTCATAGTCGGAATCCCATTTCCAGTAGCGAATGATTACTGAACGTGATCAAACGCACTGATTTTTTAAATACTTAAAAAAATAGTACCTGGTTTTAACTACCGATATCTTGCAGCTTTTTAAAAATACCCTTAAACTTTTTTTTTTTGGGGGGGGGGGGGATAAGAAATATCGGTCATCAAAACTTCATTAAGCGTAATTAATTGACTACAAGCTAAATGAACACTTTTAAAAAAATAATTACTGTTCTGCATGTAAGTTAATGACGACCTAAAACAAATATTGACTTCATTTTTGCCTAAATGATAAATTCAAAAAATCATTAGTAATGTGTCGAAAACAAGCTCAATTATAAGCTGTGACTGCGATGTCTCTAATAAAAGGAATTTGCATTATTTGCCGTTTTAACGAAAACGGACCAAATTTTTATAATCTGGACCTTAAACCCATTCTTGGCTCTGAAATCCGAAGCCACAACAGTCATTTCGTCGTCGCCATTTATCTTAATTTTTGTCCCTTAATGCGTTGATGATGATGTATGTTGTGTATTTCTAGAACAGAAATAGAACCAGTTTGCTCTTTCAGATTAAATCTTCCCTCCTGGTAGAAAATAGAATTTCGCATGCGATAACCTATATTGAATAAAAACCATATTTTATAATTAACGCTATTATATAGAAAATCAGTATAAATTTGCACCCCTCCAAAAAAAAAAAAAAAAAATTGAAAACAAATTTGACGACAATGATATTTCTTCTAAGGATGTAAAGATAAAAAAGACTTAATTTAGATGGTTTTTTTTGCATTTTAATCCGGACCCGGTATCTCCTATCACGAATGTTTAAATTCCCAACTCTTCTAACATGTTTTTAAAAATTTTAAATGGATTTCAACCTTATTTTTTCAATTTGAAAAAAAATAATCATATTGAAAAACGAACAAAATTTACTGTGCTGTAAAGTATTGTAGTTTATAGTAAATCTGTATAGTAAATATCATTATAACACAATCGAATAATTAAGAAATAGTTTAATATCCTTCGTGACAGTAGCTACTATTTAAAACAGCATGTTTTAAAAAGCTCTGATGAAAGAAGAATTTCGATAAACGTAGAGGCGTAGCAAAAGATTTGGCAATAAATTGTCAGATTAAGTCGAAGCATTTTTAGGTACATATGGTCAGCAAAAACTTCATAGGAAACAATAGCAAAATTAACCTTTTAGATTTTTTGGGCTAATTACGACTAATATCTTATCATTGCGTTGCGTTTTCGAATATGATAGAGGTGCGTGCTTTATGGATTTTGGAACGTTAAAGATCACAGTTGTTTATGCATAAGCACCGGACACGAATTTGTAATTTGATACTTTTAATCAAAACTTTTTTTTTGTCAATTTAGAATAAAACGAGAACAAACTTTTTTTCTTTCTTTGATTAGTACATTGTAGTTTCATTATGAAACGTTCATAAAATTTATTCAGTTTTTTATTTTTGTTTGGAATTCGAAAGTTTACATTCCCCGAATACAGCTTCATCAATTCTATTTCAAGTGTGAATAACCCTTCGTATTACAGATGTAAAAACGTACATGTACACATTCCTTGTAATATCTTATAAAGTTAAAGTCGATTATCTCTCCAAGCTACAGTTATATATGAAGTAGAAGAGTGTTGTTTCACATCTATGTGAGATCATTCTTCGCTCATTTCAAAGTGACATGTTCCGGCGAAGAGTTTTAAAATAACCCCTCGTTTTATGCAATCGGATTAAAATTAAACTTGTAAAATCGCTACTCTATATATGATATGCTTTACTTGAAAAGAGTATTATAGAGCACTTAAACGTAAATCATAGATGAGGAACTTTACAGGTCTTGAATCGAATCAGACTGCGTTGCAGTTAGTGCGAACAATTATCCTGTCAAGGACTGGGGCATAAATGCCGTCTTCTCTATTTCGATCAACAGAAATCCATATGGGCTCATCATCTAAATCAGTGTATAAGATATTTCATTCCTATACTATAAAAACTACAAGGCTTGCAACTTCGCCATTTTGATCTGTTTTACCTCGACCGGAAGTGGTCAAATTTTGCTTTAGGCATATTTAAAGTATCTCTGACACCAATAACTATTCAAATACTAGGAATGTAAACTGGTGATGAAAAAAGAAATATCGTTTAAAACTTTAGTCACTTTCGTCCGCGGTCAGTAGCATACAATGGAGGCGAGTTGGAGGCCTTGTTGTATTTATAGTATAGGGATGCAACTTTTTTTTCGCTGATAATCTATCATAACCCGAGAGGAGTTAGAATAACTGTCGCAAAACCATTTTCTGCTGACCTTTGTGAAATCTCTAATTTCGTAAGATTTGTCATTGAATCTAACCGACACACTGGCACAACCTTGTTTGCTTTACAAGAAAAGTAAAAAAAATGACTTAATGGCTGTTTAACGACTCGCACTTTATGCAACCTCAAAAATCATTTTTCATTGCATTTTTTTAACTCTCATATTAGTTTGAACTTTAATCAAAAAAATATCTAACGGAATTTAAGTTTTTGTATTTAAAATTCTAGTCTTCATTTCTTTCTCATTCTTTCAAAATCATAATTAATTTTAATATGATATATTTTAACTCCCGCCTATTTTATATTAATGAATATATTTAATATGTCCATAACGACCCGAAATCAAATAATAAATCCTCAAATATCTTTAAAAATTCAAGCATCAAATTGCAAAATCTGCACCGACTTTATAATATGTAGATATTGAGCCTTGATTAATGTATTTATTGATGTTTAAGCCTTTTATAGTCGAGAACTCAACGCTGTGACACCCTAAACGTAGATAGCCATACGCTAGAACTTTTGTCGAATTTTGGACAACACCCTTTCACTAATCTAGGCATTGATAACTTCTGAAAATAGGGGTTACCATTTAGAGCAAGGCGTGCCGCTGTGGATCCCTTGTGCACCCCGAGTCTCGGATTGAATTTCAGAGAAAAGACCTCGGTCAAAGCAATCTGTTTCCTTTGAAAACAGGATAATAAATGTTTCAATTTTCAGCAGTTTATTTTTTCTTATATTCAACAAGCATATCTGTTTCAAGGTACAATATTTGAAGTCATACGATATTTTTACACATAATTTCACAGCATTTCGAGTTTCTTCGGTAGGACGTATGTTGCATGATTTGATTCAATTTGGAAACAAAATATTGTAGAAAATATTCAAGCATTACATAACTCACTATCTTTTTGCTTTTGGAAAGTGCATTTTAATAAAGATTACAATTATCAAAGCTTTAAGATTTATTGAAAGAGAGAAGTTTTATCAACTTGCCGTGAGCTTGTAAAGTGCACATTCCATCGCAAATATTGTCATATTAATACATGTACATTTCATGACACATGTATCCGATTCAATTCAACATGCATAAATACAAAATCATGATGATTGTAGCTTTTCTTGAAATAAAAAAGTACGTAAAATAAAATAAAACATCAACAAGTAATAAGTAAATTATACATGAACATGACGAAGAAAAAACAATAAAAATTGGACAATATTCTCCCAAAAATATAATTTATACACAAAAATATAGAAACATGTCTCATATCTACAATAAAAGTACACATTTACACCACACATGCGCACTTTGCATTTCGACAGATACAAATATTGCACTCCTTAACAAAAACATATGCAATTATTTCTTGGTAAATACCCAAAAGAAGTCGAACCACAACAAAAACAAATAAATGACATCGTTATATATAAAAAGTATCGAATACTAGTACAATTTTATTGGTAATGTAACATTAATGTTACTAAGTAACAGTATAAGTAGTAGTTTATATTTATAATTTTCCCAACGCGAATACTGTTTTCTCTCCCAAAAAAAACATGCTAGTAATAATGTCAACTTTTAACTATTTGAGGATGAAGAAAATCGTAAATTATGAATTTTTAACTGAGAACCTATTCATCCAGAAAACAACAACGACAATCAAATTCAAATTTTTCAAATGTTCTAATATTACTTACAGTTAGACTGCTAAACAAATCATAATTAGCAGGTACCTGTACCTATACGTACATAGCAATTTCTGCTCGCGACCTTAAATACAAATTGCGATTTTAAAGAAGTCACTTAAAGTTTAAGGCGACATGTTTGTTTTCACGCTGCAATCCAATCCTGTAGTGTCGAACAACTAACATACGTCTATCAGATGTATATTATGAATTCTTTCCTTTTCTGGAAAAAGATGAAATTAAGATAATTTTATTACACATGTGATCACATATTTTTC
This sequence comes from Magallana hongkongensis, assembly GCA_016163765.1. Lineage (NCBI taxonomy): Eukaryota > Metazoa > Mollusca > Bivalvia > Ostreida > Ostreidae > Magallana > Magallana hongkongensis. The sequence goes on from WFKH01011801.1 coordinate 49,416,063, forward strand.
AGAAGAAATTTCATCTATATGTAAAAGGCATACCCTTTTCTCGATTTTTTGTTTCTTTTCCGACCTTTTCTACATCGTTTACTTTTGGGGTTCCTACATTTTTTCCCTTTCTTTTTATCCCAGTTCTGAAAAATTAAAGCATTGCAAACATGATTTATATTTTTAGCTGCTATATCACAACTCCAACATTTAAAACATTCACTACGTCCCAAACCACTGTTAAAACATACATTGTACAAACCTCTTCCAAGCAGACGAGATCTGTGAGAGAAGGATGAACCGTAAAATACTAACTTACGATGTGAGTTGAGGGTGTGAAATTAAGAAGGGGGATACAAATTGATGTCACATATTATTATACTTTATGAACCCTTTTTGCGTAGTCCCGATCGTGGCTTCAGACGATGTAACACCAATAACAGAAACAAAAGAGGCGATAACTAACCTTCAACCTTTTCACCCATTTCTTTTTCCATTTGGCTGCTAGGCAATTGTCCAGAAACAGCAGTCGTTGTGTAACCGTATCTTCGTACCCAATGAGCAGATAAGTTCGGTTCCTGATAAGCCTCGGACATACACACGTGGAATTGGTCCACAAATCCACAGTGGCGTTCACTCTGACTTGGACTTTGCTTTCTTTGAGTACTTTCAGTACTTCCACCCTTGTTACGGTATTTGCATTGTTTATGATGCCCTGCTGCAGTATTCTACCTTGAATGGCTACAACGAGGAAGATCATTTGATAATACAATATGTAAAACAGAACGTGTACATTAGTCACATGTGAACATTAAAACTCATTCTTCTCTTAGAAATAAAATTCGATGAAGAGAGAAAAGGCTTTCTAAATTAAATAAAAAAGTTTAAAGTCGGCGACTAAAGTCAGCCTAAATGATAAGAATTAGCTTTTAGATTAAACGGAACATTTCTAAAAAGCAGGTCATGGGAGAAGGGTTTAGAAGATGTCCAGTTTTGAAATTTATCTGTCAACTCTGTAGGAACCTTTGATTTTTTTTTTCACCTCCCTCTGTCAACGTATTAGTGGGACAATTATAACGAGTGACCTGTATATAGGGTCGTGTTCACACGAGCGATGGGAATCAAAAAACTCCCCCCAGATTTTTATCGGGATAGAAAAAAACCCACATGCGTGTCTTTAATCAGTATTGATCTCCGATCTATAATGTCTCTTAAGGAAAGAGAAAACGATTTCAGGATAATGTTGATGTTAAAATATTTTCGTGACCCTGGTAAACCCTTCCGCATCAAAAATGCGAATTAGAGAAAGGGGACATTGTGTGGAAAGCCTTTGTTTTGACATTTTCTATTATGAGCATACGAAACATTGCCTTTTAAAATCCACCAGGTATTTGAGGACTCCTTTTGATATTCATCGTATTTTGTCTTGTGGGGCATGTTTATTAGATACATCTGATCTCCTTCATGTTTATATAAGATTTGCGGCGGTGTGCAGATAAGTAAATGTTATCTTTCAACGGGGTCACCAATAGATATGTGAAATGGCGCATTCATGTCATTTTTCTCCAGGCATTTGCCTTAAATAACACACTCCTTGTACTAAAGAAACCGAGTTGTACGTTTGATGTTATTTAAACACTTTAAACCATGTAAAATAAAACAAAAACAAAATATAAAATTTACCAAAGTGGAATTTTCCTTTTTTGAATCTCTTACGCTTTGGCTTTGATACTTTTGGATTGCATTCGCATACTGAAATAAAAAATAATAAAATTGATTAAAGAATTTCGTCATATTGAATCAAATCAGCACAAACGAAATTCGGGTGGTATGGTCATCAGGTCATTGCAGATATTTTAATTATGTCCATCACCCCATAACGTACGAACGAATTTGTCAATGAAATACTTAATAGGATTATCAAGTTTCAAATCGGGAAAGTGTTTTAACTATTCCATCAAATGACCAATAATAATAAAATGAAAAGTTTATGTCGCAAAGCTTAAGTTTAATTATTCTCGTATTAGTTCTCAAAGTTTCCAATTCAAAACATAACTGGTATTATCATTTGTGTACTCTAACACCCATTGAAGATATCCTTTTGATTTGCACCCTTAACTGCATAATTTTGGAATTAAAATCATAAAAAACCTCTCAAAACACATATTCGTATTTAATTTGAACAATATTACATTAAATACTAATCAAACTGCGTGTTAGACCTTCCCTTACTACGAGTATATCCCACATACCCTTTGATCCACCATCGGTAGGGGGTCGTTGGTTCTTTGGCTCAGGGTTCAGTTTTGGATAAAACGGCTTGTCTGCATCAAGAAAGAAAATATATCAATTAATTGACAACCTTATCTGCTTTCACTTTCAAAACAGAATCGATGGAACTTAAAAGTAAAAAATCTCAAAAGAAAAGCGAGAGGATAAAAGCAGATTCTGATATAAAACAAATACATTTTTGGCGATCTCTGTCTTCAAAGACGCAAACAGCACTGTGATGTGTTCATACAAAATGGGTATTTGTAATGAATTCCATTGAACTATCGCAAAATTAAAGAGGTCGACAAAAACTATTTGTTTTACAGGTATTAAATATACCTCGGATATCGCGAGTTCTGAAGTTTGTAGTTAAAAAGGATATTGCTTATATCTTCATCAAAGGAAAGCCAAATGATGAAAAGGAAAAACGAAAATTTTCTATTTTCCGCAATTTTGCCGATGAAATTTTTGCTCAGCTGGATTCCAAATTACGACAGATACATTTCAAAAGCTCCCCAAGATATAGAAGTGATATGAATACAAAATCTAATGCTCAGAACAGCAAGAACCTGGGTATGAGATTAATAATAATGACTGCTACGGGATAACTGTCGCAACAATCACGAGGAAGATGAAACAGTTGCTGTGGGTCAAAGATTATCCAAGCAATGGGCTCTCAAAAAGATAGCGAGAATATAAAAATAATGGTGTATCAAGGGGGTTCACAATGAAAGGAATATGTAAATTTAAGAAAAAATGCATTAAAGTGTAAAAGTGGCAGACCATAATTAGTCACTTTCCCGGTTTTAATGACGGGTTGTTTTGCGTTGATTATCGGTTTCAATACAAAAAGAAAAAAAAAGCCACGAACGATCGTTCAAACTAAATGATAGGCCTCGGAAGAGAAATAAATCCCGTAGGTCTCCAAAACCCTTCAGAGGGAATTCTTTAAAGTGTGAACGGATGAAATTGATAGGAGTGAAATTCTAATCTTCAAAGTTAGCCCGAGTTTATTTCCCCGCAACAATGGCAATCCTCAGCCACGGGTCTGGTTGGGTCTTTGCCGGTGATCAGCCGGCGCGCGAAGACTGTTGGTTCAAGAACATCAAATGAACGGTCAATATTTAGACAGGCGCAGTGTTTGAGGTCGTCAGAAGAGGTTGGGCTCCACTTGTGTTTTACTCTAGGGCTGACTCTTTGATAATATATACTTCAATCAAGGGATTATCTGTTTTATGGAATATTTAATAAGTACGATCAAAGACCCGGCTAAAAGACTTCTCACGTACACTCCAAACTTTTTAACTTTGGACTTTTTTTTTAATGCGGCCTTTATTAATTCATAATGCGAAGAACAAATATACATTTACTATGGGTTATCAATTAAAGCGTTAAAACGTTTTATAGCAACATTTAAAGATAAAACGTATTAAACTTAACAAATCATCGTAAAAAAGTGGTAAACTTTTAAAGGAATAAATCTGCAAGAACGAAAAATTGTTTTCTATATCTTATCTGTATATCATATATATAAGTAAATTGAGATGTACATAGAAGACTAAAAGAGCAACTGAAAAAAACTTTAAAATGTACTCACTTCCGGTATCATTGCTGGTAATTTTTTTGGTTGAGGTGACGATGGCTTCCGGCGATACACAGACGCCTCGGTCATACCGCGGGAGACGAGAACAGTCCAAGTAGTCTGGCCAAGAAATGTTGTGAAAATTGACAACACGTTCACACCCAGCACGTGCTCGCTCGCACACGCTACGACAAGGAGGAATGGGCTCGTGCTGAAAATTTACAGTACAAATTGGTGCGTACATGGCACAGAGAAAAAATTGGAGAACGTCACTACAGTTTTGCTCTATGAGCTGATGAAACTGTTCAATAGCGAGATTGGCGTTTTCTTGAGAGCTATGGTGTAACAAGTTGGGCATTCGAGTCATATTGTAAGGCATGTGCTTACACAATGGAATATCTATAGGCTCACAAGTATCGCCGGACCGACTGTTCAGATTAAAACACATGGACGGAGAAACTACACTAAGAAAACACATCTCCCACAATCCGAAATCTCTTTTAAACTTCATCTTAAATTTTTTTTTTTATTTCCCAAAATTTTTACAAATATAATCCAGATTTACATTTTTTGGTCTTCTCCGAAAAGATTTGTTTAGTTAAACGTCCCGGTCAGATGACAGAATGGCCTAAGATCATAGACACTTGATGTTTAAATACTCCCAAACCAAGCGTGCACGGTATATTCAATCAAATGAAATATAATGGTCCTGTAATTAAAGGGCTGCACTTAAATTATAGAAGTTGCTTGTTCCTTGCCGTCAGTTTATTGTAAATTATGACTACACAATGCAAACAGGTAAGAAAAAATTCAGGGGGCGGGACATATACTACTTCTTTCTCGTTATCTGCCAGTCGCTCACTTCTTCGACAAATGAGAATTTCGTGCTATTACACTATCGTTAAAAAACCCACTCCAGTAAGTAAGTTGAGTACGTTAGAGGACAAATGAAAATTTTATCAATGGGTTGTACTAAAGGAGACGGAAAGTAGAAAAAAAATGAATCCCTGTGATTTTTGTTAAAAAAGATTGCCCAATTTATAAAAAGTCAAACTCGATAGTTATTTTAATGAAGCCAATTCCACTCCGATTTTATTATTTTGTATAAAAAAAGAAATACAAATTTATTGAAAAATAAAACATATATAAACAATATATTTCATACCACAGATTTACAAGTTATATGAACTGATGGTATATGGTTACATAATTTTTTTAAATTAATGAGAGCAAAAAGAATATAAAGGACAGCAATCAATTTTATTTTTAATTCCAAAATCCAATGTTAATTTCAAACAGACAAGTAACAATTTCATGTGTACATATATAAACCACTTGACTGTTTTGATTCAGGTACAATGGAGATGCCCCTAATCAGCTTATACCTGCTGTTTTTGACTTGCAATGTGTACATTACGGATTGTCTGCACTCGAAATACGTGAACTATTCATTTGAAGAGAATTCCTTCTCAGTTAGAGACGTGATAAAATAACAGTTAAACAAATTAACACGACGTGGAGAAAACAATGAACGGTAAGTATAGATGGTATTTCTGTCAGTGTGGTTTTGTTTGTAAATAAATACACATCTGAACAGGGGTTTCTAACAGAAATTTAAAATAACGGAGAAAGGCGAGGGCGATATGAATGAAACAGTTTAGTTGTTGGAATTTCAAAAATTTAAATAATGTTGGGGGATAATGCTTTGTTTAATCAAATGTATTGTGGTAAATAATGAGTCCCCATGGTGTTTGTAATTAGAATTTCCTGTATTTTGTTTTGAAATAGAGTTTTTTGTCAATTTAAGGAAACGGTTTCTAAGGATGGGTAGGGTATAAAGCTCCATAATAATAATCGTATAGAAGCAATGACCCGTTGTTTTGGATACGATTTGTAACAAAATTATTGTGTACATCCAACACAATGCCATCAGAATGTCGAAACAAAGATGAATCCAATGTGCTGAAAATTAAGAGTTTTCCTTTAGTGTTGATAAAATTTGAAATTTAAGAACAAATATTTTCAATACAACCGCTATTAAAATCAATAATCAAAACTAAAGTCATCAATACAGAAAACAAATTAATTTACGAGAAAGTGCTTCAAAAAGGTATTAATCGGAAGATTAACAGTAAATGTCAGACAAAGATTTCCGCGAATCTCTTTACCCCCCCCCCCTTCTCTTACCTGTGTTCTACCACACAGCCTGTTAGGTTGTTGGCGATTAATGCTGCTCTCTTTGTCCTTCCTTAGATTCATTCTAACCATGTACTGCATTATTCAAATCCAGATCTGAAACCTCAGCAAAGAATGTCATTTTCTTCCTTCCAGAGAAGCCATAATGGGTCCAATTTTACCCTCAGCAGGATACTCACCCATGTTGAGTTTACAAGATAATTGGAGATACCCGCAAAGTATCAACTTATACCAGGTAATACGCACAGGTATTCAAGTCGCACTCGGTACATGTTAATAAAGTATATCAAATGATCGGAGTTGAGTGGGTACAGAGCGACAGAAGACATTGTGCTGTTTCCGATGATGAAGGAAGGGGGAAATGATACAATTCCTTACTAAATGAAATTAACTGATTACAAAAGCTGATGACTACCTATTTGATATTTAGTTAG
>WFKH01011801.1:49429045-49459815 GCA_016163765.1 Magallana hongkongensis
TTAACTGATTACAAAAGCTGATGACTACCTATTTGATATTTAGTTAGTCTAAAGCTCAGTTTTCAAATTAAAAGTCAACACATGACGTTTGTCGAAGCAAACATACTTTAGATTTTAATTATTTTCCATGCATTTAACTACAAAAATGTTCCTTTTATTATTGGTAATACGTTAATGGAGACGTATTTTCGTCAAAAGATCAGAAAGTTTCATTATTATTTTTTGCAACCCAGGGACCACATCTAACAAGAATTACAGAACTTCACAATAGCCTGAAAGAAGATTGTGAAGAAAATGTAATTTGATAAAAATGAGAAAATAAACAAGCGACATGCCGATTTCATAATCTCAATTCTTCACGAAGGTTAAAAGAATGTGTTTTCATTCGTGCTGTTACTTTACATTCATCCAAAAACAGGAAAAAATGCTTGTTATTTTGCATCTTTCTGGGGACAGTTACGTGGATTCAAATAATGTAAACCTTTTGATATAATTTGTAGGTTTCCGAAAACTCACAATAGATTATTTTGAAAAGATAAAAAACGATTTTACTCAATTAGATATACTTCCATATACTTCAGAAAGAGCGATAACTCTCGTCTGAAGATTAGCCAACAATTTTCGCATTTATCTTCGCTAAAGAATGCATTTGAAGTAGAAAGACATCAACAACCACATCTCCAGAATTTCTATTTCAAAACATTTTCAACGATGCATATGTAATATTGATTTTACGAAGGAATACCACACTTAATTTTAACACAAAAATATCATACTAGTATTGTATTTGATATACTTTGTCATCATGTTTGTTCATAAGCTTATAAACGCCATATATAAGTTTTCCATAAAATTGATAATTTCACCCTTAAGAGTAAATATTTTCGGAGTAAAAAGAAAAAAAAATTAGAAGGACAGCTGACGGCTAATTGATGCACTTCATGTGATATTTTGATATACAAATCTCAATAAACTCTTAAACTGTTGCTCTTTATGTGTAATTATTAAAATAAATAATCTTATCGACAAGCCTTTTCATTGCGAAATTGCTATTAGGATAGCTAAAAATCTCATAGGTTCTCTTTTCAATATTCCATCGAGCTAAACTAGGTTAAAGCAATTATCTATCCTATTTGAGGGTCTTAACAATTTCGACTCGACCCTGCACAATTTGAAAAAATTTTTTCAAAGTACGTTGACTTGGTCCCTTTCACTCACTTTGAAAAAATATTTCAAAGTGCGTTGTAACATCGCTTTCCAACTCTCCTTAGGCTCCAATATTGGTCAAGGGAACTAATAGTATATTAGGATGCTTGTATAGTTATAACACACATTTTAGGATATTGTAGTTTTTTAAAGAAGATTCTTAAGGATTTTTATCTACATTTTCTTATGTTGAACTTCGAACCCTTTATGAGCCTCATTATTTACCAATATTACGGATCTCGGTTTAAACAATTTAGAAATTACACTATACAGAAGCTATTTTGCAATTGTAAGGCATTTCTAATGAGACAGTTCTTGAGCAAAAGACTTCATAAGACAGCCGCCCATTTTCCCACCTTTTTTTTATTACCTCCCTTTTGGAAATGATTTGGCTATTTATTCTAATTAATGTCATTCCCCTTTCCGAAAAAATGCTTTATTCCAATTTTTTGTCAAAATTAATCCGTTGGTTCTGGAGAAGAAAAAAATTGGAAAGTAGACCAACGAACGGACAGACAATGGACAAAAGGTGACCAGAAAAGCTTACTTGAAACTTTGGTATAGGTAAGACAAAAAATGTCACTTAAGTATCACAGGGGATTCTTTCCAGATAAAAACACATTGACGAAATAACTATACGAAAAAAGTTTCGATCGAAAAATTTCTCTAAATTTTCTTCTTCATGGATGCATAACTGTACATTTATTTTCCATATAAACTAAAAGAAAAATATCAATGGGGCGGGACATATTCGACTTCATTTAATTGTGTTTAATACCTACCAATAATAAATGAAACTTTTGCAGATGAAATAGCAGTCGAAACAAATAAACACAATATAAGTAAGAGCAATGTATGCTAAGTACTAGTATATCTATATATTTTTGTCGGTCTGGCTTTGTTTATTCATACCAGTTTGAAGATGTTTTAATTAAGGAATAAGGAATCATTCTTTGAGTATTATGAGTTGATCGAATACGGTCGAGGTGATCAAATCCAATAAAGCGCGAAGGGATTAATGATAGATTTGATCACCTTATTCTTTAGAAGTATATCAAGTATAATTTAAATAAATCATAAACAGCTGCAGATTTAAATTAATAAAAACTTCGAGGATGACCCCTAGATCATTCAAAAACATATCATTTTGTCGCAAAATATTTCGTGGATATAATACACCACACTGTCATTAATATACACTTCAATGATTTGGTGGTGACATTGTTATAAACAGGTTAGGGAACAAGTTTGGGTTAAAAAAGTTATATTCTATTTTGTAATTCATATTCTTTTATTTATTGACAATGTCATAATCATAATGACAAATCATAATGACAAAAATGGCAAAAATATTTATATATATAGCATTCTTTATAATTAAAAATAACCTTAATCTTTATAAGCATCTGACTCGATATATGTCCATTTCCTCAACTAAATCGAAATTTAAAAAAACTTACTACAGGTACAGAACATGAGACAAACACTAAGATAATGCAGCAACAATTTAAATTATTTTCTTCATAACGTTATTAACATTATCAATGAAAAATAAAACAAAAATAAATGATAAAAATTCACTTATGACCACTAGTTATACTAGTCAGCAAGGTTAGTAAAATTGATCTTTTTCAGAAACAAAATAAATTGGGAAAACCATTCAAAATTATCACATACTTTATTGCACATTTCTTAAAAGTAAATAAATAAATATATTTTTTATGCCATGTACAGTACATGTGCATATAACAATGTCATATTTAAACTCACGGAATAAAGAAGCAAAAAAAAGAATAGCTCTGTTCAATAATAATTAACCTGTCAAAAATTGAACATATGAATAAAATTTAATAAAAGAAATATTGATGCCATTAAAGAATTTATTTCAAATGAAAAAATAATTCATCATCAATTTTTGAAGTACGTTTGCTTTTAACGTTGACATGGTTCTTGATAATATGGAAATCACAGAAACTAAAGAATAAAAGGTCTGTAGAAAAATATATGGCTATGTCACTCTAAAACACAAAATGATTTTAGAAAAAACAAAATTACAGCCTCCACTGTTTAAATTATCAACAAATGACGATTAAAACATTGTACATTTATGTGTAAATTATTGCTGTTCAACAACGGCTGTCCACTGAGCAAAGACACTTTTCTTATCTCAGGTCTATAAATGAGAGATTAACAATTGTTTCTGCTTTTCAGTCTTTTCTAAAAGGATTGACATCCGATTATTCAGTATTACATTTATTTAATTAAAATAAAAATACTTTTCAAAAATGTAAAATATAATTCACCTATTAATTATTTATAACACAATATATAAAGCATCTCTCCCTTACCTCAGTATTCTGGGTTTTATCTTTATCTTTGTTGTAGAATTTGTGGCATTAAAGCATTACAAAATCTATCATATATTTCCCAGAAAACAATGCAGTGTAAATACAATATAAATAAATGGTTAAAAGGAAAATAAACAACAATTGTAATCTTCTTAATGCCATCACAACATTGTACAAATTCACTAATTTTAATTTTATCAAACAAAGCAAATGAAAACGTTTCATGGACAACAGTTTGGTATTATGATTTTACACACAAAAATTTGAGATACATTTTTCAAATGAACATAAAATGGCACATAATAAGCTCACATTCATCTATTCATGTTTAAATAACTTTTTCCTTAGAAAGTGCTTAGAGCCATCAGAGTTCCATACTTAATTGGTATGAAAATCAAGTGCTGGTCAGTCAATTTCCACAAGTTTCCCCGACTCGGAAATCTTCTCCAAGTCCTCATCTGAAAGAGGACTGACCGTGAAATACTTTTCTTCCACCTTTTTCCACTGTTTAAGGTGATCTCCCTTTTTCATATCATCTTCTATCTTGATCGCTTTAATATGCGGCAAAGGGAAATAAATCTCTTGATAAAGAGCGATGTTTCCAATGTTTACACGACATTTTTTGCACATAATCTTTCCCACGCCTACTTTAATTTCTTTATCCTCGTATGTAATTTTGTCGCTCTTTTTGCAGAAAACATGATCTTTGAAATCCTGGCTGATACAAGCGTATTGTGATTTTATTTTCTTCAATTCACTGGAGAGGCACAAATACTCATTACATTTCAAGCATCTGAAAAAAATAAACAAAAAAAAACATGAAAGTTACTTGTATAAATATCATTTACTGCAGGATTTTTCTATAACGCTCAGCAAGAAAAATATGTGTGAATTACAATATCCAGAGGTTCTAAGTGCACTTATTCACTCATTTATGTTTACAGACAATTGTATGCATTTATAATCATCCTCTTATGAAATTTATTTCACTCGTACCATTTGTTTTCATTTTAAAGTTTGTAGAAATAATTTTTGAAAGGAGTAAATCCTTGCCGTATTTTTCTTATTAATTGGTATTCTGGATTTTATTGTCAAGAACATTTTAATACAGCTTTCAATTGATAACCTAAAAATAGTATGTTGGATACTGGATGGTGTTCATTGATTGTGAAATGGTTTGAAGGTCGAGGCATACTGGATAAATGTGTGGAGTATATTTAGTGCCAAAGTTAGCAGCAGTGATAAGGCGAGGCAGAGAGACATGTACAACAGAGATAGGTACTTTAGAACATATTGTCCTTGAAGAGCTTCTCTCGAGCTTTGGTTATGGAGCGCAGCATCTCGTTGTCGTTTTGCCAAACGTTGCAATTCTTGCTTCTCTCTTTGGTATTTTTCATGCTCGGCCTGAATTTCTTGTTGAACCAAAATCATTGCCTCTTCCATCATTGGTTCTTTTAAAGAATTCATCCATTCTCTCTCTGCGACACATTTATCTTCTGACGCCAGAATAAAGAACCTGGAATGTTCCGCCCTTCCCCTACCTTTATCATAGTATAATAAGAATAAAAGAAAGTAGATGCTTTACGGAAAGAGACAGTATGTACTACAATGTTTATTGATAGATGTATATTCTTTTTACATTCATGATTTACTTCATAATAGTATTTAACAGTTTTAAACTAAAATAATTTTGGGCAAGTATCTTTGTAACTATATTTGACAGACGGACACTCGGCCCACCATAACACTTTGTTTGAAATCATCATTGTAAATACCTTTGGCTTGGATTTGTGATATTAAATTCCCAGCATAGTCATATTTAACTACAAGATTGCATTCTTTGATATCCAATCCCTCTTCTGCGATGGTCGTAGCTACAATCACTTTAAAGTCTCCTTTTGTGAATAATTTAATCGTTTCATCTTGTTTGTTTTTAGTGATTCCTGCAATAAAAATCACAAGTGATGTGTTTAAATCAAAAATTGACACCAACCAAATTTTAAAAATAAAAGCAATTTTATGTATTAAAAATTTTCCAAAATGGAACGCAATAAAGATACTAGTATCTATCACACTGTGAAATTACCTACATATAAAATGTCGGATATAAAGTCTACAAAATCAAACCAAAAATAAACAAATAAGGTCCCATAAATTTAATATGACCCATGATCTATCATAACTTTGATCATTTATCGTCATTAACCTCTGACCTTATCCTGTCAGTTGACATGCATTTATTAAAGTTATAACGTTAACAAGAATATACCAAGTTTAAAGTTGCAAACAGACGGGGAAAGTCTTATCAAACGACCTTACCCCCTTCAGCGCCAGGAGCCTGGGCGCCGGTGTATTTTCTGGCCTTTATGTGTTTCAATTCCTCTGTCTCTCCCATCCACGATGCAATGATGTCAGCGACAACTCGTGTGCGAACGAACACTATTCCTCTCATATTGCTTTCTTCTCGATGTGTTTCAAGAATGATTTCCTTTAGCTTCAGTAGGAGGGGGTTTTCTTCACATTTTTTATCGTCGACGGTACAGATTTCTAAATTTGCTCTCGCATCTACAAAAGAGCAAATGTTGATTTTAAAAACTCTTTATTAATTTGTGTGTATTCGTGCAAATATATTCTGTATCCTATGTCATTGTGACAAGATACAAACAAAATAAATAGCTGATGTCGTGGCCTTTGTTCATACGTTATAAAAAAACCCCTTAGCTATGAAAAGAAGTTACTCACTTTCATAAAGAGCATTTGCACGCGTTTCTATCTCAGTCTTTTTGCTCGATTTACGGAGTTCCTCGATGTTTTGAGCAATAAAGCTGAAAGCATCACTTGCTCTGGCATAGGAGTGTACAATCAACCCTTCATTATAAGTCTGATAAGTGATGGAGAAAATGCAATTATTAATAATGACAACAGTTAAATAGACAATACATTGGGTTAATAGAAAGATATGAGGCTTATGCAACTACCTTAAGATATTTTCTAATTGTGTACAAGGATCGACTCAGGACAGAATCAGAAACCTTTGCAACAGCTTTCAGCAAAGTGATCTCCAGCCATTGGGTATATTCCTCACTACCCTTGGAATATGGGGGATTCATATTTTCACCTAGTTCATCTAAAAATGAAATAATATGCAAATAAAGAGACAGAGAAAGAGAGAGAGGAAATGTTTTAATAAACTAGAAACAGATAATTTGTTAGTTTGATATCACAGTAGATCATTGTTTTTATAACAAAATACTGAACCTATCAAAACATTGTTGTTAATCTTTTTTTAATATAAACAATCTATTATCATATTTAAGTAAAAGCTACATGTAATGTTTGGACTTAAAAAAGTAAACAGTTTATTTCTTTAATTATTTCTTATTTATTAATTCTGATATCGAATTTTAATTACTAGTACTCTTAGGCGTGTAGTTGACACTTTTGCCCAGGAGATCCGAGTGATAAACCACACGATCAGGACTTAAACTTGATACTTGTATTAGCATAAAACTAACCATTTGACGTGAAACAGATATTTCTTATTATGTAGTTTTGCTTGTAGTGCTAGCAATGTTTTAAATTTAAGCTAATGTAAGTAACTATTTTGTTCTGAAGAAGTGACGTTGTTTCTGATATGCCAATATGTATTGTTAGTGTCGTTGAACATTTAAATCTAACTTGATGGTATTGAATCTATTTTTTCTGATCTAACACTTATGGATGCCTAATGATGTTAGTTCTTTCTACCCCTTTTTTATGTGCTTGTGTGTGCGTGTGTGTGTAAAAGGTACAAGTCAAAAAACCCTTTGCCACTGTCAGACAATCCTCAGTCTTTAGCATTAAGTCTTTGATGAGTGCTCCAAAGTCATCGATCTTTCTACTTGGTATTTTCACAATAGCTAAAATTAAAATAAAATAGGATAACAGTAAAGTAGAGAATTTTATTTAAAGGATAAAAGAGTATGATGCGTTTGACTAACATCATTAAATAAAACAAAGGGAGAAATTGGACTTCATCCAATGTAGTCCACTTACCATGTTCCATGTTTGATGAATAAAGGACTGTTTTTTTTACTAACGATTAGTCGTGTTTGAATAAATAAGGTATTTTTGTAACAATTCTCTGATTACATTAGATTACAGTTTAGAAAATGACGATGTGCTGATAAAACACCTTCCATTGTTAACCTAAAAGCATTTATTATATTGTTTTTAGCAATGCTAATATATCAACAATATTTAATAAAGTCACGTGGGATTCGATACTTCAGTTATTCTTTTTTTGGTGATAATGCTAGCTTTTTGTAGTATATAATAAATCCCATCAGAACTTACATTGATCTGGTGAATTCATTTTCTCCGCCAATTCTGCAAAGTTTTCTTTTACAGACACCAGTGCGTTTGCGTCCAGGTTAGCCATCATTGATTTTATATGACTGATAGCTTGTGTTTGAGATTTAGCCTTTCCCACTCCAATAGATGCCGTTAATCCAACAATCTGTTATGTTAAAATGTTATAATACATTGCAGTCTATGGGGAGTGCATATTTAATTAAGATATCGTAAAAAATAACTTGAATTTCATACAAATATCTTGGTGAATATATGCGTAAACTCTCTTTTTTCTCAAATATGAAATAAAATGAATCATTTACCGCAGACATTTTGAAAAAAAATTGAAATTGTCTTCATTTCATCAAAGGAAGATAATTCTTCAACAAAGTTTTAAGTGCAAAATGGCCGGCTTCTTATATGTGATCAGTCATGTGAATTTGGTTTATTTTACTTTCATCGTTATCTTGCAGTAAATATTTACCTAATTTGAAATGATTCAAAATTGTTCAACATCACTTCATTATACATTGAATACCTTAATTATTAGTACTAAAATACTGAGAATGCTTCCCAATGAATTGGACTTAGGATGCTAGGATTGTAGATACATTACGTGTTATGCATAGTAGATCTTACCTGAGGAAGAACGCTCTGTTCCTCTGAATTTTCCAGCTTCTTGTCATGGTAAGGAATCATTGTTTTATAGAAGGAATGGCCGCCATGACAATGGTGACATTCGTCAAAGATAATCAGAGAAAATGATTCAATTCGCAAATCTCCTTTAACCATTGCGTTTACTAGCATCTGTGCTGTTATGACAAATACATCAAATCTGCAAGCAAAATTAAGTTTACATGCATTTCAACGGTGTATATATTTGTTCGAAAAAGTTCCTCAACAAAAGGATAACCTTCTTCCCCTTTGTATTTTTATTCTTGTATTTTTATTTCTATTACAAAATTAAAGCACAACTTTTCGATGGAACTATAACAAATGTTGAAATTCCTAATTAAAAAAATTAAAGTATTATCAAAAATGAAATTTTGAACTTTCGTTGGTTCTCCTCTCTAGAATTTAGACAAATCCCAATATTGCTCTGCCAAGTTATTTTTCGCAAGCAAAGAAGTTAGGTTTATGAGAGAGAGAGAGAGAGAGAGAGAGAGAGAGAGAGAGGTGAAACACAGTAACCTACTGGAGAAGAAGAACAGCAAGCTCTGTAAAATCTTCGTCACGCATAGTGTCTCCTGATATAACCTTCAAACTACAGTCCACAAAACGTTTGATAGTCTCAGACTGTTGGTTAGCTAAATTATTTTTTTCTACCACAAACGCAACTTTTCTAATTCCATGGCGTCTGCCATCATCGAGGTGGTGCTGAAAAAAAGTTAAAATGTCTGTGTACTAACGAAGCTACTTTTTATTCACATTATAAATAATAAGACAATGCAAAACACCACTGGCCATTGTCTTTTCATTGACTAATTTTATGATCCGCTCTTGATTTAATCTGTTTTATTGTACGTATGTCGAATATATACGAAAGCCCAGAAGGCTCATTCGAGATTCGAGATTCAAAATACGAGATTCGAAATACGAGATTCAAGATTCAAAATTCGAGATTCAATATCTAAATTAACCAATCAAGTCATGGATATGAAACCTGTATCCTAGAGACATCAAACTGTTCTACATAAAGATTATTCGTACATTTTCTTACCTACAAATAAATGTCTTAATACCTCTTATATAGTGGTATATAATGGTTAAATTAACTTTGATGAATTAACCCCACACAGTATAAACAATTAAATTGGTGAACACACTGTGTGCTTTGCGAATCTAAGTGATTTAATTTGCCCTGTATGTATTCTCCCCCAATACATTTTTACCCGTAGTATATTTGTCCCAACTGTATAAAAATCGGTTCACGAAGAAAGATCTGTTTAATCTATATAATTAAAATTGAGTGTGGTTTTAGCTATGAAACGAAATTCAATGAAATAATCAACCTATCAAAATATAGGTAATGATGAAGTTCAAAAAGTTTTAAAACCATAGAAGATAATGATTTACAACCTCAATGACAACAATCCAGATACGAATATTGCATTGTAGTGCACCAATGCAATTGGAGAGAGAGAGAGAGAGAGAGAGAGAGAGAGAGAGAGAGAGAGAGAGAGAGAGTCGTGGTGTCAAATCCAATTTTGATTGAAATACAAGTATATGTAGACGATAATTAAGCGTTTTAAATTAGAATAGAGAGGAGGTAGCTAGGGTAGGGCAGATCTCCTAGCAAGCTTAAACTTCCTTCAACGGAGGTAGCGCACGAGTGATTTACTCTCTCTCTCTCTCTCTCTCTCTCTCTCTCTCTCTCATCACCTGGTTTGAGGGGGCTTGTGTACTCAAAACCGTGGTTTGCGGGGTGTCTTCCCACTTAGCTAAAATTCCGAATTTTCTATGGGTGACTGATTTTAGCTAAGTGGGAATGGTGCACAGGTAAGGGTGTCAAAGATCAAAGGAAATTAATTACAGGTGAATTACAGTCTGTTCAATTATTGACCTTAGGTAAAGTTTTAATTAAATGAAAAAATAACAAATTTTTAAGATTATGTTTAAAAAAAAATAATCAATTAAATACATGTAATAGATGTAAATTTTAATAGTTAAAAAGGGTTTGTTTTATGATTGATCCTAGGTAAATTTTATTTTATTTGAAATTACTCAATATTCATTCTTTTGAGTGATGAGGTAAACAGACATAGTTGCATTAAAGGGGCATGGTCACGATTTTGGTCAAATTTTATTTTTCTATTTTTATTGTTTACAATGCTTTAGTAAGGCATTTCTAATGATCAACCAAACTTTGAGTGTCAGTTGTAGAGTTATAAGCAATTAAGATACAGAGCTCAAAATTCTTTGTTATTTAAACAAGGCTCGTGCCATGTTTTTGTTGACATTAGTTAAATATACCGTAAAAAGTTCTTTTTCAGGCTGATTTTTCTATCTGCCGATTAGCTTTGAACATAAACGAACAATTACTAGCATTTGTCACATTGATCTTAGGTCTAAACCTGGAAAATTCAAAATGTAAACAAAAACATTACCTGATCTTTATTTACATAACAAGGAATTATGAGCTCTGTATCTCACTTATAACTCGACAACTGACGCTCAAATTTTGGTTGACTATCGGTATTAGAAGTGCCCTACTGAAGCATTGTAAACATTAAAAACGGAAAAGTAAAATTTTGACCAAAATCGTGACCATGCCCCTTTAAAATTAATTCTGAATACAATCATAGGCAACAACAAACTTTCTTAAGCATTTATAACTTATTTTGAATATTATATAGATGTACTTTGGTGTGTTGTTATTTAGGCAATCGCTTGCCAGGCCTATTGAATTTACTTATTTTTTTATGAATTATTTATTTTTTTTAAATTTTATTTCATTTACTCAATTTATAAATATTAAACCTTTCAATAGATAGTACTTAAATTAAAATTTTTATAGCACTGTAAATCCATATTGTCAAAAATATATCTAACAATATATCACAAGTGATTTTTATACAGGTAGTACATACCTAAAACAGATTATACTCAGTGCTCACTCAGGTGTGAAAATCACAATTTTAGCTAGGTGGGAATAAGAATTTTAGAATTTTAGCTACGTTGGAATAAACCGTTTGCGGACATGCATTTCCTTTTCCGTGAGGGGGGTTTGGGGTATCTGTGATGTCTTATACATCAGCTAGCGATAATGATAATCATAAAAAAAAACATTAAATTTTCTGAAAATTGTTTGCGGTTGGGTTGTGCCAATGATTTTTTTCAGTATATAAATTTCGGGGTGGGGGGGTGGGGGTGGGATGGGGGTGGGGGGTTATATTCCTCATTCCGGTTTGTCAGTTATTCTGTCCCCACTTCGTTTTCCCTTCGTTTTCCAGGCCTTTTTTTCGTTTTGGTTCGGCGAATTAATTTCAAACATTCTGTGAAGCTTTATAACGATGCCCTACAGATAAATAATGAGTAGTTCTACTTTTGATCAACAGGTATATTTACGTACTTAATTTTAAATCTGACTCTTATGATCAGGTTAGATTTGTTATTTGGTGTTCCAATAAATAAAGGTACATGTAAGAAAAGAGAAGACGGGACTTTTTTGCGCAGATCCTACTGTACCATTCATCCAACACAGCAATTAGCACTCATCGATTTCGACTTGCGTTCCTTTTTTATCCACTGGTTTTAAAGTTAATAATTTTTGAAAATATTTCGTATTTTGACTCATTATAAGCTGTTTACTTAGGAAAAGGATCTTAACATTTTGAAATTTTTTCTATTAATTAATAATCACGTATGATGTGATAATATCTCAATGATTAGTTTATAATCAAGTCGTATGACTGTATACATAAAAAACGATAAGTAATGATTATATTCATTGGTGAACCCGGACTGATAATTTATATTTATATTAAAACATATTAGATACTACTCTTCATGCGCGGATTTAGAGGGGAGGGGGTCAGGGGGTCTGGACACCCCCCCCCCCCTCCTCGGGAAAATTGAAGCTTATTAAATTTACATAGTAAAATTATTGAAAATTTTTACAACAGGGGTGAATAAAACCCGGGTTTAAACTATTGATGGCGAAATATCCCAGAGTTCAAACGCATCAGGTGGGAGTACACACAGGGCGAATAAAATCACTTAGAACCTCGAAACACACTGCATTATTACTAGTCTAATTATATATTTTGTGTGAAAATAAATACAAATAATTATTTAGTTAGGGAGAACATAGCATTTATTTGTATGTAAGAATATGTACGGATGATCTTTATTTAGAACAGTGTGATGTCGCTAGGATACAGGTTTTCTGATCCGTGATTTTATTGGTTAATTAAGATATTGAATCTCGTATTTCGAATCTTCGAATCTCGTATTTTGAATCTCGAATCTCGAATGAGCCTTCTGGGCTTTCATAAATATATAACTCAATTTGAAACAAGCAAATTAGATCCTGATAATGTACACGCAGGACAAACATGTATTTAAAGTGATAAAAACCATAAATCCATGTATACTGGATAAGAACGGTTCGAATAAATGAGAAAAAAAAATATAAGCAAGTACCTTGATTATTTTGACAGCTACGATTGTTTTCCCGCTTCCTGTTGGGGCTATTATAATACAGTTCTGACCTCGCTGAGCTGGCAAAGCTAATTCGTTCTGATACAGTCTTTCTTCAAATGTCTCCAAACTCATCTCCTGGTCGTCTGAAGACACGTGTCCTTTTTATAAATATTTGAAAAGGGTTTATAATGTATATGAAAATTTTCAAATTAATTAAAATTTTTTTTTTCCTCTTTATTACATACTGTTTTCATCCGCCGATAACGCTGATGCAGTTTGGTGTGTCTTTTTCAATTCAGTTTCATCCTCATTTTTGTCTTTGGCCTCTACGACTACTTTTGCATTCGTAATTTCTACATCATGAATATCTTGAATATAGGTCTTGTTTTTCTGAACTGGTTTTAGATTATCAGTTTGTGAATCATCAGAAAGAAGACTACTGGGGTTCAGTGACTGAACTGGTTTTAGTTTGACAGCATCTGAATCCCCAGAAGAAAGAAAACTAGTGCAGCTCAGTGGCGGTGCAGATTGTAGTTCTATCTCATTGGAACATTGGACAGGTGTTGATAATTTTGTAACCTTTACATCCACATCTATTAAACATATATATTACTGTAAGTCTACAAACAGAGAAAGATATATAAATCGTCTTCAGTCCTTCTGACAACAAACTGATTAATGAGGTAACATGTGAGCTATAAAAGCTTATCTACTTTAACAATGGGTATCAGGCTTTCCATATCCCCCCCCCCCGAAACCTAGTCAGCATTTAAGCATATATATTTCGTAAAAGAATAATATTTCATAAGAAAAACACCCCCGCGAAACCCAGGTAATAAAAATAATATTTTGGAACTTATATATTTCTTTCACACCAAACGATAACAAGCCAATACGAGGAGTCCTATTCACAATCAAAGCACATAATGTACTATTAGGAGTTGAACTTTCAAACTTATTCAAGAAAAATAGTTTCTATATAAAATCAAATTTAATTTTGTACGTTTTAAATATTACAGGAGCATTTATCACTGGTTTGAAATAAACTAAATGCATTAATTTTCTTCTATAAGCTACGTATGCCCCAACCTTCTGCCTCTTAAATTATTTATGAAATCGTAGATACGCACTGACCTATTGTAAGATTGAAAATACATAATGAACCATTATGTTCATAAAAGTAAAACATAATTTTGTTTAAAACCCATACTGTTATAGTTTACCATTTCTTTTTAGATATGAAGTTCTAGATTCTAGATATTGTCTCTAGTCACAAATGAGTAAATAAGCACACGCGTTACGTTCTAGGGACATTGAACATAATGAACATAAGTTCAACTCCTGATATGATGGCAAAAAATATTTACTACATCCGATGTCAGAAACTGATGAATAGATGGATGGATGGAAAGATAAATGAAACAAAATATTAACAACGCTTATGAGTAACTTCTCATAGTGCGTGGAAATAATCCCGTAAGTACAAAACTTTGTCATTGAGTTTGTTACAATACGATAAAAAGTAATGATTTTTAAGACTTTCGATGTTTTCTTTAATAAGGTCATTTGAATAAAGTTTAAAAATCAGAGTATGAAAATTAACTACCAATATTAATTTATGATCCAATTAGTAATCATCGTTTAATAACATAAAGGAATTTGATGTATCTTTGTAAAACTGTACTTCTTGTCTTACGATACTAAGCGGAGAGATGGAATAAATTAATGATGTCAAATTGTTTACATTACCCATAACACAGGTGGTTGTAATAGCTTGAACACGCGTGTTTTCCAATGTTTTTCTTTTGTTCCATTCTAAAATATTCAAATTTGATTTGCAATTAATGAATTCAAACGTTAAAAGTATATGTCAGATAGGAAATTTAAATGTTCACCTACCTAAAGCAAACACATGGTCGATTTTCTCAACAAGATCATCGTATTTTGTCAAGCACAACACTTTTAAGAATGAGGTGTACCAGTTCTCGGATTTCCTCCAGATTCTGTCCAAGAGAACTATCATTCCGGCCATAGGACCCTTGTTGTCCATTTCAGCCTTGATGTGCTCGGTATCTGACTGTTCGATTATTTTTTCTTGGCTTTCCAACAAACACAATAAATGGTTTGGATTTACTCGTTCAACCAAATCCATTTTTAGCGGTCCAAGAAGATTTTTATACTTTCGGTAGACATCACTGTTAACTTCCTCGCCTCTTAAAGCTTTTGCCACATACTGGTAGCCTATCATAAAAATAAACATACAGATATTGTGCCATACATTTTAAATACAAATCAGTTGCTTTGTATTCAATCGTGTTTCATTGAAATGAAATAGTAAAATTCAACATACCTTTGCGATCCAAGATATCAACAAATTTTGTCCACCTGACACTGCTACTACTTCCATCAATCGCAGACAAGAGATATTCCATTGCAAGAGTTGAGCCTTTTTGGTTCCCAATCTCGACGATTTGCTCGCGTTCTCCTTTTAGAGTAAAACATTGTTTATGTTAATATTTAATTTTTTATTCCATATGTACAGTACTTTGCTTACCTCTATAACAGCTCTTTTGACCCTTTTCAGATATGTTAATTATTTATTTTTTTTCAATCGCACCTCTCAACTTTATATCTGTATCATATAAGAAAGCATCATTTTGTATAATTTTCTCTGAGGTTTAAGGATATTATATTAGAAAACATTCTTTCTACATTTTCACATATAGGCTTTGCGAACCTCGTGTGTCTCAGCCTATAGACTCAAGGTCACAGTTTAAACACAATTGAATATACACTGCAGACAAAAGATATGTGTACATCATTGCTAAACGCTGACATGCAAAGACAGGCAAACACCTATTGATAATAGACCAAGCCAAAATATGTGATCAATAAAGCTTACTTAAATTAAATCTCGGTACTTGGTGCCTTATTTTTTCATAAGAATGTTTTTATATGCAAAAGTTTAGATATAGTAAACACATCGGCAACTAAGTATTTTTGTGGTTGCCTTTAGAAAACAATGTAAAATCATTATACATTAAAATGCTAAATGACACAGCCTACGTGTACAAATGACGTCATCCAGGTAATGCACAACGTCGTTGACCTTAACACATCGAACAACCAGAGGTCTGTATAATTCCACAAGCTTTGGTGTTTCAATAGAATACAGACAGCACTTGATGCTTGGCATGTTGTCAATCGAGCTTGAGGGCTCCCTGGATAAATGGTCTGCCATCGCACCCTTTTCGTTGGCGTTTCTTTTATAATTAATAATAATAATTTTATAATAATTATAATATTAATTATGATTACATATATGATAACAATACTACTAGTAATATATGCGTTGATTATATACTAAAACAGTTCTACAGTTTTTAAAAAGAAAAGGGATGAACCTATGCAAACATAATAGAAAATTATCACTGAATTCGCACTTTACAAAATTATTGTTTCTTGGTCGATACCGTGGTGATAAACACACTTATCTTCTTTCTGCTATTACATATTTTGTGATGAAATATCTTAAAATGTAAAGGTAGATTTATCCTTGGGCGACCAAAATACAAAACAGAAACAGATTTTGTATATGTCAAATGAAAAAGTTACGAACCTCTAAGAATACTCTGACAAATCTATGTTTATCCCTTTGATCTTTGAGTTGACCCCACAGAGGGATTAAGTAACTCAATTTTATTGCAAAGAGTGGATATTAGTACATTGTCTGCCGAGCACTACTTCCCATAGTAGATTAGTCTGTAGTTGATATTATATGTCGATTACTATTCTGTATCAAATAAATTCAGACAGTTCGAGACCTATTAGGACCGGAAACAGATAACAATTAAAATGTTGCACTTAGTAAATTATTCCAGAGAAACTTTCAATTAATCGCTAATTATTACCGAGCGCAGCGAGAGGCGTTAATGTTAACACGTGTATATAAGAAAATCAGTGAAAAATAGAAGTTGAATCAGGGGTACTAAGGGCTGAAAAATTTTCTTCCAGCTCATGGGCACCGCCATATTGGTCGCCATTTTGTCCGACAAAGGTAACTCATTCATTAAATGAGTGGTGCTTTGCTATATTTATTGTCCATTAACTCTATTAAAAACTTTCCAAGTTTTCAATGAAAAGTAATTTAAATTAAAATGATTGACGTTGCAAACGAGATAAGTTTCAACAGTGCTTTAATCAGAAAATAAGACTAGTTTCACGTATGTCTTATCAAATTATAAGATGGAAAATAAAAACATTAACATCAAGGAACCGATCTTTTAGACACTGAATAAAGTATAAATAGATACTTTTATTAATTTACAAAATAGATAAGCATTGAAAGAAGAAATAAAAAATTCTCGGAATAACGTACTTTTCTTCGGCTATTTCCGAAGACACAACTTTTACGTTTTACGTATGAAACATGACGTCATAATGTAGACTGAGCACGCGACGTTTAGTTTAACTTTGGCTTATGATTTGAGTAGGCAGGTGGATCCTACTGTCTGCGTTTCAAAGCATAAAAATCTGCGCTCGGCCCAACGGTCACACCGTTTGCATATCAATGGACTATAGAAATATAGATAATTACGATTTTAACAACTCACCTTGCTCCGTTTTGTAGTGTTATTTCTCTGTCATGACAATTTCCTATCAAATCAGGAAAAAAATATCACGTAAAAACGAAAGAGAAAGAAGCAGTAGTTAGAAAGGAAGCTATAAATAGACGAATTTCTGAAAATCCAACTTTTTCTATTAATAGAACCTGGAATGTTACATGACGTTAGAGATATCCAGCCTTGAATGTTCGTCTGCGTATATTGGTTTATCTGAATATCTTATTTAATTTTTTTAACTTTTAAGAATTATTTCACAATCAAAATAATATAATAATTGTTGTAAACTGAAACATTATCTTTTGTGGAAATAACATTTATTAAACAAGAGGCCCATGGGCCACATCGCTCACCTGGGTAACAATAGGCATGATAAAATAGCTTAATGGAGTTATAATACAAAGTATCTGGACAATGTGGTATAATACATGTCGATCCTGTATAAATAACAATCCATTTTCCCCTGGATATTCTTATGTTTATAATCAAGTCCCTTTTCTAACTGGATGATTTTATAGTCATATGACATGTTGAGCATTGCAGTTCTAAAAACAATTCTAAACAATTGTTTATATATGGGATATAAACCTACATCAAACTCTGAACCCCTTGTGAGACCCAAGAATCGTCCAGGGGCCAGAGTCTAAACAATTTTAAAGAATCAGCAATATGTCAAAATGCTTGCATATAAGTAAAACCATAGATGATAACATTTCCGTTTTTGTGAATAATCATGTTTTCCTTTGTACGATTGGATCCCCAATGTGGCCCCACCCGACTCTTCAAGATTTTGATAATAACGAATTTGAATCTACACTATCTGAAGTTGCTTCCACTAAAGTTACAGCTTTTCTAAGCAAATGGTTTCTGAGAAGAAGATTTTTAAAGATTTACTCTATATATTCCTATTTAAAACTTCGACCCCCATTGTGGCCCCACCCTACCCCCAGGGGTCATGATTTTCACAACTTTGAATCTATACTACCTGAGGATACTTCCACATAAGTTTCAGCTTTCCAGGCTGATTGGTTTCTGAGAAGAAGATTTTTAAAGATTTACTCTATATATTCCTTTGTAAAAATTCGACCCCCCCCCCATTGTGGCCCCACCCTACCCCCAGGGATCATGATTTTCACAACTTTGAATCTACACTACCTGAGGATGCTTCCACATATGCCAAATGGTTCTTGATTCTTAAAGAAGATTTTGAAAATTCACGAAAATTTTCAATAATTTCTAATTATCTCCCTTTGTAAAAGGACGTGGTCCTTAATTTTCACAACTTTGAATCCCCTTTGCCTAAGGGTGCTTTGTGCCAAGTTTGGTTGAAATTGGCCCAGTGGTTCTTGAGAAGATGTTGAAAATGTGAAAAGTTTACAGACGGACAGACAGACAGACGGACAGACAGACGGACGACAGACAAAATGTGATCAGAAAAGCTCACTTGAGCTTTTAGCTCAGGTGAGCTAAAAAACGAAATCTTATGGTGTTTTTTTAGATGTGTTAAAGAAGAACATAATTAAAATAAACGTTTTATGAAAACGTGTCTGGCTAAATTCTAGTAACTTTAAATAATAATAACTAGGGCGTGTATTGTATTTTAAAATAAGGCCAAAAATAGTATAATTACTTAGTCAGAGAGCGAGATTGGTGGGGTTACTGATGATGCTTTTGTCAATGAAATTGATTTATATTAACCCCCATTGAAAGATTGATTTATTTAAAGTTCATCTAGATGGAACGTTGATAAGTTTGGATAAAGGCATTTTATATGAATAAAATATTTTGAAATGAAAGATAATTAATTAAGGAACTACCATTTCAGAAATCAGAATACTTTTTAAAAATGTTTTCTCATCGTGATTTATGTAGTTAACAACATGTAGAAATATTCATTTACAGCACTAGTCTATAAAGCTCACCAGTATAAGACAAGGTGATTATGGACTCAAATAAGACTTCTTTTGAAGATAATGAGTTATGATCCTCCTCAACAACTGTCACTTCTGTAAATATTACAATTTGTTAGGCATTTATCTTACACAATGCATTGGAAAATTAATGAAACGTCTTTTCTTTGTGCCTTTAACTTTAAAACATAAAAGAGTAAATATTCACGGAGTGAAATTTAAAATAATATTTTATAAACAAAGAACATCAGCAAAAAGTGATGTTTAAGTTATCATTTAGCTGATAACATGAAAAATTAAAGAAGATATTAACTAAAGAAGTTTCGATTTTTACAAAAGTAATCTTAATTGTACAAATTTAATGTCGAGTGGATTAATGTTATTGTTGTTAAAAGTTGAACTGATACGCATGAAATTAGAACGATAAAGACTAAAATGTAAACAATAAATTAGCAAGTTTAACCAGAATAAGGCTCTCCTGCTGTGAAACATGTGAAGTATACTTCTGTCTTACCAATGTTCGGTGTTGGATCTCCGTCACTAATTTCATCTATTTTTAGAAGTGTATCTAAACCATTCTTCTTCAATACTCTCTCAAATTCAATAACATTGTGGTCATCTTGTAGAACAAACTGAAGAAATTGACTCATTCTTTGTCTGCGTTGTCCATTTCGCGGCAAACATTTATCTCTTATGCCATCAACATCTCCAATACACTTTGGTAATGTTTCTCTAACTAATGCCATCTGCATTTCATTTAGGATGTGTTGATAGTTAGATGTTATAACTTTTCTGATATTTTCTACAATATAAATACAGAAAAGTATTATTTAAAAACATATGCAAAAATACGTAAAATCTTTAAAACAAGGTTTTATGTACATGCAATACGTATATAGACAAGAGGCCCAGGGGACACAACGCTCACCTGAGCAACAATAGACATTATTCTGATCAATTCAGTATTACAGTATCAAAATCAAAATATTTTGACGGTAGATCTTGTACAAAAAGTAAAACAATCAGCTAATTTTTACCTATATATTTTTAAGGTAAATACTAAGCCCTTTTTTGTTTTAGTATTTGTGAGAATATATTCTCTGTTCCTTTATCACAAGATTTTTTCTATTCTTAAATAAAAATCACCCTTTGTGGCCCAATTTGTTTTCCGGGGAATCATGGTTTGATCAAGCTTTAATTTGCTTTCACACATGTTTCCGCTTTTTCCAGAAGATTTTAAAAAAAGTTTTCACTTTATCTTCGTATATCAAAATTTAAGCCCCTCCCTCAATTGTAGCCTAACCATACCCCAAGGATTATGATTTAAACAAACTTAAATGTACACCACATCAGGATGATTCCACCCAAGGTTAAGCTTTTCTGGCCAAATGGTTTTTGAGAAGAAGGTTTTAAAAGTTTTCTCTTTATATTCTTCTGTGAAACATGACCCCCCCCCTCCCTATTATAAACCCACCCTAACCCCAGGGACCATAATTTGAATAATTTTTTAATTAACACCACCTTAGGCTGCTTTCACCTAAAATTAAGCTTTACTAGTCGAATAGTTTCTGAGATTTTTAAAGATTTTCTCTTTAAAATTCTATGTAAAAATACACCCCCTTTGTGGCGCCACCCTTCCTCCAGGGACCATGATTTGAATAAACTTGAATTAACATCAACTGAAGATGCTTTCACATAAATCTAAGCTTTACTGGTAGAATAGTTTCAGAGAAGATTTTTAAAGATTTTCTCTATAAAATTGTATGTAAAACTACACCCCCCTTTGTGGCGCCACCCTTCCTCCAGGGACCATGATTTGAACAAAATTGATTTTACCTTACCTGAGGATGCTTCTACTCAAGTTTAAGCTTTTTTTTTTTTTTTTTATAAAAGGTATTTGAGAAGAAAATTTTTGATTAATACCAACAATTTTCAATAATTCTAAATTATCTCCCCTTTTAAGATGGTGTGGCCCTTCATTTCAACTAACTTGAATCCCCTTTGCCTAGTGATGCTTTGTGCCAAGTTTGGCCAAGTAGTTCTTCAGAAGATGAAAATGTGAAAAGTTCAGGACGACGGCAACGACGACAACAACAACGACAAAAAACGAACAATTTTGATAAGAAAAGTTCACTTGAGCCTTCGGGTCAGGTGAGCTAAAGCAATTACCTGCTTTGCTGTGGATGTCTGAGGGGTCAATCAACTCAACAATGTCAAAATACTCAAGATCCTTTAGAGCGATCATAAAATCCTCCACAACCCCATTATTTCCAGCTTCAACCAATGATAAAATCTTTTCAACTCTTTCTTTACAACTACGCGCATTATTAACCGAGTGCATGATATTATCTGGCAAGTTTGTAGATTTTGACAATAGCGATGCCAAAGCCCTTGGCTCTAACTCTGAGACAAGAACATTACTGTGAATTTTCACTCGTTTTTTTATTAGGGCCACCTTTGAAAGGCTGGTATCTAAAATTAAATAAAGGAGGTCATTTTCATTATTGCATTTTTTCCAACAACATTATGTTGAACGATTGGAATAAATTCTAAAGGATTTTATCACAAACCTTGCCTTTCTTTACACGACTTTGCGTACTGAACTTGGACCTTGATTTTCAGTGGCTCTTCTTCATCAATAATGTCTTCAACTTTAGCCTTTTTGAGGATTCTAAAAATCATTTCCAATAGTTTGTTATTGTCTTTAGCATTTAGCAAGGTTTGAGCAGCTTCGTCAGTGACTGGTCTTAAATGAAGAATTATGGAACCAAAGTAAATATCCTCAGCTATCATTTGTCCATGAACAATGGCTTCCTCCAGAATCCCAAAATTAGGAGACTGAATACGGTTATATAAATTTTCTTCTACATGTGCTCTACTGCAATCCTCTATCGACATCCGCACGGATATATTTTCATTGAGTACGCCATCTGAAATTAGATATTTCAATTTTCTTCTGCAAGTCATATGGGATATCACTTGAATTGTTACTAAATAGTATTCTTATTCAAGGCTTTATAAGTGTTGATTTTAAATTTAAAAAATCGTTTCTTAAAAAACAATTCGGTCAAAAAAGCTAAAACATGTGTGGAAGCTTCATTAGGTAGTGTAGAAATCATAATCTCTGGGTGTAGGGTGGAGCTACCAAAGGGGGTTGAATTTTTACAGAAGAACATAGAATTTAAGGAAACTCATTGGGCCCTTCATTCTTTTGTGTTGAATGACATCCTGCCTTCAACGGTTATCAATATCTTCTTTTGTCAAAAAGCTAGGAGAATGTTATGTTTTACCTGGTACTTTTTTTATACTGTGCGATAATCTCCATTTAAATGTTTCAATTGACTCTAAAAAATCCAAAAACAAAACATGGTTAAGACTGTTGTATAATACAAACAATCAAAGGAAAGAAAACGACATGTTTTATTTCATAAAATATGATCACACATACCAGAAGTTCCAACTTTTGGGGCCGGCCTGTCACAAAGCTTCTCAAGAATATAATTGTATTCCTCTTTTTGAAGAATGTGTAAGAAGAAATGAAAACAATCGTTCCTGTTTTCCTTTATTGTTTTTAAAAGGCGTTTAATTTGTTTACTTCGTAGACCACTTTCTGTAATTTTGTCATGAGCAATAATTTCCATTGCTCTCTCCTCAAACAAGAGGTCGCTATGATCGAAAGGATCCAGTTCATCATTCAAAACTTCTTCATGTTCTTGAAGACACGAGATTTCCAGGCTTCGTAAATTGGTAGGCAAATTAGGTTTACCTGATAGGAATATTGAACACATGTACTTTTATGCTATCACAGTGCAATTTGGGGTTAATTATAATAATATAGATTTAAACCAAAACATGTTGACATTAGTATGAAAGTATATGGTTTCACTGGTGGATTTAAATTCAATAAATCAAACAGGTTTATGAAGCAGCAAGTGTATCTTAGCATATCCAGTGAGTATTTGAAAAATGATGCTATCTTAAGGGTATACACAGTTTTGTCATTAATTTAAAGTATTTAATCTACATTGAAATATTACCATGTCGGCATTGTATTAAACTGAGATTGTGTATTTAAAGATCATATACGTGTACATGTTTTTAAATTTAATAAAAAGTTTGTTTTATTTGTTGCACATTCCATATACAATCATTTATCAAATTAATAGATGTTGATGAAACTAAAGCAAACAATACCTCTCTCCTTTATATTAGCGCTCCGTTCTTTCATAGTTTGTAGCAAATCTTCTCTTTTCAAATCCACTTCAACAACTCTTAAAAGTTCCATGCAGGCAGAGTCTCCTTTCATCAGAAGAATTTTAAGCAGCTTGGATTTCTGGCGTCTTGCACCAAAACAACACTCTATGTCAATGATATTTGATTCATCGAGTATGTGCTCCATAGTGACTGTAGCAATATCAGTTCCTGGGAGTTCCTCTTGGAGAAGAGTAAAGTTGTGTTGTATGCAATGAGCATGGTCGGCTAATAGAAGTGTAATGTTGAAATGTATGATATGCTAACGACATATTTTAAAAATCATATAAGGTAAACAATTAAATGTTTAATTTACATTTACAAAAATAGAAAAAATAAAAATCATTTACAGGTGATGCTTGATGTTTCTTTGCCCTGTTGTAATACGCCCAGCACTTCCAAATACTTCAAAGACTGTAATGTGTAACCAAAAGGTGCATACAACTTGTTCTTTTTCAATATATTCAAAAGACACTTCAGTCGTTTCCATTTCTTGGGACATTCAGTCACATTGTCGTGGTCACTGACGGTAATATGACCAGCTTGAAACATTTCATCTGCAATTTCACGAGGTTCGAGTTCCTTGTAAAGGATAGCAAAATGTTCCTGCAACAATGCATCACTTAATGGCACGACAACTGTAAAATCAAACAATCTGAATTTATATTAAAAGCCTATTAAAGAAGGCACTTTAGTGAGGCATAAAAACACAAAAAGTGAAATGTATTTATTTTCATACATTACCTAATAGATCTGATGATGAATTTTCTGTGTTTTCCTGTACTTCGACAATTTTTTCAGAAATATGTCTAAGGCAAGGCATATTGTTGATAAATACAACAAATTCTTTGCATCTTCTCTTTTTGATAATTAGTTTGATTAGTTTTTCATTCCAAAAATGCTTACTCTTAGTTTTATATATATAGTCTTCTTTTTCTTTCTCATGCAATAATTCTCTCTGAATCAATTCATCTTGCAAAGACTTAAAATCAAGGTTTTCTTTCAGGAAAACAAATAACCTTCTAACAGCCAATGCGTCTAAGCATTCTGAAATGCAAAGAGTGTTTAAGCGTTTAAAAGCAAATGAATGAAATGTAATAATATCAAAAATAAAAATATTATTTGTATTAACTACATTGCTAAAAATAATAAAGTTGCAGAACGCTGAACTCTAGTAAAAATTATAATTTTAAAGGAAAAAAAAAATAGACAATCTCATATTTCCTAACCTATTCAAAGACTACAATTTAACACACTCAATAGTTTAATTGTTTCAATCATAATTCTTTTTAAATAATGTTTTAATATAATTTTTGTGCAGATTGTGAATTGTATTATTTGATGAAAGAAAATTTTCCTTTTTGTCCTTCATAGTTTGTAGACTTATGATTGCAAAACTAGCATCCAATCCAGCCAATATTATTTAATGTTACAAAATAATGAATGATATAAACTGTTGTTATATAATCAAATAAACTTTATTGTTCGTACTTTGCATGTATTTAATTTTGTGCTGCTTTGTTTATATTGGATGACAAAACATTTCGTGGATCACGTAAAACACACCGTTCCAGGCATGCGTTAATTCTTGGACAATGAGTAAACCAATACACCACGTTGTCATATCTATTACACTGTTTAACATCTGTATTCGTGAATTAGCCATGCTATAAGTTCAACGATAATTTGTGCCCAATGAAAATTGATTTAAACATGGTAATGTAACAATTCAAATGAATTTAAATTGTAATGCATTGTATGCATTGTATATCTAAGGTTTTTGGTAAATTATCGACATGTTTACATTTGTTTCCAATGCATATGAGCTATACAAATATTTATACCCAAAGTTAAAAAGTAAAGTTACGATTTTAGTACACTAGGTACCATACAATATGTACAATAAAAATTATTGCCTCAGTCAGTTGTAAGTACAATATTTTTTCGAAGGATAGTCAACATTATCATGCCCTGAACTTGAATGCAACAATTAATAAACAATACTATATTCACCAGACATTTATATTTTGTTGGGATAAAATGCAATTTTGATATTATTTTCATAATCATGAGTAAGAATGCCCCCTCCCCAAGAAGAGAGGTACATCTGCTTTAAAGATTATAGTAAGTTATCGTGAATATGAAGGAAATTTACCTTTTTCAAGAGATCTCATTCTGGATTCTACAACATGAAATTAAAAAAACCCCATTATAATTATATATTTGCAAAGGAATTTCTTTACATAATTTGCAAACAAATATTTCTCGCGATGACCCTTTTCAATATCCGTGTAACATTGCGCATCTATAATTCAAAAAGATCTATAATTCAAAAAGATCAATGACGAGATTCCATATAAAATTCTTAGCAAAATGTATCTGAGTACGAATATGGATAAAACTATCTCGGACAGTTCCTTTGATATTCTTTGTATCTAAACTAAATGCAAAATAAGTTTTAAAAAATGCAAAGTCATACAAAGCATCATTTGATGTTATCATTAATACGTTATCCGGACTTGTATGCACTTTGATGAATACAGACAACTATTATATGCTTACCTTGCGAAGTTCTATAATGATATTTTATTTTCATGCATGGCAAGTCCCTACCAAGACCAAAAACAAAATACTGTAATAATAAGCGAAGCTAAAAATAAACTATTTATTAGGAAATTCATATAAATGTATTTATAGTATTTGAAAAATGATCAGAGTATATTTTTAGCCAACCTACCTGATTGCCGTCCTCAAGGAGAATCTATCTATACTTATAAATTAAGGCATTTTGCAATTAAACTACAAAATGCCTGCACCAGAGTACTTGCTTACACCTTTGGTATTTCAACACATGTGAGATGATGTCCGTAAGGTATAATTGAATTTTAACTGATAAGTTATTATTGTGAAATTAATCAAAAACCTACTTTCATTTTCGATAAACAAGCCCGAAATAGCAAAAATGAGAGTAAGGTGGTGGACACGCTTTGGCGGATCCAAGTCAGAGATAGTCTCGATCAAAATATATACTTGGAATGAAATAATATTGAATAATATATCAGAAATTCGACTTCTTGATATTAAAAAAAAATCGTTTTCTGATATCAAGAATTTAAATTTCTGATATCCATTTTCTGATTTAAAGATTTCGAATTTCTCATATCAAAAAATTCATTTTCTGATATCAGAAAAGAACAAGGTTCACTTGTGATCAAAATCGGCCCCGTCTCAAAAGTTTATCATATATTTCTCAAACATAGCCTAGGAAACGCCATTTGAGAATCAGCTTAATTTTTAATTTTTTATCCTAGCATTAATAGTTTTCAGTGTAGAGCTGTTGAAAAATACTATTGTTTTTCGTGTCAGGTGCACCAGAAACGTCATGACGTCATTATTTTTTATGATAACGTCGCATGCATACAAATTGTTCAGTATACATGTATACTCGAGATACCGAGATAACCTTCATTCTGCATTCATTTTAATTTGCGTATATACATTGTATTTAAACAATCTTTAGAGAAAATCATTTCAGATAACACTGATAGAAAATACCGATAGACAATTCTATCTTGTGATGCAATCAATCCTTTCGGGTTTTACGGATCATATGCGTTTTATGTTTTTCTTTCGGTGAGATTATCGATGTGCATTATATACAAAAAAAATTTGATCCGTCTCATTTCCGCCTTACGTATTCAACTAATACTTACAGTTTAAATTACATGTCAAATTATTTTAGCGATATTAATGTCACAGATTGGCCGTGCTGGTTGTCAGAAAGAATAACTAGTTAAACATTTTACTACATTTTAATACAGTACAATACATTTGTTTATCATGTAATTTAGTTTTTACAGAGAAAATATTTAAGTTTTGTGTCACTTATTGGCTGGTCCGTAATGGCGGCCTCGGTGAGCTCACAAACCATCCGTCCGTGTATCCGTGTTATACAGGCCAAAGTTGGTGAATCTTAACTGTTGAATGTTTAGGGTGGTTCCATTTTCCTAAAGGCTGAGATCCTTGAATACTGAAATATTGTGGTTCTGGTATTTGGTAATACTGGATACTGGAATACTCCAAATTGTGGTACTGCAATACTGGGATCTATTAATAGTATACATATCAAAACTGTATATACCATACATTGGGTTTATATACTATGCACGTTTTTCCACATACATATACATTACTTTACACATATACTTTACATGTATTTACTTATATTATACATGCATACTTTTACTCATGTTTGTACTAATATATTTTTTTACTGTTACATGTATATTTATACTTGTACTTTTACACATACTATATATATTATGCAAATAGCATGTTTACTTGTACACTGAATTCACGCAATTACTGTACACACTTTTTACAATGTTTACGCAGCATTGTTACTCTACAGCTTTGTATACTTTATAAACATAACCAGTTTAATGTATGTAAACAATATTTTAAGTTTAAAACAACTTTATGGAACAAATGAACAAAAAAAACACAAAAAGGAACTTGGCTGTCATTGCAACTGTAATTAACAATAAACAAACTTTAAAATAAAACTCTCTTACCTCAGAAGTGAGAAGAACCTGGTTAGAATATGCTCAGATGTAAATACTTAGTTGAACAAACTCTAGTACAGGACAGCATGTCCTTCTCAGGTGCCTGCTACGTCCAAACTGACTACACCAGCACGGGTCATTAAATGCCTAACCAGTTGGGTGAGTTTAAAGGTACTATAAATAAATCTATGGACACCCGATTTGGATTAAAATATATATACAGGTAAAAACTATGGCAAACAGTTTGGACATTAAATGTGACAATTAGACATTTCTTTTTGTAGTAAATGTTAACCCTTATCGTATAATATCATGGGAATTACATTACAAAAACTAGCGCATTTGTCACACCGGTGAACCAGGGCACCGATTTTTACTTGCATTCACCTATTCTTGTTCTGTCTACCTTCAATCAAACCTCGATATTTTTTCTCAAAATAATATTCTCAATCCAAAGAATATAGTATCGTTTATTATAACAGTTTAACTAAATATTATGTTAATTTTGGTCTATTCCGGCGATTATGGCATGCCTTTTCATTCGCCATATAAGGTCGAAATTCGACAAACTTGTAAACTTTACATGTCAGATGTGCTATATCCGATGATGAAGATACAAATGCAGAAAATATGAATTAAAAATATGCAAAGTCGAAGGTTAAATTAACTAACAAAAACAATAAAGCTGCAAAATGTGCTTAATATAAAGGAACAAAGTCAAATCTTGAAGTGTTTATGTCCAGATTTTTTATAGGTTATAGGATCAGGATTACACACATTCATACCAAGGCTCACACACCAACACCATGCGCGGATTTAGAGTGGGGGGTCGGTCCCTGGATAATGAAAATTATTAAATTTACATTGTAAAAATATCGCAAATATGCCTCGGACCCCCCCCCCCTCCGGCAAACACAATTATCCTTCGGACCCCGCGGGAAAATTTTTCTGGATCCGCACATGAACACAATTGCATATTCGAACTTACAAGATTACAGGTCTGGATTTTTGAACACGATTACCCTCCATACTTTTTATTATTTGCAACTTTTCCTTCATTCGTTAAAGTTTGCTTTCTTTTTGTATAATACACAGGGATATTATCGTTTTCCTGTGCCAGGCAGAGAGAGAGAGAGAGAGAGAGAGAGAGAGAGAGAGAGAGATTTTGAAGAAAAAAAATTACTAGTCAAGTGGACCGGTGATTTGAAAAAAATTTACCGGTCTGAACAAATATTCACAGGTCCATATTTGGCTTTCAAACAAAAGATACAGAACAGTATTTAAAAATGACCAATTTATAAGTAGTCTAAGAGAAACTTTCCTCGAATCTCCACTCTTTACTTTTAATTTCTTTGCATTGAAAACGCAAGCATAGCTCAGTTGTATAAAAATAATATCTATAACAATGTACGGAAAAATATTTAAGGTATTTAAATACTTGTTATCATTATTCATTAATGAAATTAAAACAGTTTTTCAATGAACAATAAATTGGAAATTATAGATGTAAATAAATAGCTGTCTGAGACCTTATCGTAAGTATCTCATCTTAAAATTCTTCGTTAATTAGCCTATACCCTTACATATACAATTGGCAAACTAAGATCTTGTCAAGCATGAATCGATTTGTTAAATCCAATTAAAGGTGTTTGCAAACATTTATATTCTGCTTGTAAAGATGTTAACTTGTTGATTTGGTAGTTTTTATATTACCAGTCGTTTTGACCGATTAGATAAGGAAAATTACATTACATTTGAAATATTTACCAGTTTTGAGAGAAAGAGAGAGAGAGAGAGAGAGAGAGAGAGAGAGAGAGAGAGAGAGAGAGTGTGGAGTAAATTATAGTCCAGGATATATTTTAGAATTTACTTAGGTGTGGCTCAAATTTCACAGAAAATCCATTACCGTATATTTATATTAGGGGTTCGTTATGCTAAAAAATTGGGATTTTTCCGTTTTTGGAGATGGCTCGAAAAATTGCCCTTGCATCTGAGTTTTCGTCTGATAGTTTTTCGGCTTTACAGAAGTTTACAAGTTTTGCATATTACCATGTTGTAATTCAATACATTGAGAAATAGAAATAAATTATTGAACACATTAAGACAATAGAAAAAAATTAATACACGCGTACGCATGTCAAGATTTGGGGTTTGCGAGTAGCATTGGATTAATTAGTCATAACATACGTACATTAAAAACATATGGGTGGTGTTTTTTTGTTTTTGTTTTTGTTTTTTTTTGGGGGGGGGGGGGCAGGCACACATCGGAAAATGTATCGAACACATAAATCGACGCTTGACAAATGTATGGAAAAATATTACAGTCTAGTTTTGGAAACTTTCCTTTGAACGGTGACTATTATTTAGCGGTCGAAAATAAGAATACATCCC
>WFKH01011801.1:49469877-49499160 GCA_016163765.1 Magallana hongkongensis
TGTGGACCGGAAGTGACGGTTGACAAAATGAAAACTGTTAAACATATATTCTATCTAATGTCTATCATCCATGTTAGTTTCATTTCTTAGTCTCTTACAGGTTCTGAGATCTCGTTGTTACAACATTTGTTTAAAAAAGACAACCTGAGATATTTGAGATATCTCACCAGAAGTAATTTTTTTTTGCTTATTTATCATCGGATAGATGACATATGTAATCATTTATACTTATATTTCAATTCTGTGTTTAAAAAATTAAATGCATAAAAAAAATAATTTTAAAATGCTTCCGGTGACGACCGGAAGTTACGACGAACAAAACAAAATAGTTTAAACACATCTACACATACAAGTCTATCATCCCACAAAGTTTGAATGTGAAAGTCTTTATCGTTTTTGAGATCTCGAGGTGACAAGCTTCTTTGTCGCGGGACAGGAAACGGACAAACGGAAATGAAATTTGAAAAAATGAAAAAAACGCCTCGAGATATTATAATTATCTATCATTCCTAAAAATTTCAGGAAAATCTATCTACTCATCTCTGAGAAATTCTGCCGACAAAAAAGGGGAAAAAAATAATAATAATAAGAAAGAAAGAAAAAACCTTACAATCACTATAAGGTCTTCCGTTGGAAACGGAAGACCTTAATAATAATAAAACATTACAATCACTATAAGGTCTTCCGTTGGAAACGGAAGACCTTAACTAGAGTCTTGTTGCTATAGCAACAAAAAGGTCTTCCGTTCCTCATGTATAAATCTGTAAAAGAAATGCATTTCTTTTATAAAAAGAAAAA
The DNA here is from genome assembly GCA_016163765.1 of Magallana hongkongensis. Taxonomy (NCBI): domain Eukaryota; kingdom Metazoa; phylum Mollusca; class Bivalvia; order Ostreida; family Ostreidae; genus Magallana; species Magallana hongkongensis. The sequence goes on from WFKH01011801.1 coordinate 49,470,676, forward strand.
GGATATAATCGATACTGTGATTGAATCTTTCAGTAACTTTTTCTATGTGAAACTTAACAAAACGAGAAAAAGCCGTTTTTGAAATTTGCTCTGACGACCGGAAGTTAAGCCGGATCAAACGGAACATTGTAAACATATCTTCATACACTGTTCTAATTTTCCTTAAAGTTTGGATGCTTAAGCTTTTGTCAGTTATGAGATCTCGTTGAGAAAAGGTTTATTGTCTCTGGACAGGAAACGGACGAACATAATTGCTTAATGAAAAAAAATGTTAATATATCTTAAACATTTTTCTCTCGTACACTACTGTTTATCAATCTTACTGAAACAGTGTAAAAAAAACAGTTAAACTTATTAACAATGTCATTTGTTTGAACCTTTCCGGTGAGGACCGGAAGTGACGGCTGACAAAATGAAACACGTTAAACACATCATCTATCAAATGTCTATTACCTACGTAAGTTCTGTGTTTTGATCACTAACAGTTTTTGATTAACGGCTGGTACACAATTTTGTATAAAAAAGCTACGTTAGATATTTGAGATATCTCACCGGAAATGCATCTTTTTTTGTTTATTTAACATCGCATAAATGACTCATGAAAAGATCCATACTTAAATAATCATTCTATGTAAACTAACTAAAAAAGCTATAAAAAATAAGTTTTGAAGTGCTTCCGGTGACGACCGGAAGTTACGCCGAACAAAACCAAATAGTGTAAACACATCTATATATATAGGTCTATCATCCTGCAAAGTTTGATTGTTCAAGTCATTACCATATTTGAGATCTCCAGGAGTCATGTTTTTTGTTTTGGGACAGGAAACAGACAAACGGAAGTACTCAGTGAAAATTTAAAGTTAGTAGTTCTTCCGCATTTGACAACAGGACTTTATTGCCTATCAATTTATCTAAAATTGGCAAAGAAAAACAGTTTAACTTATGAACAGCTTGACTTGTTTGAACTCTTCCGGTGTGGACCGGAAGTGACGATTGATAAAATAAAAGCAGTTAAACACATCTTCAGTCAAATGTCTATCATCCATGAAAGTTTCGTGTCTTGATCACTTATACTTCTTAAGATCTCGCGGGTACAAAAATTATTTTTAAAAAGCTACCTGAGATATTTGAGATATCTCACCGGAAGTGGAATTTTTCTGTTGACTGAACATCGCTTAGATGACATATATAAAGATTTATACTTATTTATTCATTTTATGTAAATTAGATTAAATACGTAAAAAAAAATAATTTTTAAATTACTTCCGGTGACGACAGGAAGTTACGACGAACAAAACAAAATAGTTTAAACACATCTACACATATAGGTCTATCATCCTACAAAGTTTGGATGCTCAAGTCTTTGTCGTTTTTGAGATCTCGAGGTGACAAGCTTTTTTGTCGCGGAAACGGACGACCGTAAATAAATTTTGAAAAAATGAAAAAAACGCCTCGAGATATTATCATTGTCTATCATTCCTGAAAATTTCAGGAAAATCTATCCACTCATCTCTGAGAAATTCTGCCGACAAAAAAGGGGAAAAAAATAATAATAATAAGAAAGAAAAAACCTTACAATCACTATAAGGTCTTCCGTTGGAAACGGAAGACCTTAATAATAATAAAACATTACAATCACTATAAGGTCTTCCGTTGGAAACGGAAGACCTTAATAAGAAAGAAAGAAAAAACCTTACAATCACTATAAGGTCTTCCGTTGGAAACGGAAGACCTTAAAAAAACATTACAATCTCTATAAGGTCTTCCGTTGGAAACGGAAGACCTTAATAATGACGACAGAGCGCCATGGAAAATTTTATTCAATTGAATTTCTTTCTCTTACTCTTACATGTTATCGTGAAACCACAAAAAATATGTTTCAGGTAAACTGACCAGCAATTTGGGAAACTCATTCAGTTTGATTAATTAATAAGTGTAAATTCAATTGAGCACTTATAATTATGAACAACCTGACAGATAAGTGAATGCATGTGCTATATTTTGCAGCTATTGATAATCGACCAAAACTTTTACATCAACCACGCTGCAGCGTAAATAATAAAAGTAGCATGTCGAAGACGAGTGAAAATCTCCATCTTGATTCCTAAGTTCGTTTCTGGGATCGTCTGTAAATGTTAACCTTCAAATATTTTTGTACTAATCAAATACAGAAAGGCCCATAATTCGTGATCAATGTATTTATAAAGTCTTTTCTGCTTCATTTTAAACAATATGACATTAAACTTAAAGGAGTGACCCGGAATTGGAGACAAACCGGAATTGGCGACTTTACAGTACTTTAATGTTGTTTTTTTCTCTCACTAAAATGTAAATAATACCTCATCAGAACATATTTTATAAACTTTTCAAGTTAATATGGATTTAGAGTTAAAGGGGTATTTTTATTATGAATTATATGAAAATTTGAGATTTTATATTTCAATCCTTATAAGATAATATTTTATAATTTCTACTGCTTTTTCAAATTCAAAGTCAAATTACAAGCAAAATAGAGAGCTCAGTCTTTCAAATCACGTAAACAAGTATTTTTTCTTGGAAGTTTACAAGTGAACGAAAGGTAAAATTAGAATTTAATAAATGAATTAAAATATTTTTGGCAATTGCATAGAACTATGAGGAAACCTTGCTTTATGATTTGAATGAATTGTTTTTAGAACCTATAATTGTTCTCATTTAATAGATTCTTGTTGGGGCTACCTTAAAGGGACTTGGACACGATTTGAGATCAAAATTTAATTTTTATTTTTTATGTATTATATGGTTTATCTGTACATTTTGAATGGTTGCCGAAAATTTGAATGTTAGAAGTCAAGTTATAAGAGAGATACAGAGGTAAGAATTCATCGTTACGTAATCAAAGCACGAGTCTTATATTTGTTTCCAAATAATGTAAAGTGAGGAATTTACATTTCTTTGACAAAATAACTCGTGGCAAAGATATACTGATTCAATGTGTTCATAAAAAATATTATAAACAGAAGAAAGCAACATTTGATTGAAACTTATATCAATCAAACACATATGTAAACAATAACAAGACTCGAGGTTTGTTTACAAAACAAAGAATTTCAAACGCTGGATATTGCTTGTAACTCGATTTTTGACTTTCAAATTTTGACAAAGCATTAAAAATACCCATATTAACCATTCTAAACATTAAAAATGGAAAAATAAAATGTAAAATTTTGAGCTCAAATCTTGTCTAAGTCCCTTTAATTTGTTATCTTCATGTTACGGGTCACACCTCATTAACTGCATTGTGCATCCCCAATTGACCCGGACAGACACACTTAGTGACACTTACACACTCTTTTGTCTAGACGCAAGATATAGCCAGTCTTTCTCTCTCTCTCTCATTACGTAGCTCTAATGATTTTTTTTAAAGACATAGGTTTGATAATTGAAAAATCTGCAAGGAAGTGTGAAACACAGAGTGAACAACTGATTATCTGATTCTGTACTCATCTGAACCAATTTTTACACTAGTATCTTACGTGAAAGTGGAAATTCATTTTAATAAGGTAATATAAACCATTTTATTATATGAGTAATTATTATATTATGAACAACACTTGTAGGGGTTTATTTAATACAATATGTGCATCACAAAATATTTATGTAAAGACAGTAATCGAAAGAAATCGAAAAATTAATCATGATTACACTGAAAATGTTAGCTGTAATCGATTAAATTACGATTACAAATAATCGAAAATCTCTTCGATTACAGATTACTGTCGATTACTTGAAAAAGAGTTATCATTACAATCGATTACGATTACTTGATTACGATTACCATATGCCTGTAATCACGTTTCATATTTGAGGAATCAGGGATATTATGCTTATTTACGATTAAAAAACCCATAAAAGGTAAGAATTTATTTTCACAAATTATTTCAGTGTAAGAGGTTTCATTTGATTTACGTAATGACGTGTTTGAATGCCAATATGATTAGGAAATTTTGTAACAATTTTCTGAATACTTTAAAATTTTATGTCATGCGGGATTTGATACTCCAGTTATTCTTTTGAATCATAATGCTAGTTTTTTGTTGAATATAAAAAAAAAGCCACCAGAACTTACATTGATCTGGTGTATTAATCTTCTCCGCCAATTCTGCAGTGTTTTCTTTAACACAAACCAATGCGTTTGCGTCCAGGTTAGCCATCATCGATTTTATATGACTGATAGCTTGTGTTTGAGATTCAGCCTTTCCAACTCCAATAGAGGCCGTCAATCCAACAATCTGTTATGTTAAAATGTTATAATAATTGATACACTAAACATATGCATTTTTCAGATAATTAATCACCCTAAATGTTAAGCATTTGATCCCAAATTAAATATTTAATTAAGAATAGAGGCCATCGGGCCACCTCGCTCGCCTAAATCATGATTTAATACTTTTAGAAACCTGCATATATGCATGTACATGTAAGATAATGAATTATCTTATTCCTTAGTTGTATTTGGGTGAATTATAAATATCAAAAACTAACTGAAATTGCTTCCAAACAAATCTAGCTATCATGGCTATCATATCTTTGTAAAGCTGTTAATGGAAGTATTACATTTACATAATACATTTTTGTATTTGTTGATTTGATACTTATTCAGAATGTGCATATACAAAATAATTGTATCCATAAGCAAAAAAAATTAAATTGTTCATTATAGACAACTAGTCCTTTTTCCGCTTGATTTTCATTTTGAAAAAAGAAATTCATTGGTAGTCAAACTTTGTTTCTTTGATCAATTTAGACATGATTTTTGATATGTAAAATTAAAATATATTACAACGGCAAAAAAAGTTTATGCCAATAAAGACAAAAATGGAACTACAATGCTAAGATTGCAGATGCATTACGTGTTATAGGTCGTACCTGTGAGAGATTTGTCTGTTCCTCCGAGTCTTGCAGCTTCTTGTCATGGTAATGTATCATTGTTTTATAGAAGGAATGGCCGGCATAACAATTATGACATTCGTCAAATATAATCAGAGAAAATGATTCATTTCGCAAATCTTCTTTAACCATAGCATTTACCAGCATCTGTGCTGTTATGACAAATACATTAAATCTGGAAGCAAAAATAGTGCCTTGTTTCAGAGAATTTGTGTATAAACCTTTTGTTACCTTTGGTGACCTTATGAGAACTCTTGCCAAATCTTGTTAAATTAATTAATTTTTTTTTAATGAAGCGGTCATAAAATAAAACTTCTGTACAAAGTTAATTGCAGGGGTTTTTTTCGGCACAACCATATTTATTATATGAAAGATCATGTGTTTTCAAATGCTGTTTCAAAGATATTCAGTTTTATTTTCGTCTTTAAATTAATATGTTAAAAAGATAATTTATGCAATTCAACGGTTTATATTTTTCTCCGAAAAAGTTCTTCAACAAAAGGATAACCCATTTCCCTCTTAGATTTTTATTCATTTTGTAAAGTTTGTTTAACTGCTGCATTTATTAAAAAATTAAAGCACAACTCAATAAAATAAATAAATAAATAATAAACAATTGAGGGTAATTTTAAAAAATAAATTTAGAATTTGTTTCCCTGTATCTTCTGCTGGTTCTTCTCTCTAAAATTTGGACAAATCCCAAAATTGCTCTGTCAAGTTCATTTTCTCAAGCAATGAAGTTAGGTTTATGGGAGAGAGAGAGAGAGAGAGAGAGAGAGACCTACTGCGGAAGGAGAACAGCAAACTTTGTAAAATCCTCGTCAGGCAATGTGTTTTCAGATACAACCTTCAATCTACATGCCACAAAAAAGTTTGATTGTCTCTAAATGTTGGTTGGCCAAATTATTTTTTTCTACCACAAACTTTTTTTTTTTTACTTTTTGGTGTCCGTCAACTTCGAGGTGGTGCTAAATAATGTCAAAATGTCTTTGTATTAACGAAGCTACTTTTTATTCACATTATACAGAAAATAATAATCTCATGATAACGCAAAACACAGCTTATTATTTTTTTTCTTTGACTAATTTTAATATCTGCTTTTGATTAAATCGGTTTCATTGTAGAATATATAACTCAGTTTGAAACAGCCAAACTAGATAATGCATACGCTGGTTAAACATTAATTTTAAGTTTTAAAAATCAGAAGTCTAAGCATACATTGTTTGGGAACGATTCAAATAAATGAGAAAAAATGTAAGCGAATACCTTGATTATTTTAACAGCTACGATCGTTTTTCCGCTTCCTGTTGGGGCTATTATTACACAGTTCTGACCTCGTTGAGCTGGCAAAGCTAATTCATTCTGGTACAGTCTTTCCTCAAATATCTCCAAACACATCTCCTCGTCGTCTGCAAACACGTGTTGTATGAATGAGGAGGTTTAAACAAAACGAATTATGACTTTTGTGAAAATTGTTAAATCCCACAAAATTTCAAAATACTGTTCGTGACTTACTGTTTTCTTCCACCGACAACGCTGATGCAGTTTGGTGTGTCTTTTTCAATTCAGTTTCGTCTTTATTTTTGTCTTTGGTCTTTACGATTGCTTTTACAGTCTTGTTTTCTACATGATGATTATTTCGAATATAATTCTTGTCTTCCTGATCTGGGTTTAGATTATCAATACGTGAATCTCCAGAAAGAAGACTAGCAAAGTCCAGTGGCGGGGGAAGTTTATATTCTTCCTCACTGAAACATTAATATTGAACAGGTGTTGATAATTTTGTTACTTTCACATCCACATCTATTAAATATATATACTGTATACGTTTATATACATACAGCGAAATATACCGAAATCGTCTTAAGTGTTTCTGACAACCACAAGATAATTCGGGTAAATTTCAAGCTAAAAAAGTCATAAGGTTATCCACAATAGCAACGGGTATCACACTTTTCATTTATGATACAGAAACCTAGTCATGTAGTTATTTTTGTATATACATTTCGTAAAAATTATTTTTATAACCCCCCCCCCCCCCCCCAAAAAAAAAAAAAAAAAAAAAAAAAACGCTTCACGTAAATAAAAAAAATATTTTTGGAACTTATATTTCTTACACCAACCAATAGCCGAACATCATGATGAGTCCTATTAACAATCAACGCACATAATGTATTTTTGGGAGTTAAACTTTCAAACCACTTCAAGGAAAATAGTTTCTCTATAGATTCAAATTAACTTTCGTATGTAAATATTACACGTGAATTTACCGATTGTTTGAAATGAAATACATTTGCTAATTTCATTTTATATACGACGTTTGTACCAAAATTACGTAAACTGAGGGCTATACTTAAACTCTTAACATTGTGCACGAAAACATTACCGTTCTATTTCTTGGAGATATATATATATAAAATAATATTTTCCTTGAACATGTACCCTTAGTGCACATTTACTATGCATTTAATTTTTTGTTTTTGTAATTCTCCCTAAAAACAAACTATCTGCCGACTCCAAACATGCCCTATACTTGTTGCCTAACGTCTGTGTTCACGAAATATGTCGTTTAGCATTTTGTCGTCCATTTCTACCGGTCGGGGTTTTTTTCACTTGATGTAATCATACTCGTCCGAATATTTTCGATGTTGCTAGACTACTTATTCATAAAATGCATTTTTATGCGATTTTGGTAATTTTATTTACTTTAAAATCGGCCTGGAATATGTTTCTAGGTCTTTACAAAATTGTATTAGTTATCGGTGCCCCGCCTCAAACTCTGACGTTGTCATTTTACTAAGAGTTCACACTTCAACTTGTCCCAAAACGCGCTATAAAATCTTTAAACATTTTGTTATAATTAAATTATTTATTTTGTAAATAATAGAATAATTAACAAATCTAAATGCATTTTTGTTTGAATTTTTTTTATTCGAAAAGTACTCATCCTCGCGAATTTCATTTCTTTATTATTATTATTATTATTATCATTATTATTATATTGACTTATACAGCTCAAAATATACATATAGTTTCTACGTACGCGCTGTACAATAATTGTGTTAACAAAAGGGTTGTGCTTATAAACGCAATGTAAGAGATACTATAAAATTATTAGTAAAGTGATGATAAAATAATAGAAGCTTATCTAAAACATGATTAAAGGATGACAGGATGAATACACACGTAGTCATTGATATAGTACTTGTTTATGTTATGTATATTGTATATGTATATTCGAGCTTGAACAACAGTGAGGGTCTTGCGGAATGCTCTGTGTGTTTCAAGCTTGCAGAGTTCCAATGGTAGATCATTCCACAATTTGGTTTTTACTTTTTCATTTTTGACACTGCGCCGGCATGTCGAATTAATGAACGAGTATGCTTTCATTTTACTAATTTAATCTCATACGATATTTGATATAAAAATATAAATTTAATGCAAATTACTTGAACCCTTTGTGGCACAAGATTCATCTTCCCGTGTCTTCGATTAACTGAATAACGCCACTTGTCTACGCTATTGTGGGACAACCCTCGTATTAGTTAAGTAAATCTTTAATTTCTACCCTTAAATCATCATTCGAATTGTAGAGCACGCAGTGAGGTATTATAAGCTTGAAAATACACATTGTAACATAGTGCTCATAAAATAAAATTAATTTTACTACAAATCCATACTGTTATATTTCTCAATTCCATTTTAGATTTGAAGTTCTACATCGAGTTTAATTTTATCATCGGATGCATAAATGCAACTGTCTCCAGTCACAAATGAGTAAATTAGCAATTACGTTACATTCTAGGACATTAAACATAATGAATATAAGTTCAACTCCTAATAAGGTGAAAACAAATTAAATTACTACATTAAATGTCAGAGACAGATGAATAGATGGATGAATGGATAGATAGATGGAAGAAACTAGATAATAACATTCATGTGTTACTCATCATGGTGCGTGGAAATAATCATGTAAGTACAAAACTTTGTCATGAAATTTGTTACAATACGACAAAGGGTAATGGTTTTATAGACCTTTGATAATGGGTTTTTAAATTAATTCATTTGATCAAAGTTTTAAGATCAGAGTATGAAGATTAAACATCAGTATGAAATTATATCCAATTGGTAATCATTTTTTAATAATATAGAGCAAATAATTTATCTGTGTAATATTGTGCTTCTTATGTCACAACACTTAGCAGGGAGTTACAATGAATTAGATATATATCTCATATAATATATAACTATGAATTCATATCTATCGTTTTACATTACCTACAACACTTGATGATGTATCGGCAAGAGCATGTGTGTTTTCCAACGTGTTTCCTTTATTCCATTCTAAAATTTTCGAAATTAATTTGCAATTAATTAATTGAAACGTTGGAAGCTTTTGTCATTTAAAAAATATAAATGTTAACCTTACCTAAAGCAAACTCTGGGTCTATTTTCTCAACAAGATATTTGTATTCCTTTTGGCACAACACTTTCAAAAATGAAGTGTACCACTTCTCGGATTTCCTCCAGATTCTGTCCAAGAGAACAATCATTCCGGCCATAGGACCATTGTTTTCTATTTCAGCCTTGACGTGCTCGGTATCCGATGTTCGATTATATTTTCTTGGCTTTCCAACAAATACAGTAAATAGTTTGGATTTATTTTTTCCACTAGATCCATTTTTAAAGGTGTAAGAAGATATATATAGTTTTTGTAGACATCACTGGGTACCTCCTCACCCCTTAGAGCTTTTGCCAGATACTGGTAACCTAGTATGATAGATAAATATAAAAATATTGATTTGGAGCCATACTTTTCCAGAAAAATTTGATAAGTACTCATGGTACTCAAACTTGTTTGACTTAAATCGAATGGTTATATTACATTATACAATTTACCTTTTTCCTCCAAGATTTGAACAAATCGTGTCCACTTATCTGTTGCTCTACTTCCAATAATTACAGACAAGAGAACTTTCATTGCCTTTGTTGAACCTTTTCTTTCCTTGACCTTCTTGATTTCCTCTAGTTCCTCTTTTGAATAAAACATTCGATTGAACTTTAATTTAATAGTTAAACTTTTTTATATTTATCCACATATAAAAATTAGATTTGCACTAGGGAAAGTTCCATACAAAGCAAAATTTTCTTTTACTTGCAAATGTGTAAGAAGAACAAATTTATTCTACTAGTGATGCATGACTTCGTGCACTCATTTATGTTACAAAATATGTCTTACTTGCCAAATAGTTAACTTAGCAATTCAACAACATAACACTGATTGTTTGCTATAAAGCATGTTATATGAATAGAATTATGTATTCAAATTAAATTGAGAGTATGTCATAAAATCCTTATCAACAAGAGGCCCATGGGCCACATCGCTCACCTGAACAGCAGTTCCTTCTAACATTCTATTTCGTAGCATATGCTATTTCTATTTTAAATTTGAACCCCTTTCTGGGGCCCCAGGATTGGTCCGAGGTTTATGGTTGGCTTTACCAATTTAGAAATTACGCTATTTGAGGATCCTTGCATAGTAATCTCACAAACTGTAGCATTATAGTTCTCGAGAAAAACTTTTTAAAAACATTTTCCATATATATTTCTATGTTAAACTTTGAACCCCTCTTGGGGCCCCAGTATTAGTCCAGTGGTCACAGCTTTATTAATTTAGAATCTACATTATCTAAGAATGCTTGCATTGTAATCTCACAAGTTGAAGCATTGTAGTTCTCTAGAAAAAGATTTTTAAACAGTTTCCCTCTATATTTCTATGTTAAACTTTGAACCCCTTTTGGGGCCCCAGTATTAGATCGAGGGTCACAGCTTTTATAATTTCGAATCTACACTATTTGAGGATGCTAACGTAGTTATCTGACAAATTGAAGCATTGTAGTTCTCGAGAAGAGGATTTTTAAACATTTTCCATATATACTTCTACATTCAACTTTTAACCCATCTTGGGTCCCCAGTATTAGTCCAGGGGTCACTATTTTAAAAATATCGAATCTACATTATCCAAGGTTGTATGTGTAGTAATCTCACAAATTGTAGCATTGTGGTTCTCGAGAAGAAGATTTTTTAACATCATACCTATATATTTCTATGTTAAACTTTGACCCCTCTTGGGGCCCCAGTTTTAGTCCGGGGGGTCAAGATTTTACCAATTAAGAATCTACATAAGCCAGGGATGCATGCATAGTAATTCCACAAACTGTAACATTGTAGTTCTCGAGAAGAACATTTTTAAACGTTTCCTATATATTTTTTAAAATGTTAAATTTTGAACCCCTCTTGGTGCCCCAGTATTAGTCCGGGAGTCACGATTTTTTACAAATTAGAATCTACATTATTTAAGGATGTATGCATAGTAATATCCCAAACTGTTGCATTATAGTTCTTGAGAAGAACATTTTTAAACATTTTCCTATATATGTTAAACTTTGAACCCTGCCTGGGGCCCCACTTTTTGTCTGGGGGTCACAATTTTTACAATTTAGAATCTTCACTATATATACAAGCTTTTGTGTAAATATTGGCATTTCTGGTGCAGTGGTTCTTGAGAAGAGGATTTTTAAACATTTTTCCTACGTATTTCTATGTTAAACTTAGAACTCCGCCTGGGGCCCCAGTTTTGGTCCGGGGGTCACGATTTTTACAATTTACAATCTTCACTATATATTCTTGCTTTTGTATAACTATTGGCATTTGTAGTGCAGTGGTTATTGAGAAAAAGATATTTAAACATTTTTCCTACGTATTTCTATGTTAAATTTTGAACCCCGCCTGGGGCCCCCGTTTTGAACCGGGGGTCACGATTTTTACAATTTACAATTTTCACTATATATACTTGCTTTTGTGTAAATATTGGCATTTCTGGTGCAGTGGGTCTTGAGAAGAAGATTTTTAAAGACATACACCCTATACTCACTGCTTCGCAATTATCTCCCCTTTATAAAGGGTTTACATGTAGCCCTTTATTTTAACAATTTAAAATCCCCTTCCCATAAGGATGCTCTGTACCAAGTTTGGTTAAATTTGGCCTAGTGGTTTTAGAGAAGAAGTCAAAAATGTGAAAAGTTTACAGACGGACGGACGGACAGACGGACGGACGGACGACGGACAAAAAATGATCAGAAAAGCTCACTTGAACCTTCGGTTCAGGTGAGCTAAAAAGTGTTCATTTGAAGTCCAAATTAATTGTCGGACCTGTGTATTGATAAACGACATTTTTTTCTTTCATGTTTTTATATCTGTACTATTGATCTTTCGAACTTATTCTATTCTATAAGAAAGCTGAAATTACCAATTTTATTTTTGATTGTTGATTTATTTTTCATTTATTCTCATTTTGTTATCGAAAACCAAAAGAAGAATTTGCTTAGATATTACCCATTGTTACAATATGTACACAAAATTTGCATTTTTAATATTTTAGTTTTAAAAAGACTATTCGCCTTTGTTATAAAGGATTGTGCATTTTGTATTTTCCTCCGATTTTCTTCCTTTAATGCACGTTTGCTCTTCAAATTGAAGACATTTCTGAAAAAGTATGAACTGAACTGAAAGCAATCAACCGTAACTATACCTTAGTGTAAGCACGCTTTGTTTGAGGACAAGAATCATTCACTCTGTGTTACTCGAGACAGGTGCGACGAAAAAAAAATCATGCCGAACAAAAACTGTTGCGTTTGCCTTTCTTGAAAATCTATAGGAAATGGTGCAATTGTGGAGAAGTACTGCAAAGTAGATGCAGTTCGTTCTTTGCAAAGAACGTGTGCATTGGTGACATTTTATGCCAAAAATGCAGGAGGAAGGTTTATAGATTAGAAAAAATTGGGGTGGGTCAATTAGAGTTTTCCGTCCCCTTGCCATCCCGGCATCAGGTACGTCCCCTTATACAAAGGATGCAGTTGTTAATAGGAAAAAAAGAGTTCAGTTGAATGTACAATGAATGATGATAGTGTTCGAACGCCTCGTAAAAATCCTTCTACATCTACAAACATCACTCTTCCTGTTATTTCTGTAAGAAAAACTAAGGCGACGTGCATTATTTGTCGCAAAGAGTCAAATAACACATTCCTTATTTTTTTAAAAGGATATTTTGTTAATGTTTTCAATAGAATGAAAGAAAATTTGATGCATAAAACGACCTTTGAAATCGCGTCACGATAGTTGCTAATATGTCTCTGGTTGTAAATAAACGCATATAAAGTACATGTATCGTATTATAGAAAGTAAACTGAAAATAAAATTTAAAAATAATAATTTAAAAAAAAAGCGTCCATAACTCATACTGCTCGGATAACGACTGTGAAACTTTTTTTCAATCACTATACATTATGAGAACTAAAACCTAAGAGTTTACTGTGTATGGCCTAAAATCAAGAAGTGGAACCGAAATCGATACGCTTTTTGTATAGACAAAAACCAATACCGGCCCTATAGGTCAATTCGTTTGTTATATACAAGTATTCCTTTGACCGATCTTTTTGTATTTCATATTTACCTGGCTTATTTTCACTTTAAAAGTTTAGATTAATATCTATTGCACCTAAAAACTAAAAAATAGGGGTTAACTTTCCTAATTTCGTTTTACAACTTTCAGAACACGTTAACCCATATCTCGCTCAATCAATTTCACCTTGGAAATAATTTTTCTTCCGAAACTTCATTTTTATATCAGAGGGTCGTAAGTTATTATATTAATCCTTAGGATGAATAAGTGGCGAGGTTCAGGCGAAAAAAACTAATTTCATTTATTAACTAACTACATAAAAATGACATGATACCTGAGTGAATGACACCATCGAGGTGGTGTGCAATGTCGTCGACCCTCACACATCGGACAAGGGATCTGTATAGTTCTACTAGCGTTGGTGTCTCGATGGAATCTAAACAGCACTTGATACTGTTCATGTAATATAGCGAGCTTCTGGGCTCTGCCATCGCAATCCTCTTCTTATTGTTTCCTTTGTAATGATGATAAAAAAATGTGAAAATATACCTTAAGATTTGAAGTACGTACTATAATTAAGTGCATGTCCTGTTTTATATTCCAAGCGAATGCTTGATCCTAGTATGTGAATTCCACAGGAAATAACTCAATTTGGCATAGCTTTCCTTTATAAATCCTGTAGGTTTCAAATAATAAGAAACAATTCTTAATATAGCTAACCTTGTGAGAAAAAATGGATTCAAGACAAATAACACTAAAACATGTGAATATATGTTTCGTGTCAAATCAAGAAATAAGGTAAAATGATACAAATGGAAATTTGCAAGAAATTGTGAAGGGCAATAAATGTTCTTAGAAGGATTGTATAAAGAATGAAAGTTGAAATTACCTTACTTGGCACCGTGATCTTACTATTCTGATTCGGAGAACTGATCGCCAGGACTTACTGCCTAAAAAGTAACGAAAGTAGCTATCATACATAACAAAAAAGCTAATAATAATTAATAGACTGAATTCTGAAAATCCATTTTTTTTATTTTTAGTAACAGGGAAACATTACATAATGTCAATCTAATTTTAGGAAAGACAAAAGAAAACATGGTGATATAGCTAGTTTGAGGTGATAATTTTTTTTTAATTGTCAAAATTTCAGACAATAAATATAATAGACATTTGTATTTAATTTTCAAAAATTCTTTCGAAACAATCATATCTAAAACAATTTATTGATCAATCCTGATTAATCTGTGATCTGTAATAATCTAGTTTTACCAAGCCGCCCTCGAGATTTAATCTCATTTAAAACATGTACAACACTTCAGTGATAAAACAACAATTTGTATTTGCAATGCAGTACTATACCCCGTTCGTAGAACCAAAAAATACATACATAAATAAAGTCAATAAAAGGTCATTTTAATTTAAAGATTTGATCGTGAAAGTTTTTGCATTTTGCTTTGTTATGTGAAGATGTTTTTTTTCTAATACAGTATGTGCTCAGTTCAGTGAGTCTGATTCTCATTTGATTTGACAAATGTCATTCATTAATGCAAATCGCTAAAAATTAAATGGAAAATACCTCCAATAATAATCATGGTATTCATGAAACATCAAAATCAACATACAAAAAAAAATCAAAATCGTATTTGCATATATATGTTCATTGAGTGTACAAAGTGTTGATAGATATTCATTTTTTTACAGTGACAATATAAAGATACTGATAAAATTGTAGTATATAGATAAAATGAAAAGAGAACAGAGATATAAGCAGTGTTATTACACTTGAATCTCATCTTTCCTCTAACCTTCAAATATGTTTTTTTCCTCTCCATCCGTAAATTATTACTGCACCCATCTGACATCCAAATGTTATTGCTAATTTTCTTTATGTTTACAATGCATTTCAAATAATAAAGATAGATAAATGGATACCTGTACCGTTTAGTTGCAAGTAAGTTTTCCATGTATAGACCTAATGGTTCAAGTACTTAATATTTGCAAAAACAAGTACTTTTATCTTGCATACAATGATTTGTTGAGAGTGTCTAATCACATTCATATGAAGGTTAAAGAACCTCAAGGTTAAACAAACGACAATTTTCAGATTATGTAACATGCTGGCATGGATTTCATATCATACCTCGATTAAATGTTTCCGTATACTTAAACAGCTCACAGCTCACAGATAATGTAACACTTGCACGTTTAATAGCTCTAAAATGCTGAATTTTTCTGATAGTATTTCTTTTTGTGTCACAATTAAATTCATCACGATCGATAATTTTCTTTATAATTTTGACAACCTCCTTTAAAAGGTTCAAAATATATCTTTCTGGAAAAGTATTATTGAAAATGAGATTCCTGACATTCATCCCACTTTTCATCGTTATATTTTCTAAAGAGAGCGGAATGAGAAAAATAGGTCTTGTTAAATAAGGATTATGACAGCACTGGCAAAGCTTATTTCAACTCCAGCAAAATGTCAATTGTGTCCTGTACTCGGCAATGCATCAACACACAAATCAGTGTATCCATGTTTTATTCAGCATCATCATGTAAAGGTTTTAATGTCGTTTACCTGTTGCCTTCTTTAAGTGTACCCAAGACGGTTGAAACAAAATGTAACGTAGATACCTTAACCAGTATTAAGTCTATAACTATAAACTATTTTGATTTCATTCTAATTTTTTAAACTATCGAAACTTATTGAAAAACGATTGCTCAAAATTGTATTTAGGCAATTATTAGTTGTATTATGATCATTTAACGGTTTGCATTAATTAGAATTTTACAAACTGGTCTCAATTTAAAGCTTTAGATTTATAAATAGAAATAGTCGACGAAAAAGGTTTCCGTTATTATATAGATAGTTAAAACCAAATATTATAGATCTCTTAACTAGCAATCAGTCCATGAGTATCAACTATTGCAGGGTTTTTTTATTCTTATATTTAAAAAGTTTTGACTCAAAAACTGCATCTGTGCAATTTTTTTTCCATCATAGAATCACAATTAAGAAGTTCAGTGTTGATCATTGTTGATAAAATCCTTTTTAAAAACGGTCTCAGCCTACAAACTTCACAATAATTATACCCCCGCTCCGAAGGAGAAGGGGGTATACAGTTTTACCCTTGTGTGTCTGTCTGTCTGTCCGTAACAAAAAATTCTGTCGCATTTCTCTCAGCAACCATTCATCGTAGGTGCTTGAAATTTAACACACTCTTTGTTTAGGCATACCATATGGTGGGATCCATTGTTGTACCAATCGGACGTCAACTTCAAGTTTAATGACGACTTTGTTTATTTTTAGCCTAAATTTTGAATCACATTTTCGTCAAAGATTTCTCTGCAACTATTTATCGCTGGCGCTTGAAATTTCAACACACTCTTTGTTTAGGCATGCCATAGTGTGGGATCATTTTTTTTTGTACCAACCGAATGTCAACTTCCTGTTAAATGATGACTTTGTTTATTTCTAGCCTAAATTTTGATATAAACTTTTGTTCAACATTTCTCAGCAACTATTCATCGCAGGTGCTTGAAATTTTAACACATTCTTTGTTTAGGTATGTCATATGATAGAAGCCATTTTTGTACTAATCGGAGGACGTCAACTTCCTGTTAAATGACGACTTTGTTGTTTTTTTTAAGCTTTTTTCAAACGAATTTTCGTCAAATTCTCAGCAACTATATACCGCAGATGTTTAAATTTTTAACACACTCTTTGTTTAAGCATGCTATTTGGTGGGATCTTTTTTTGTACCAATCGGAAGTCAACTTCCTATCAAATGTCGACTTTGCTTTTTTGTATATTCACATCAGAGCGGGGCTAGTTAGCATTGGCTCACAGATATCTTGTTACTATTAAGAGACAAATAAACGTTAAAATACTTTAAATTATACAAAACGTTTTGAGCATACACTTTTCTTAGCCTTAATATCACCCGTTTCCTAGGTTTAGAAGAAAAAAATGATGTCCCTTCATGTTTATGTAATCAAAGAGGAAAAACAACAACAATTCCATATACTTTTTGTATTCATTGCAATAAGCCTTTAAAAATGCAAAATATTCGGGTGGTTCCAAAACCTTCTATATGAGAAATGTAGGTTATGAAATTCATATACTAATATTCTTTTCTCTTTCATAATACTGTAACAGACTGGTTCTATTGAAATGAAATGTGGTGATAACGAACAGTGTTCAAAATCAGAAGTCCAAAGGAAAAATACAAAACAGGAGCAGAGCAAACACGGACCTCTACAAAAATCAGAGGTAGGATCAGGTGCCATGGAGGAGTGAGCATCCTCTACTGACCGGTCACACTCGCCGTGAGCTCTTTGTCGTAATCGGGAAAACGGAAAAATCCGTAGACAATTCGGTGATTAATAATGGCCTAACAATAAGTATGAAAAACGTCAGTCAGCATTCAACCTAGCGGAAGATTGTATTTGCTGACAAGGTCGTTGTATCGACCATAGAACTTACGAAATGATGACTTCAATCGAGACTGTTGATAATCTTGTTTTATCAACTTGTTTGTCAGTAGCTTGCCTCGTTTTAGAAATTGAACTATACCTGAAATGACGCCTATGGTGTGTGTTACCGTTATCACCCTGAAGTTCTTCTCCCAGATCAATGCATGGAAGCATGCTTTTAGACTCAGACGGAATGTTTAATTTTACCATTGCGATTACTAGTAAATGAATATAAACTTCAATTTTCTATTTTTAATTTACATTACCATTAAAATACTATCATAATCATTGTATTATAAACGTATTGCTGTTATTTGACTCAGTGTTTTTGTCTGTAATAACATAACGAATCAAATTTGTAACTTATAGCTTAATCCATTTCATTAATGACTATAAATGCTTAAAATCTTATAGATATAAGTTATAAGGAATCGTTCTTGAATATTATGAAGTGACCATTACGGTCGGGGCGTGTTCAAATCTGGCATAAAGCCCTCCGGGCATTGTTGGATTTGATCACGCCCTGAACATAATGATCACATCATAATACATAAAGAACGATTACTTTGACATGATTTATAGATTTTTACACATAAAAAGATTTTCTTTTTTTTAATTTTGGATCAGGAAGAACATCAAGAGACTTTTCTTATCAAATATTTTTATTTTTATCGTTGATCGTTGACTATAAAATATTTTGGATAAAATAAATTTTTTCTAAATTAAACACAACGTATTTTGTTGTTATTACAGATATATATATATATATATATATATATGGACGCCAGATTACCTACTTTTAGTGGGATGAAGGAGAGCCGGACACAGGAAACTACCTTCGTACGGACAGAAATACTTATCTCCAAAAGACTTCTTCAGGGTCTGGACGCTACAGATTCATTTGCCGCATAAACTGAATGGTAAATACATAGGCGGCAATGGGAGGGTAAATTGATGTTCATAAATTGTTCATTAAACCCTCTTAATCCAAAATGTCTTTATATTAACGGAGGAATTTCTTTATTGTTTTGTGTTTCATGCTTCAATTTGGTACATATTGAGTACTTCGCTCTTGTAATATCTGATATACACAAATTACTAAATATTAAATTATCCTTGCATCTGAAAATATGAGCGTCACCGGTGTGTCATATTTAAGCTTGTTTAAGTGCTTCAATTTGTTCTGAAAATGATTATACATAAAATAGCAATAAAAAAATAAATAACTTTATTTCAGTCTTTTAGTTATACGACAATCAAGAAAAAAGTACTATTTGGAATGATCAGGAAACATGTTTCTTTATAAAGGTACATTTTGTACAATAAAGCAAAAAGTAGTATGTCATTTCTCACAATATTGAGAAAAAATTATGCATGAAAAATAATTTTTATCAGACAATACATCTCAAGTTTGTTTGTCAATATCCCTTGTAGCAATGTTCTTAATATCAAACTTGACGCATTTTATCACAAGTCAAATCAATTTTGTATCATTGCATCATCTGATTTGTCTCTTTAACTGTGTTCATGGTTCTAGCATATGTCTACTTTCGATTTGTACTTTCCGTTTCGAATCTTGTCTTTGCACATTTGATTTATTATTTTGTACATCTTAAATTGCAGCTAGTCCGTATATATTTATTTTCATTAAACGTTGAACCTTTTGATTTTCATTTTGCCATTGCATCATTGGACCATCTTCTAGCCTTTCGATTTACATTTGGACTTTCTGTTTTACACTTAGCAGTTGCAGATTTCTCTCATCAAATCGTGCACATTGTTTTTGCACCATTGCTTTATCTCACTGTGTTTGTTTCATTTTGCGTTTCTCACAAAACGGAAACATGTACATATGAAAGATGATCACCATCTACAGTCACATGCAAAGTGAATAGGCCTTAGAGTTCCTACTCTTGATACACGTACATGTAGTTTTATATTCATGTAAAATCGCACTTTTTATCATACAGCTGATACATTAAGCATGTAATATTTGCGGCATGCTTAATTTTTATTATATTCAAAATGTGCAAACACTACAATTTTACAAATGAATAGTCAACAAAAAAACGAGACTTAGAACCAAATTAGTCTTTGTTCAATGTCGTTTTTATAGTTAGTTGTCATGAAAATGTTTGGATACTCACATACCTTTATAATGTTTTGCTTTATTACAATTGAGTTATTTTACGTTCAGTTCATCTCTCTACAAACGTAACAACTTACTAGTAGTTCTAAACGAACCTATCAGCAATACCAGAAATTTTTCTATGACCATTTAACTTTAACCGTCTTTCACTTATTTATAGTTTGCAATTGTTTATGAGTACATGACTAAATATAATTATTCAATTTCTCATAAAAAATGTAAACTAGTGAAAGACAACAGTTGTATTTGAACGTGTAAATAAAATAAACTTAAAATTATATAACTATTGTATCAAAATGTATATTTGTAAACCAACAACTTTAACCAGCATGCTGATAATACACTCCTTTACACGTTTAATTGCATATATCAAAACAAGAGAGAAATCAAAATCCCTATGAAAGATTATATATCTACCTTTTTTTTAAACTACATATTGTGCCATTCATTTATGAAAACAAATATCGACGACGTTTTGTACGTAAACGAAGGAGATTTATTTCGATAATAGTAAATAAAATTTGCCTTTTCTTTTTAACTCAGCTGATTTGAAAGCTCAGGTGAGCTTTTCTTATAATTTTTTGTCCGGCGTCCGTCCGTCCGTCTGTTCCCGTGTTAACTTATACATTCCGTTCCTCCAGTAAAACAAGAACACTAAGATCTAGTAAATGAATAGAGCCTACAACTTTGTGAAACATGAAATATAAGGTCTTTCAATGATGCTTTAGAACAAAAGCTTGGTGTAATGATATGTATCGGTGCTTAATTTTTGAGATAAACTCGATGAAAATTGTGTTTCAAATACCATTTACAACGAAGAAAAATGAAGAAAATTAGCTTTAAATTTATTTTTAGTTTTTCTTGTTCATTTCTGACAAATAAAATTTTTCAATAATATGCGCAGTCTCTCTTACAACGGCATATATTCTTCTTTTTAAAACTAACATTAAATTGAATATAGGTATCCAGTTTACTTTTAATAGTAATTCAAATCAAATGTCAAGAAAATGTGTTATTTTTTACATAATTGCCTCTGTCTTAAATGACGGGAAATAGATGTCAAATTAGTTATGTATAAAATATACTTTTCTTGATTGTATTTTTTTTTCTGTTAATAATTTGTTCATTATGCACTCGACACTGTAAGACATTAGGGCAAATGACGATACGGTACGAGTGTAAAAGAAGATACTAGTGAACAGTGTTAAAGTTCGTAAGGTCGAAAAGGATAAGTGGCATGGCTTAGATTCAGGGCATCACCGAATTGACCAGTAAGATTAAAACTCTCGAATGATGATTGGTCTTTGGACGACGATCAACGGATACAAGAAATTAGGACTCTTAATTGTTAATTAACCTTTGAACAATGAACTTTTATTATAAGTCACGTATGGACTGTAGCCAGTAAAGATATATTGACTAGTATTTTAATATATCACACAAGTACAATTAACAATGTTTTGAACGATTAACCTTTCAAACTCATTATACTCAAATAAATACATAATTTGATACATTTTAGAATTTACAATTTAATACATAATTCGAACACATGTACATACAGAAAAACGCCCTAAAACCAGAAATATTTTTATTTAATTGTGTATATTTATCTAATTTAAAGAACAGATAATCATACATCTTTACTCGTAAACTAATATTTGGATGTATAATATTATATTGCAAACTAAAATATTATATGACAAATATATATCATGGATATACAGTTTTAAACACCAAATCACCAAAAAAGGGTCAATCTTTTCATTTTTTTTTTTAAAAAGCAGCAAAACAGATGTTACTGCTTTTTCAGATATTTTACTTAAGAGTTACATAACCAATATTTAATAATTATATCATAAATACAATAATGAAACAATAAAATGTTTTCTTTGGTGGTTAATGCAGCGGGTTAAGTAAAAAGAATTTCTGCAATAATTACTATCTTCATAAGCTGCATGAATCACCAAAGATTGGTAAAGAAAGCATTTTATTGTTTATATTTAATATATTTACATCTTTCTTTCACCAAATTAATGAATGGATCGTAAAGAGTAACTAAAAGCAAATAATAATTGTTAACGTACATCAGTACGTTAGATAAAAGAAACAGCCAAGTCGTCTTATTATTGGAAGTTGAGTCTGACATCATTGTGATTATTTTGTGTAGTCTGTAATTTTTCTTAGGTTGCTGAAGGTTTCAACTGATCGGCAAACTGGTTAGAACTACATCGCGTTGATTTCAGTCCTGTCAGTTTCTATAGAGCTATGAATTACAATCAATTTCCGTAAGAAATAGAGGGAATCATACTTCGTGGATTATACAATAGTATAATGAATGCTCATCGGGGCTAACTGTATGTTCTTAATTCAACAACGTTTCGCACTTTACTGACATGTCCACTGCGGTACAACAATGTTCAGTCCATATTAACCAGTTTTCCCGACTCTGAAATCCTCTTAAAGTCTCTCGTAGATAAGGGGCTGACGGTAAAATACTCCTCTTCCACCTTCTTCCACTGTTTTAGGCGACGAAAATCTTTCATATCATCTTCTATCTTAATCGCTTTGATTTGCAGCATTGGAAAATGGATACCTCTGTGGAGAGCGACGTTTCCAATTTTCTCCCCACATTTGCACTTCACAATGCCCACACCTATCTTAATCTTCTTGTTCTCAAATATGATATCTTCACTTTTCTCGCAAGTAACATAATTCTTTAAATTCTCGCTTACACATGCAAAGTGAAATCCTATTTTCTTTAATTCGTTGGAAAGGCACAAATACTGGTTACATTTTAAGCATCTGCAAAAAAAAAATTATTATGAAAATAAAGGACCCCTTAAAAATATTCATTTAATATTACCGACTTGGGGTATTAAAAACAACAAAAAGTTTAGAAACAACTTACAATTCACAAGAAATCTTTCTCTAACGTTAAATTTTGAATAATTTGAATATAAATTCAACATGAACCTTGAGAATGAAGTACCTTAGAACACATTGCCGTTGTGCACTCGTTCTCGAGCCCTGGTTGTGGACTGCAGCATCTCTTTCTCTTTTTGCCTGATGTTGCAACTCTTGTTTTTCCATTTGGTATTTTTCATTCTCGGCCTGAATTTCTTGTTGAACCAAAATCATTCCCTTTTCCATCATTGGTTCTTTTAAAGAATTCGTCCATTCTCTTTCTGCAACACATTTGTACTCCGAGGCCAAAATGAAGAACCTGCTGTTTTCCGCCCTGCCTCTTCCTTTGTAGAATATGAAAAAAATACGGGGGATTTATGATAATATATGACGCTTGTGATGTCATTATTTTACCTTTTTTTACAACCCAAATAAATTTGGCTATCATTCTTATTTCAAATGGTTTTTAAAGATAAATGGTACTATTATACATTTTTATCTTGTTCTCCAAAAATGAAAACCGATATATTTGACATGTAGGAGCCCTAATAAAAAAAACCCTGTTTTTGGGATTAAACCATTTCTTATGTTAAAGATTTTTTAATTTTTTTTTTACAAGAGAGTCAAAGGTTAATATAAATTTATGTAGACAATAAAATATTGTGTATATATAATATAATTCTTTATGCACATTGAATGCAAATGTCATATCTGCATGTCAAAGGTCAAATATAAGATAAATCAAAACTGTACCTTTGGCTTGGATCTGCGATATCAAATTTCCAGCGTAGTCATATTTAACTACAAGATTGCATTCTTTGATATCCAAACCCTCTTCTGCTATGGTCGTAGCTACAATCACTTTAAAGTCTCCTTTTGTAAATAATTCAATCGTTTCCTTTTGTTTGTTTTTGGTGATTCCTGCAACGAAATCCCCAGATGATTCAAACAATATTTGTTATCTATTCATACGTTTTGTGCAAAAAACAAAAAATAAATATTTAATGATACTTTTATCATCATCAACAAAAAATAAACTTACATAAACTAATAAATAACAATTGATATGAAATATGACTTATAAAGCCAAAAAAAAAAATATCTGGAATCTTATGCTAAAGAGCTAACAAAATAATAAGTCAGTGGTCACTTTATAAACTATAAGAAATCTTATTTTATTACAATGGTCTGTAAAATCGGAAAAATAACTCCATAACAGAATTAAACAAATTTAGTTTCCAATGTATTATATGTTGCATTTGGGCCTGTTAGTCTCACAAGGAAATAAACATACATTTTAATTCCGTTAGCAGAGATCTATCAGCAATGTGAACGTGTAAGTGTGGTGTAAAATACTGTTGTCAACTTACTGTCGGCCGAATTATCCTTTACAGTTGCAAACAGACGGGTCTGGTACTATTACAAACAAATTTGGGATGGCAAACTCTAAATGGTTAACCAATTACTCGGTCAGAACGATGGTAACCGGTTACAAAATCAGTAATCGGTTAGTCGTATAAGATAAACAGAATGTATATTTTAACGCAATTTCAAATTAAATCTTTTTTTTTTTGGTCTTTCGAGGTTATTATCTATTTGAGTTAATTTGAAGATCGTTACGACCCCTTGGCTGAGCTCTTGGAGGACAATTGGTCAGCAGGTGTTAATTATAATGATTGTTAAAACAACATGTCACTGCCTTGTCTGTTCAGCTTTTCAGAAATCATTAATAAATGATATTAATATCACTGTTAACTACTGTTACACTATCATTATTGTACCTACGTTCAATGTTTATTTTACTATTTAACACGACATCAATTTTTTTAGATAAAAATGCAATTGTCTAAAGCGGGTACATACATATTACATATTACCGAAGGACAATCATTTCAAACTGAGATCTGTAACTCGTTAAGGGCAGACATTGTTTTGAGAGGTCGGGTTGACTGCGAAATTGTGGTCAGGGAAACTATTTCATGGCTGTCTGCTCGTTGTTTAAGATTTCTTTTTGAATTATTATCATTCCTAACAATCATCTAAAATAATAACACGTCAAAAATAAAAATCTGCGTATTTTTATACGAGTAATCGGTTAATCGGTCGGAACGATTTGCGATTAACCAATTAACAATTCAGCAATCGATTGCCATCCCTACTAGAATCAATATAATTTTAAAATAACAACGCTCGGAAACCATACCTCCATCTGTCCCACGAGCCTGAGCGCCTGTGTATTTTTTGGCCTTTATGTGTTTTAATTCCTCTGTCTCTCCCATCCACGATGCAATAATGTCAGCGACAACTCGTGTGCGAACGAACACTATTCCTCTCATATTGCTTTCTTCTCGATGTGTTTCAAGAATGATTTCCTTTAGTTTCAGCAGGAGGGGGTTTTCTTCACATTTTTGATCGTCTATGGCACAAATGTTTAACTCTGCTCTCACATCTACGGATAAAGAATTAACTATAAAACACTTAAATGAAAGCTCTATTTAGCATCCATATTATATAAAATTCTTTTTATTCAGTATTTTTTCGTAGAAATTTTTTCTACGAAATAATACTGCAAAACTATAAATGTATTCACAATAAAAGAGGGAATGTTTAAAACAGCATTATGTACAACACAATCTACAAATTAATTAAAAGGAACTTTTAAAAAGAGTAGTATTTTAATATCTTTAAAATTTCTACGTGTTCCTTAGTAACTACATACTGACAAAAGATAAAAAAGATGCTTTTTTCTAACCAACTTATGAAGTTTAATAAAGCTCTGGTTGTTCGGGTTTATCATCGGAAAAAATAAATATATATATATATATATATATATATATATATATACACACACACACACACACACACACACACACACACACACACACACGATATTTTGTTTTGTTCAACACAGTAATCTAATGGCACACTTTTTTTTTATGAGGGCACACTTTTTTAAAGTCACAGATTGTCAGATGGCCATGATCATTGTAAAAAGTTACTGACTTTCGAAGAGAGTCTTTGCTCGCATTTCGATTTCAGTGCCTGTGTCAGATGTTTGTAGATCCTGAATATTTTGTAGAATAAAGCTTAGAGCATCACTTGCTCTGGCATAAGAGTGTACAATTAATGCTTCATTGTAAATCTGAAGGTAAAATATATCAAGATATATTACTCCATACAACAGCATATAAGTCGAAGAAATGTACATAAACATTAACATAATCAAGTATTTAAGCAACATGAACCTCTTAATATCTTCTGACTGTGAATAAGAAAGGGCTAAGATTACAATCTGCTTTCACTCCAGCATCCATAAGACTGGTCTGTAGCCATTGGGTGTATTCTTCATTGCCCTTGGTAGAAGGAGGACTCAATGCATTTTTGTCCGGTAGTTCGTCTAAAGAAAGAATAAGAAGATAGATAGATACTCTTTAAATAGATAGATAGATTTTATTCATAATATTTTCCGTAGTTTATTTATTATCATTTTACCATATGTTAATGCCAGACAATCTTCTGTTTTCATCATTAAGTCTTTGATAATCGCTCCAAATTGATCGATCTTTCTTTTTGGTATTTTTAGAATAGCTGGAAAAAAAAAACAAAAATCTGTTTAAAAAGGTTAAAATAAGGATTATCTAACGCTTCTTATTCAATGCAAAAATACAAATGTTTTGATCAGTTTTTAACGTGTTCATATTCTTTAAAATACTTAGAAACATACGATGCAGTGGACCTAGATTTGGTTGGAGTAAACCTTCTTAAAAGACGACTCTGTGTCGTGTTTATAAAACATACCGTGGTTCTAAGGTTTATTTCTTTAAAATTGTGTATACTGAATTTAAAAAAAAATTATTGACCAAATAAATCTGGAAAAATAACATTTGAACATTCCAATAAATAGCTAGAGTTTTTATCAATTAACGATTATCTTTATTTTATGACATAAAATATAGTTATATCTTTTGAACATGCTTCATATTAATACACTTGTCTGATAGTTGTAAACGGAATATTGCAAAACTTACAGTTATCCGGGGTATTCATCTTAGTAACCAATTCTAAATAGTTTTCTTTCACAGACACCAATTCATCTGCGTCTAGATTAGCCATCATTGTTTTGATATGGTTTATAACTTGTCCTTGCGTTTTAGCTTTTCCCACTCCAATAGAGGCCGTAAAGCCAACTATCTATCAAAGAATTTGACATCTTTAATTTACTTTAAAACATTCTTTGCAACTTGATTTCTTTCAATGTTAATAATAAATACCTATGAATTTTGAGAAAATGCATAATCAAAAAAGTAAGATCCAATTCGTTTTAAATAATGTACCGAGTAGTTGAACAATTGAGGGTGTAACTTTGTTAAAGTACACGCAATTACTCTTTACAACTTTCCTTGAGAGTTAAAATGTATATTCATACATACCTGAGGGAGAATGTTCCGTTCCTCTGAATCTTCCAGCTTCTTGTCATGGTAAGGAACCATCGTTTCATAGAAGGCATGGCCGCCATGACAATGATGACATTCGTCAAAGATAATCAGAGAAAATGATTCAATTCGCAAATTTCCTTTATTCATTGCATTTACCAGCATCTGAGCTGTTATGACAAATACATCAAATCTGCAAAGAAGAAAAACATTTTTCTATAGCTTTCAATACTTTTTTTATTTTTATCTCAAACAAAATTTTAATGATGTTTAGTGATAAAAGGTCAGAAGATCGCTTTTCTACACTAATATTTTCAAAACCAAATAATTATAATTACACCAATCTAAGCCTATATGTCCAAGAAAATCACGCGAGACCTGGCATGACTGTTGAAATTTTTTTTAAACTGAAGTCAGTCACAGTAGAAAATATTTTTGCAACGTTACTGAAATTATACGGAACTATAATTCTTCAGAAAACTTCGCAAAAGTAAACTAAAATAGTGCTACACTAATGCAGCTAATGCTATATATGAATTAAAAGTTTGTAGTTCCATTTTAATTCTTGTTTATGCTAAAATAACTTAAGCTTTTTCATATACATTTGCTTCATCGATTTAACCTGGTTTAATCTTACTTTTGTAGTAAATGATAAATCTGTATCTATTGAAATACAAGTTTACAAAAAAGTAAATCATTTGTAAAAAAGTTGATAAAACGATATCTTAAGTTAATCCTGTTTCATTTTTTCCTCAAAGAGGGACATTACTTTTGTTTTTAACAAACTTAAAAAGTCCTTCCACTTAAAGATATATCGCGTCAGGATTGAATGAGGTTGCACGCGGTTCCGATTGAAAACAAGTCGAAAATGTAAAAAGGCAGAAAAACCAGGTGATAAAAAGGTTTTTGTGTATTTTCGAATCATGTGGGCTTAAAACCTATTTTAAATGCATGTATCTTGTTACCGTTGCAGCTTGTCACATCGTCAGCTAAATATCGGGGACGATTGCGTGAAATGAAATAAACGTACTATACATACTTAAAACACAAAAAATAACTTGCTGCGAAAGAAGAACAGCAAGGTCTCTGAAATCCTCGTCACGCATGGTGTCTCCAGATACAAC
>WFKH01011801.1:49508776-49539429 GCA_016163765.1 Magallana hongkongensis
TTAACTGATTACAAAAGCTGATGACTACCTATTTGATATTTAGTTAGGCTAAAGCTCAGTTTTCAAATTTAAAGTCAACACAGGACGTTTGTGGAAGCAAACATACTTTATATTTTAATTATTTTCCATGCATTTAACTACAAAAATGTTCCTTTTATTATTGGTAATACGTTAATGGAGACGTATTTTCGTCAAAAGATCAGAAAGTTTCATTATTATTTTTTGCAACCCAGGGACCACATCTAACAAGAATTACAGAACTTCACAATAGCCTGAAAGAAGATTGTGAAGAAAATGTAATTTGATAAAAATGAGAAATTAAACAAGCGACATGCCGATTTCATAATCTCAATTCTTCACGAAGGTTAAAAGAATGTGTTTTCATTCAAATAGATATGCATCTGCTGTTACTTTACATTCATCCAAAAACAGGAAAAATTGCTTGTTATTTTGCATCTTTCTGGGGACAGTTACGTGGATTCAAATAATGTAAACCTTTTGATATAATTTGTAGATTTCCGAAAACTCACAATAGATTATTTTGAAAAGATAAAAAACAATTTTACTCAATTAGATATACTTCCATATACTTTAGAAAGAGCGATAACTCTCGTCTGAAGATTAGCCAACAATTTTCGCATTTATCTTCGCTAAAGAATGCATTTGAAGTAGAAAGACATCAACATCCACATCTCCAGCATTTCTATTTCAAAACATTTTCAACGATGCATATGTAATATTGATTTTACGAAGGAATACCACACCTAATTTTAACACAAAAATATCATACTAGTATTGTATTTGATATACTTTGTCATCATGTTTGTTCATAAGCTTATAAACGCCATATATAGGTTTTCCATAAAATTGATAATTTCCCCCTTTCTTTAAGAGTAAATATTTACGGAGTAAAAAGAAAAAAAAATTGGTAGGACAGCTGAAGGCTAATTGATGCACTTCATGTGATATTTTGATATACAAATCTCAATAAACTCTTAAACTGTTTCTCTTTATGTGTAATTATTAAAATAAATAATCTTATCGACAAGCCTTTTCATTGCGAAATTGCTATTAGGATAGCTAAAAATCTCATAGGTTCTCTTTTCAATATCCCATCGAGCTAAACTAGGTTAAAGCAATTATCTATCCTATTTGAGGGTCTTAACAATTTCGACTCGACCCTGCACAATTTGAAAAAAAAATTTTCAAAGTACGTTGACTTGGTCCCTTTCACTCACTTTGAAAAAATATTTCAAAGTGCGTTGTAACATCGCTTTCCAACTCTCCTTAGGCTCCAATATTGGTCAAGGGAACTAATAGTATATTAGGATACTTGTATAGTTATAACACACATTTTAGGATTGTAGTTTTTTAAAGAAGATTCTTAAGGATTTTTATCTACATTTTCTTATGTTGAACTTCGAACCCTTTATGAGCCTCATTATTTACCAATATTACGGATCACGGTTTAAACAATTTAGAAATTACACTATACAGAAGCTATTTTGCAATTGTAAGGCATTTCTAATGAGACAGTTCTTGAGCAAAAGACTTAATAAGACAGCCGCCCATTTTCCCACCTTTTTTTATTACCTCTCTTTTGGAAATGATTTGGCTATTTATTCTAATTAATGTCATTCCCCTTTCCGAAAAAAAATGCTTTATTCCAATTTTTTGTTAAAATTAATCCGTTAGTTCTGGAGAAGAAAAAAATTGGAAAGTAGACCAACGAACGGACAGACAATGGACAAAAGGTGACCAGAAAAGCTTACTTGATACTTTGGTATAGCTAAGACAAAAAATGTCACTTAAGTATCACAGGGGATTCTTTCCAGATAAAAACACATTGACGAAATAACTATACGAAAAAAAGTTACGATCGAAAAATTTCTCTAAATTTTCTTCATGAATGCATAACTGTATATTTATTTTCCATATAAACTAAAAGAAAAATATCAATGGGGCAGGACATATTCCACTTCATTTAATTGTGTTTAATGCCTACCAATAATAAATGAAACTTTTGCAGATGAAATAGCAGTCGAAACAAATAAACACAATATAATTAAGAGCAATGTATGCTAAGTACTAGTGTGTGTGTGTGTGTGTGTGTATATATATATATATATATATATATATATATATATATATATATATGTATGTCTGTCTGGCTTTGTTAATACATACCATTTTGAAGATGTTTTAATTAAGGAATAAGGAATCATTCTTTGAGTATTATGAGTTGATCGAATACGGTCGAGGTGATCAAATCCAATAAAGCCCGAAGGGATTAATGATAGATTTGATCACCTTATTCTTAAGAAGTATATCAAGTATAATTTTAAAAAATCATAAACAGATTTAAATTAATAAAAACTTCGAGGATGACCCATAGATCATTCAAAAACATATCATTTTGTCGCAAAATATTTCGTGGATTTAATACACCACACTGTCATTAATATACACTTCAATGATTTGGTGGTGACATTGTTATAAACAGGTTAGGGAACAAGTTTGGGTTAAAAAAGTTATATTGTATTTTGTAATTCATATTCTTTTTTTATTGACAATGTCATAATGACAAAAATGACAAAAATGGCAAAAATATTTAAATATATAGCATTCTTTATAATTAAAAATAACCTTAATCTTTACAAGCATCTGACTCGATGTATGTCCATTTCCTCAACTAAATCGAAATTTAAAAAAACTTACTACAGGTACAGAACATGAGACAAACACTAAGATAATGCAGCAACAATTAAAATTATTTTCTTCATAACGTTATTAACATTATCAATGAAAAATAAAACAAAAATAATTCATAAAAATTCACTATGACCACTAGTTATACTAGTCAGCAAGGTTAGTAAAATTGATCTTTTTCAGAAACAAAATAAATTGGGAAAACTATTCAAAATTATCACATACTTTATTGCACATTTCTTAAAATTAAATAAATAAATATATTTTTTATGCCATGTACAGTACATGTGCATATAACAATGTCATATTAAAACTTACAGAATAAGGAAGCAAAAAGGAATAGCTCTGTTCAATAATAATTAACCTGTCAAAAATTGAACATATGAATAAAATTTGATAGAAGAAATATTGATGCCATTAAAGAATTTATTTCAAATGAAAAAATAATTCATCATCAATTTTTGAAGTACGTTTGCTTTTAACGTTGACATGGTTCTTGATAATATGGAAATCACAGAAACTAAAGAATAAAAGGTCTGTGTCACTCTAAAACACAAAATGATTTTAGAAAAAACAAAATTACAGCCTCCACTGTTTAAATTATCAACAAATGACGATAAAAACATTGTACATTTATGTGTAAATTATTGCTGTTCAACAACGGCTGTCCACTGAGCAAAGACACTTTTCTTATCTCAGGTCTATAAATGAGAGATTAACAATTGTTTCTTCTTTTCAGTCTTTTCTAAAAGGATTGACATCCGATTATACAGTATTACATTTATTTAATTAAAATAAAAATACTTTTCAAAAATGTAAAATATAATTCACCTATTAATTATTTATAACACAATATACATGTATAAAGCATCTCTCCCTTACCTCAGTATTCTGGATTTTATCTTTATCTTTGTTGTAGAATTTGTGGCAAACTTTTAAAGCATTACAAAATCTATCATATATTTCCCAGAAAACAATGCAGTGTAAATACAATATAAATAAATGGTTAAAAGGAAAATAAACAATAATTGTAATCTTCTTAATGCCATCAAAACATTGTACAAATTCACTAATTTTAATTTTATCAAACAAAGCAATTGAAAACGTTTCATGGCACAACAGTTTGGCATTATGATTTTACACACAAAAATTTGAGATACATTTTTCAATGAACATAAAATGGCACATAATAAGCTCACATTCATCTATTCATGTTTAAATAACTTTTTCCTTAGAAAGTGCTTAGAGCCATCAGAGTTCCATACTTAATTGGTATGAAAATCAAGTGCTGGTCAGTCAATTTCCACAAGTGTCCCCGACTCGGAAATCTTCTCCAAGTCCTCATCTGAAAGAGGACTGACCGTGAAATACTTTTCTTCCACCTTTTTCCACTGTTTAAGGTGATCTCCCTTTTTCATATCATCTTCTATCTTGATCGCTTTAATATGCGGCAAAGGGAAATAAATCTCTTGATAAAGAGCGATGTTTCCAATGTTTACACGACATTTTTTGCACATAATCTTTCCCACGCCTACTTTAATTTCTTTATCCTCGTATGTAATTTTGTCGCTCTTTTTGCAGAAAACATGATCTTTGAAATCCTGGCTGATACAAGCGTATTGTGATTTTATTTTCTTCAGTTCACTGGAGAGGCACAAATACTCATTACATTTCAAGCATCTGAAAAAAAAAATAAACAAATAAAACATAAAAGTTACTTGTATAAATATCATTTACTGCAGGATTGTTCTACACCGCTCAGCAAGAAATATTGTGTGAATTACAATATACAGAGGTTCTAAGTGCACTTATTCACTCATTTATGTTTACAGACAATTGTATGCATTTATAATCATCCTCTTATGAAATTTATTTCACTCGTACCATTTGTTTTCATTTTAAAGTTTGTAGAAATAATGTTTGAAAGGAGTAAATCCTTGCCGTATTTTTCTTATTAATTGGTATTCTGGATTTTATTCTCAAGAACATTTTAATACAGCTTTCAATTGATAACCTAAAAATAGTATGTTGGATACTGGATGGTGTTCATTGATTGTGAAATGGTTTGAAGGATAAATGTGTGGAGTATATTTAGTGCCGAAGTTAGCAGCAGTGATAAGGCGAGGCAGAGAGACATGTACAACAGAGATAGGTACTTTAGAACATATTGTCCTTGAAGAGCTTCTCTCGAGCTTTGGTTATGGAGCGCAGCATCTCGTTGTCGTTTTGCCAAACGTTGCAATTCTCGCTTCTCTCTTTGGTATTTTTCATGCTCGGCCTGAATTTCTTGTTGAACCAAAATCATTGCCTCTTCCATCATTGGTTCTTTCAAAGAATTCATCCATTCTCTCTCTGCAACACATTTATCCTCTGACGCCAGAATAAAGAACCTGGAATGTTCCGCCCTTCCCCTACCTTTATCAAAGTATAATAAGAATAAAAGAAAGTAGATGCTTTACGGAAAGAGACAGTATGTACTACAATGTTTATTGATAGATGTATATTCTTTTTACATTCATGATTTACTTCATAATAGTATTTAACAGTTTTAAACTAAAATAATGTAGTGTTTGCAAAGTGAAAGAATATCGTATGTGTGTATTGTGCAAAATTAACTACCGTATAAGATGGCGTTCGATGTTGCGACAAATTTTGGGCAAGTATCTTTGTAACTACATTAGACAGACGGACACTCGGCCCACCATAACACTTTGTTTGAAATCATCATTGTAAATACCTTTGGCTTGGATTTGTGATATTAAATTCCCAGCATAGTCATATTTAACTACAAGATTGCATTCTTTGATATCCAATCCCTCTTCTGCGATGGTCGTAGCTACAATCACTTTAAAGTCTCCTTTTGTGAATAATTTAATCGTTTCATCTTGTTTGTTTTTAGTGATTCCTGCAGTAAAAATCACAAGTGATGTGTTTAAATCAAAAATTGACACCAACCAAACTTTAAAAATAAAAGCAATTTTATGTATTAAAAATTTTCCAAAATGGAACGCAATAAAGATACTAGTATCTATCACACTGTGAAATTACCTACATATAAAATGTCGGATATAAAGTCTACAAAATCAAACCAAAAATAAACAAATAAGGTCACATAAATTAAATATGACCTATGATCTATCATAACTTTGATCATTTATCGTCATTAACCTCTGACCTTATCCTGTCAGTTGACATGCATTTATTAAGGTTATAACGTTAACAAGAAAATACCAAATTTTAAAGTTGCAAACAGACGGAAAGTCTTATCAAACGACCTTACCCCCTTCAGCGCCAGGAGCCTGGGCGCCGGTGTATTTTCTGGCCTTTATGTGTTTCAATTCCTCTGACTCTTCCATCCACGATGCAATAATGTCAGCGACAACTCGTGTGCGAACGAACACTATTCCTCTCATATTGCTTTCTTCTCGATGTGTTTCAAGAATGATTTCCTTTAGCTTCAGTAGGAGGGGGTTTTCTTCACATTTTTTATCGTCGACGGTACAGATTTCTAAATTTGCTCTTGCATCTACAAAAGAGCAAATATTGATTTTAAAAACTCTTTATCAATTTGTGTGTATTCGTGCAAATATATTCTGTAACCTATGTCATTGTGACAAGATACAAACAAAATAAATAGCTGATGTCGTGGCCTTTATTCATACGTATTAAAAAAAAACCCTTAGCTATGAAAAGAAGTTACTCACTTTCATAAAGAGCATTTGCACGCGTTTCTATCTCAGTCTTTTTGCTCGATTTACGGAGTTCCTCGATGTTTTGAGCAATAAAGCTGAAAGCATCACTTGCTCTGGCATAGGAGTGTACAATCAACCCTTCATTATAAGTCTGATAAGTGATGGAGAAAATGCAATTATTAATAATGACAACAGTTAAATAGACAATACATTGGGTTGATAGAAAGATATGAGGCTTATGCAACTACCTTAAGATATTTTCTAATTGTGTACAAGGATCGACTCAGGACAGAATCAGAAACCTTTGCAACAGCTTTCAGCAAAGTGATCTCCAGCCATTGGGTATATTCCTCACTACCCTTGGAATATGGGGGATTCATATTTTCACCTAGTTCATCTAAAAATGAAATAATATGCAAATAAAGAGACAGAGAAAGAGAGAGAGGAAATATTTTAATAAACTAGAAACAGATAATTTGTTAGTTAGATATCACAGTAGATCATTGTTTTTATAACAAAATACTGAACCTATCAAAACATTGTTGTTAATCTTTTTTTAATATAAACAATCTATTATCATATTTAAGTAATAGCTACATGTAATGTTTGGACTTAAAAAAGTAAACAGTTTATTTCTTTAATTATTTCTTATTAATTAATTCTGATATCGAATTTTAATTACTAGTACTCTTAGGCGTGTAGTTGACACTTTTGCCCAGGAGGTCCGAGTGATAAACCACACGATCAGGACTTAAACTTGATACTTGTATTAGCATAAAACTAACCATTTGACGTGAAACAGATATTTCTTATTATGTACTTTTGCTTGTAGTGCTAGCATTTGTTTTAATTTTAAGTTAATGTAAGTAACTATTTTGTTTTGAAGGAGTGACGTTGTTTCTGATATGCCAATATGTATTGTAAGTGTCGTTGAACATTTATCTAACTTGAAGGTATTGAATCTATTTTTTCTGATCTAACACTTATGGATGCCTAATGATGTTAGTTCTTTCTACCCCTTTTTTATGTGTTTGTGTGTGCGTGTGTGTGTAAAAGGTAAAAGTCAAAAAACCCTTTGCCACTGTCAGACAATCCTCAGTCTTTAGCATTAAGTCTTTGATGAGTGCTCCAAAGTCATCGATCTTTCTACTTGGTATTTTCACAATAGCTAAAATTAAAATAAAATAGGATAACAGTAAAGTAGAGAATTTTATCTAAAGGATAAAAGAGTATGATGCGTTTGTCTAACATCATTAATTAAAACAAAGGGAGAAAAAGGGTATTGATTCAATTGGACTTCATCCAATGTAGTCCAGTTACCAAGTTCCAAGTTTGAATCAAGGACATTGTGTTTTTTAAATTCACGATTAAAATCCGATAAAATGTTAAGTTTTTCTTTTCATAAATTATTTCAGTGTAGGAAGGTCGTTTTTCTTTACGTTGAGTCGTGTTTGAATGCCAATATAAATAGAGTATTTTTGTAACAATTCTCTGAATACATTTTTAAATTAGGGTTAAGACAATGACGATGTGCTCATAAAACACCTTCCGTTGTTAACCGATAAGCTTTTAATACATCGTTTTTAGCTATGCTTCTTTTTTTCAACAATATTTCATAAAGTCACGCGGGATTCGATACTTCAGTTATTCTTTTATTTTATCATAATGCTAGCTTTTTGTTGTATATAAAAAATCCCACCAGAACTTACATTGATCTGGTGAATTCATTTTCTCCGCCAATTCTGCAAAGTTTTCTTTTACAGACACCAAAGCGTTTGCGTCCAAGTTAGCCATCATTGATTTTATATGACTGATAGCTTGTGTTTGAGATTTAGCCTTTCCCACTCCAATAGATGCCGTTAATCCAACAATCTGTTATGTTAAAATGTTATAATAATTGATACTCTTAACAGATTTTAAAAATCTTCTAATAATAATAGTTATTAATCACACCAAATGTTTTTTGATATTGAATTTAGACGAGAGGCCCAGGGGCCACTTCGCTCACCTTAGTTATGATTAATAACGTTTAGAAATATGCATATATACGTGTAAGAGCTTTAATTATTTTATTCTTAGCTGTTGTTGCACAGGGGCCAAGCCCGTTTTAACATTAATTTCAATGTAACCATAAAAAAAAGGGGTCGAACTCTGACCCAGATAAAAAACTACCAGCTCGCTTCAAAAGTCTAATAAATCAATTAATTTTTATAACATTCGCAATATGCAAGTAGTTTTAAGGAAAGTGATGTCTCCAAACTGAACTTTTATTCTGCAACCATATCAACTTCTAACAAGGCCGGCCATTGAGATAGCTAATGTTAAACTCAGTTTCATTGGTTAATATTCCTGATGGTCCAATCAGAATCAGTCTTTCTCGAAGACGTCAAAATGGCCGGGTTTGTCAGAAGTCGATGTGGTTGCAGAATAAAAGTTCAGTTTGGAGAGTATTTAAGGAATTCTATCGGAGTTTGAGGATGTAAGTAGCGTGCGTTTGATGTGAGATTTTAAAAGATTAGTGCGAATGTTTCTCCACTTGTCAAAATGCTGTTGTTGTCATAGGCAAAAACCCATCGGGAGCCCTGGACCGGTAAATGTCCGAGTAAAAATAAACTGGCGACTTCGAGAGAATAATGACGTATATCCCTGCTATTTTAAGACCTATCAACTTGAAATTTGGCATGAGTGTATCTCAGACATCACTTTCCTTAAAACTACATGCATATTGCGAATGTTATAAAAATTGATTGATTTATTAGGCTTTGGAAGCGAGCTGGTAGTTTTTTATCTGGGTCAGAGTTCGACCCTTTCTTTATTTATGGTTACATTGAAATTAATGTTAAAACAGGCTTGGCCCTTGTCTGTTGTTGGGTTAATGATTAGTGCCAAATTACTAACTATGAATGTTTCCTAATAAATCTGACTTATAGCCAATAGTGACATTACAATGCTAGGATCGCAGATACATTACGTGTTATGCGTTGTAGATCTTACCTGAGGGAGAATGTTCCGTTCCTCTGAATCTTCCAGCTTCTTGTCATGGTAAGGAATCATCGTTTTATAGAAGGAATGGCCGCCATGACAATGATGACATTCGTCAAAGATAATCAGAGAAAATGATTCAATTCGCAAATCTCCTTTAACCATTGCGTTTACTAGCATCTGTGCTGTTATGACAAATACATCAAATCTGCAAGCAAACAAATTCATTTGCACAATGTCATGTTTCAGGGAATTTGTGTAGAAACTAGGGATGTCAACGAGTACTCGAGTACTCGACTATCGCTCGGTCACACCGATCATCGACTAAAATTTTCTAAGTCGATTGCTCGTAATACATATTATGTAACGTGAATAAAATTTAAAATTATTTATTTTTTCTTAACGCGGCAGTTTTTGGGCTACGAATGTAAAAAAAGAACAGTTTTTTTCTCGACATGTTGAATTCGTAAGTTACACTCTTTTCCATCGGTGTCCCTGTTGTATTTTTGAAGCGGCTTATAATTGATCTCTTTTGATTTACTTAGGCAGACATGTACTTGAGAACAATTTGTGTTTTTTCTAATCATAAGTTATTGGATAAGATGTTTGCATAATTAACCCTTTGATCATATCAATAATTATCTCAAGGCGTTTGTTTTTATAATCATTTAATTTTGATTATTGATTAGACACGGACAATTATTTAACTAACATGGAACAGGTTACATTTGATTTGCCTATTAAGATGAAATGGAGCTCAATTCTGTGTAAGCGTCAGAAAAAAGAAAAAGCCAGGGCATTTTCTAACGGATATTTAAATAAAATATTTTCAATTTATTTTAAATCAAATACATTTAGTATATATCATCATAAGTTTTTAAATGTTTTTAAGTTTAAGATAAGATGTATTTGGCAGTAGCATTATTTGATTTGGAAAGGACTCACAGTTGAAAAAGGACTCACAGTTTCAAATAGATCACCGAGGACTCGACTATCGCTCGACTAAAGCCTCCGATTAATCGACTTAGCCAACCTAGTAAAATTGACATCCCTAGTAGAAACCCTATGTAAGTTACATTTGGTGACCTTTTGAGAACTCTTTTCCAAAAACAGTTTCAATCAAATAATTATTTTCATGCGAGCTGTCATTTACAAAAAAATTCTGCTCAAAGTTAATTGTAGTGGTTTTTGGCACAACCATATATATTACACGAGTTTTCAAATGTTGTTTCAAAGTTATTCAGTTATATTTCAGTTTTTAAATAAATAAAAGTTAAAAGATTTGTTATGCATTTCAACGGTTTATATTTTTGTTCGAAAAAGTTCTTTAACAAAAGGATTACCTTCTCCCCCCTTGGATTTTTATTCTAGGATTTTTATTCCTTATGTAAAGTTTCTTTCAACTGCTGCATTTATTACAAAATTAAAGCACAACTTAATGACCAGTTATTTTTCGCAAGCAATGAAGTTAGGTTTATGAGAGAGA
The DNA here is from genome assembly GCA_016163765.1 of Magallana hongkongensis. Classification (NCBI taxonomy): domain Eukaryota; kingdom Metazoa; phylum Mollusca; class Bivalvia; order Ostreida; family Ostreidae; genus Magallana; species Magallana hongkongensis. The sequence goes on from WFKH01011801.1 coordinate 49,519,646, forward strand.
GAGAGAGAGAGAGAGAGAGAGAGAGAGAGAGAGAGAGAGAGAGATGAAACACAGTAACCTACTGCGGAAGGAGAACAGCAAGCTCTGTAAAATCCTCGTCACGCATAGTGTCTCCTGATATAACCTTCAATCTACAGTCCACAAAACGCTTGATAGTCTCAGACTGTTGGTTGGCTAAATTATTTTTTTCTACCACAAACGCAACTTTTTTTACTTTATGGCGTCTGCCATCTTCGAGGTGGTGCTGAAAAAATGTTAAAATGTCTTTGTACTTACGAAGCTCCTTTTTATTCACATTATAAATAATAAGACAATGCAAAACACCACTGGTCTTGTCTTTTCATTGACTAGTTTTATTATCTGCTCTTGATTTAATCTGTTTCATTGTACGTATGTAGAATATATAACTCAATTTGAAACAACCAAATTAGATCCTGATAATATACAGGATAAACATGTATTTAAAGTGATAAAAACCAGAAATCCATGCATAATGGATAAGAACGGTTCGAAAAAATGAGAAAAAGATAAAAGCAAATACCTTGATAATTTTGACAGCTACGATCGTTTTCCCGCTTCCTGTTGGAGCTATTATAATACAGTTTTGACCTCGCTGAGCTGGCAAAGCCAATTCGTTCTGATACAATCTTTCTTCAAATGTTTCCAAACTCACCCCCTGGTCGTCAGCAGACTCGTGTCCTTTTAATTAAGTTTTCAAAATGATTTATAAAATGTATATTAAAAATTGTCAAATTAATTTTCAAGGAGGTTTGATTGTTAACAAATTAACCATCAGATCTGCCTTAAACTTTCAAATATGATATTTTGGGCCATAAACTATTATTTAGTAAGGATAAAATCCAAATATTTTAGCTTTATACAGCGCTCTTCATCTAAAGGAGGTATTTATAGCCTAAAAATGTTCACAACCATCCAGCCCTCATAAAATATACTGTTCGTGACTTACTGTTTTCTTCCGCTGATAACGCTGATGCAGTTTGGTATGTCTTTTTCAAATCGGTTTCGTCTTCATTTTTGTCTTTGGCCTTTATGACTGCTTTTGCATTCGTAATTTCTACATCATGAATATCTTGAATATAAGCCTTGTCGTCTTGAACTGGTTTAGGATTATCAGTATGTGAATCCCCAGAAGAAAAAATACTAGTGTAGCCCAGTGACGTTGTAGATTGTAGTTCTATCTCATTGGAACATTGGACAGGTATTGATAATTTTGTAACCTTTACAGGCACATCTATTAAAAATAGATATTACTGTATTTATACATACAGAGAAAGATACATAAATCGTCTTCTTTAAGTATACAATGTAAGCTACTTATACTTAACTTCAAAAGCATAAAATATACTTTAAACATGGAGGATATTTCATGCTTAATTTTTTTCAAAGAAGGTGCTTATGTAGGAATCATTTTTGTAGAAGTCAAAAATTTAAGAGCAATGATAATGATGGTTGTTAGACCCCTTGGCTGATGTATAAAGTGTTAGTGTTGTGAATATTCAGTCATCATAATATATGCAAACATTTGTACCTTGTTAATATTTCCTCGTTTACAGACTATCAGAATCAATTGACTTAAATGACCCATTTCATATAGCAGTAACATACATCACTATAAATATCCACCTAATTCTCATAACTTTCTAGCTTCTGACATCAAACTGAATAATCTGGTTGTACGCTTAAAAAGTTTATCTACTATAGCAATGGGTATCAGGCTTTTCATAAACAAACTCCCCCAGGAATCTAGTTAGTTTATATTTATATTTCGTAAAAGAATAATATGTCATGGAGTTTGTTACATTACGATGAAAAGTAATGATTTTTAAGACCTTCGATGTTTTCTTTAATCAGGACATTTGATTAAAATTTTAAAATCAGAATATGAATATTTTTTTAATATTGTACTTCTTGTCTTACGATACTAAGCGGAGAGTTGGGATGAATTAATGATGTCAAATTGTTTACATTACCCATAACACAGGTGGTTGTGCTACATGTAGCAAGAACAGGCGTGTTTTCCAATGAGTTCTCTTTATTCCATTCTAAAAATTTTCAAAATTAGTTTGCAATTAATTGATTTATACACGGTGGAAGCATATGGTTAATAAGAAAAAAATAAAATTTCACGTACTTAAAGCAAACTCGGAGTCCATTTTCTCAACAAGATAATCGTATTCCTTTTGGCACAACACTTTTAAGAATGAAGTGTACCAGTTCTCGGATTTCCTCCAGATTCTGTCCAAGAGAACAATCACTCCAGCCATACGCCCCTTGTTTCCCATTTCAGCATTGATGTGCTCAGTATCAGACTCTTCGATTATTTTTTCTTCCGTTTCCAACAAATACAGTAAATCGTTTGGATTTATTTTTTCCACTAGGTCAATTTTTAAAGGTGAAAGAAGATTTTTATACTTTTTGTATACATCACTGTTGACCTCCTCACCCCTGAGAGCTTTTGCAACATACTGGTAACCTAGTTTATATATATATATATATATATATATATATATATATATATATATATATATATATATATATATATGGTGCCATAATGTGTTTAATTGAAATTGAATTGTTAGAAATATCACTGAATGCAATTTATACCTTTTTTATCTAAGATTTCAACAAATCTTGTCCACTTATTATTTGCACTACTTCCCTCAAGTACAGACAAGAGAACTTTCATTGCCTTCGTTGAACCTTTTGTTTCCTCAGTCTTCATGATTTCTTCTAGCTCTTCTTTTTCGGTAAATAAAAAATAATGATTCATTTTTAAACCATATACACTTCATTAAAAAAAATGGTTCCCATGATTTTTACATTTCACATAATAGTTAAATGTTCTAATGGAATATAATAGGTCGTTTTCTGACATGAATTAGTGTTTCAGAATTTAAATTTATAAGTGGCTAAAAAATGTTTATATTAAAATCCCTGTAATCCTTAGGATAAATAAGTGAATAAAACGGGCACAAAACTTAATGCACTTTGACATAAGCAAAAAAATTAAATGTTTTAGGGATGAATATCATAACATATTCAATTAGAAAGAGGTGGTGCAAATGCATGAGCAGCAAAAATACATAGTTGAGGGTTGGTCTCTTAACCGGTTTTCAAAATATTTTACCAAGGTCATAATTTATAATGAGGGAGTGGGTTGGAAAGGGTACTTATACAACTTAATACTTGATGCATCTTAAAATAAGAAGTTAAGAATACCCATGGTACATGGGAGAGGATTTCAAATGTTTTCAAATATTTGACCTAATAGAAAATGATAGATTGTACCCCGGGGCAATGATTTCGATGCATCTTGACATGAGCAGCAAAGGAATGTATGGTTAAAGGTCGGTGATCCCAATCGGTTTCAATATATTTGTCCTATCATATTATGAGGGGTGAGAATGATTCTATCCATTTGTACAGCAGAATACTTAATAAATTGCATCAACGCGAAATGTATTAACAACGCAAAATGTCATAAACTCCCATTATTACATTTTGCGTTATTACATTTTGCGTCGAGATCTAAGCAAAATGTAATAACGGGAAAAGAAACAGGCTTTTTTTTCTCGAGAGAATGAAATGTTGCTATTTCTTTGGTTTAGTACTTGTTGAAGTATTTTCTATAACTTTATATGCATGATTTCATTTGTCATCTTTATTATATATTCTTGTTATTTGTGTTTACTAAATTTAAAAAAAAAATAAAGTCAAAAAATATTTTAAAATGTTAATTTAGTTCACAGGTAGAAGCGGCATAAGCCCCCATTCACACATTTAAAATTGGGAGGGACGTTTTTTGTTTTGGTATTCTCTTTTACTATCAATATTATCAAATGCTTTTAAAAAAAATACATACCATATTAACTAAATAATTGTTTATAGTAATTGTGGCCTTTTCTTTAGATAAAATGGAAAATGGAGTTAAAAATTAAAGTGCGGGTATTACTGTTGAATGACAGCATTCCGTTTATTCTATTTTCAAGAACAAAAATAATCGATAATAACCCAGGTCAATGATGTTTTTTTTTTTAAATAATTCGTTGTTGGTTTACATGTGGTATAACGGTTGCGAGATTTGTAGAATGAATGCATAATCCGCGTTATTTAGAGTCATGTTTGTTTGTTTTTTAGCTCACCTGAGCTGAAAGCTCAAGTTTTTAGCTTTTGAACTTTTGAACTTCTTCTCTAAAACCGCTTGGCCAATTTCAACCAAATTTGGCACGAAGCATTCTTATGGGAAGGTTAATATAAATTGCAAAAATAAAAGACCGATCTTTATTAAAAGCGGAGAAAACCTCGAAACTGTGGAAAAAGGGGGGTGTATTTTTAAAAATCTTCTTCTCAAGAACTACTGAGTCAAATTCAATGTAATTTAGCATAAGTAATCCTTATGGAAAGGAAAATATAAATTGCAAAAATTATGGGCTAATTCTGTTTCAAATCTAAGTTATTACGAAAATAATAATAAAGGAAAGGCGTGTTTCAATCAGTTTATAGCTTCGGGTTCGGTATTCCATGAGTCTTGGTAAAATGGGTAGGCAAACCCGGGCCGGGGCAAAACAAAAGATTAGCAGTTATTAATCTGCCAATCGCATTAAAATTTTCAGGATATGTTACGGACCAGTATATTTGTATTCGCTGTAAATATTGCTGCAAAACAATGCTTATTTTTGAATTGACGATTGCCGATCTGCCCCGGCTTTTATTTTGCCCCGGCCCGGGTTTGCCTACCCATTTTAACAAGACTCGTATTCCATACTTCTTTGTTGAAGCAGCCATGACATATGATAAACGGGTCGATCTGACAATGATGAATTTGTTTGTTGTGCAACAGTTCGCGTACGAAGGGGATCTTTGAAACATGCAAAATACATTGGTGCCGATTTCGTGAAGTAAATTGAGGTTAAATAATTCAATGCGTTGACAGTTTTCACATATGACGGTGGTGTTAGCTTGTTTTGATTTTCGTTTCGTTTTCATTATTTATGCTTTGTAACCTGGGAACTATCGCCTGTATTTTGTAATTTTTACGTATCAAATAAAACAGAGACTTCGGTAAATCAGACAGTTAACTTAACCTGCGCAAATTAAGCAAAATCTGATGTATTAAAGTACTAAAATACTATTCATTCTATCGGTAATTCGGTATGATCATTTGCGTAATATTAGATTAATGAAATGTGTTTTATTGAGATGCTCAGCATTTTCTCTAGTTTATTCAGTTTAAATAGAGTTTAATATCGCTGACGGAAATATGTAGGTATATACATGTATATGATTCATTTTGAAAAATAAATTGTGCACTTTATATTCCTATGTAAAAATTCATTCCCCCATTGTTGCCCCGCCCTACCCCCGGGGACCATGATGTAAACAACTTGAATCTACACTATCTGAGGATGCCTCCACAAAAGTTTGAGCTTTTCTGGCCTAATAGTTTTTAAGGAGAAGATTTTTAAAGATTTTCTCTATATATTCCTATGTAAAAATTCATCCCCCCATTGTGGCCCCACTCTACCCCTGGGGACCATGATTTGAACAAACTTGAATCTACACTATCTGAGGATGCTTCCACTCCAACTTGAGCTTTTCTGGCCTAATAGTTTTTGAGAAGAAGATTTTTTATATATTATGTAAAAAAAATTTCCCCCCATTGTAGCCCCACCCTACCCCCCGGGACCATGATTTTAACAAATTTAAATCTACACTATCTGAGGATGCTTCCACTCAAATTGGAGCTTTTCTGGCCTAATAGTTATGAAACGGCCCCTTTTTATACAATGAATTATAGAAAAACTACTATGATTTTGATAATTTTAAAACAAGAGTGAATAAATATGACACATCCTGATTAGTGTTGATAGCTTGGATCGTTTTTTTATTGTAATGATTGACGCATTATCGATGATTTTGTACACCCTGTTATAGTGAATTTCGTTCTGGTTTGTGACCCTGTCCTTCCAATGAAAAAAAATGAATAGAATGGGTGGACCTTGGTACAATAGACGATATGTATATAAGGAATTAAGCAGATCGGACAAGACTCGTTTACATATCTCGTAACTTTATTTATCGCCAAATTCTCATATTAAAGTTGGCGGAAAACTTAGCGATCAGAAATGAAATCCGTTGATAATACAGCTTACAAATAATGTTTTCTCATAAATAAAGGTAAATGGCATATAAAGTCACGTCGACTTTTGCATTTTTTTAGGAGTTACATATGAGTGCAGTGAGGTATATTTTTCTCCTTTCACATATAGATAGATTTTGACAACATACATTGACCAGCTGAAGGAGAAAAATGTACCTAAATATGCTCGTGTATTTTTAAAGCTTTCAAATGTGAGGCGGAGCTAAACGTCTACGGAGATTGAGTGTAAACAGTGTACCACTACCATAAATAATGATTTATTTCTCCCATGTGATTGTTTTGTCTTGGGTTAGAAAGGTATACTTTAAGAGTACATCTATCAAAGATTAAGTACATGCAAAATAATAAGAGAAATTACAACATTTATTTCTTTGCCAATTTACTGTGGGCCGTATTTCAGATCATCGTTTCGTTTTGGAAGAGGTAGAATTCAGCTTAAAATCATTCTGAATTCTAGGCAAAAATTGAGGTCATGCAAATGCTTTGAGGCCAGGATAAGACAATTGGCCCGGACATGTCACACTGTGTTTTAAAGTATTCAGTTCGGCAGCAAACACAATGATTATTGGACAAAAAAAAACCCCGGTATGTGTAAATTATTGTTTTACCTTATCTGATTTATAAACTAACAACATATAAAAATGACCCGATACCTGTGTGAATGACGTCATCAAGGTAGTGCACAATGTCGCTGACCTTCACACATCGGACAATAAGGGGTTTGTACAAGTCTACTAGCTTTGGTGGCTCAATGGAATCTAAACAGCACTGTATACTGTCCATATAATAAAGCGAGCTCCTTGGCTCTGAGGAGCAGTTTTCTGCCATCGTATCCTTACACTTTTTCTTTCTTTTGTAATGAGGATATAAAATAATAAAATACTTTTAGAGACTTGCTAAAATAGTAAGTACGAACTATCAACTTAATAAATCATGTGAAAATATTTTTAAATGATAACAAAAAATTCTAATTATAGCTGACGGGGAAACCATCGGTTTGAATATATCAAAATTAAATAACGGATTCATCACAAATAACACTAAAACATATGAACATTTTATGTAATTTTCGTGAAAAATCTTAAATGGTGTCAAAAGATCGCTTCAAAGTTTCCAAAAAAAATTGCAAGATCATGACTTAATAAAGGAAAAATTATATGTTTGATGTTTCATCAAGAGTTAAAGAACATATTTTTATATTTACTGGAAATTGTAAAGGAAAAAAATGTTCTTAGATGGAGTATATCAAGACTGAAAGTTGAAATTACCTTGTTTGGCTCCGAACCAAATACCTTGATATTACTTTTCTAGTTGGGAAGAATGAACGTCAGGGCTCCCTTCCTAAAATGAAAACGAAAGAAGCAATTCCACTGAACAAAAACATATCAAGCTAAAAATAGACCAATTTCGGAAAATCTATTTAATTCTATTTTTAGTATCAGGGAAACATTACATAACGTCAATCTAATTTTAGCTAAGACAGGATATAGAGCTCTTGTTTGAGGTGATAACTGGTTTGAATAGTCCATATTTTAAGGTGGCAAGGGACACCTCCATATTGTGACGTAATTCCTATCGAAATAAACAATTAAATCAAGGAAAATTTTATAAATTGTTTCTTTCTCTAAATTGTTACCTAACAGCGTAGCGCAATGAGTTAGAGCGTGAACTGTGAAACTGTAAGTCATGAGTTCGAATACCGCTGGTACTTTTATAATTTTTACATTTCCAAAAATGTTTAAAACATATTTTTTGGTCAAATATTGTAAAATTTGAAAATTCTAAACCGGTGAAAGTATTTTGATTATGATGTACTTTTATCCACATTAATATTGACAGGTTCCTATACTACCTTAAGAACATAAAGATAATAAACAATTGAATTTTTTTTGAAAAGGTTTGATCCTTTTGATCAAAACTAGAAAAATTGATCTTTTCTTATTCATCTGCGACTTTCCTGATCTAAATTCACCAGTTTACTTTTTACCAAAACGCCATCGAGATTTAAACTGTGTTGAAATCTTCTGTGTAACAATTTTTGTTACTAACTCATGAAGCCATGTTGTATAACCGGAAAACTAACTTTATTCAACTTCTTACATAAGAGAATTCCAACAATGTAACAGATCGTACGTAAGATAATTCTGATTATATCACATCCACCCTTTTATAAAATTTAAACTGATTTATATTTAGCTTATAATTGTTAATTGAAGATTACAATGCGATACTTCATAGAGTAAATTCAAATGAGTTGTACAAATAAAATATTGTTAGATCCAGGGTTCATTATTGATATTGTTGAGGATGAGGTTGAACAAATTTCAGAATGACTAGAAATACACTGACTAGTGTAACATCAACTAAACAACATTAACATAACATAACAGTTGAGTATAAACTGACTAAGGGATTATTATGCCCTTTCACATCATAGATAACCTCTAGGTTGCGAATCACACAGTATAGTCGGATAAGTACCTCGGCTTGGTGACGGCCCGTCCAGAACGTGTACATCTTCGCTGTGTATCTTGTGCTTGTACTGGCTCGGATTTCTGGTCAATCTTTGGCTTCTCCTCCGGTAGCGGTGGTTTAGGCTTCGCTGGTGGTAAATGGTTTGCAGATGGATTTCTCAGGACTGGAACTTCAAGAGTGGGTGAAGCGAATCCTTCATGTTTGGGTTGGATCACATGCGGGTCTTCTCTTGTCTTCATCCGTTTACAGTTGTTTCTGCGGTATGTTCTTCCTTGACTGCCAGCTTTGACAATGTGAGAGCGCGGATGCATAGAGGCTGACATCTAGGTTGCTGGTTTCCAACCATTGGGTGTTTGAATACGTATGGAATCTCCAGGTTCACACTGTGGTCTTGGCTTTGCAGTTTGGTCGTAATAAAATTTCTGCTTCTGTTTGTATTCCATAAGACGAGTAGAGACTAGGTTTGGTTCTATAATACACGGCTTTCGCAATGTGTCACTAATGGGTATCAGTGTTTTGGCTCGTCTGGACATAGGACGTTGCATTGGCGATCCGATTTCGTTATCCCTGGGAGTGTTGCGTAGATCGAGTAGCCCTAAGTACATATCATCTCCGGATTCTGCGCATTTCTTTAAGATGTTCTTGATTGTTTGTACTGATCTTTCTGCAATTTGATTGTGGATGTAATGGTGATGATGTGACATGGTCGATCCCAAATGCCCTTGTAAACTCTTTGAACTCTTGGCATGCAAACTGTGGACCATTATCACTCACTAGTATGTCCATAATACCATAACGAGCGATACACTCCTTGATTCTTTTTATGACAGTTTTTGCTCTTGTGTCTCTTTCTAATTCTGCTATTTCAATAAAGTTTGACTAGTAATCAACCAAGATGAGGAAATGACGATTATCAAGCTCAAATAAATCGGTTCCAACTTTGCTCCACGGGAGTGAAGGTATAGGATGAATCATCATTGGTTCCCTTTGTGGTTTGTTCTATGTGTTAAACATGCACTGCATCTGCTGACAACATCTTCAATCTGTTTGTTCATTCCTGACCAGAACACTAATTCTCGGGCTTTTTGTTTGCTCTTAAGGATCCCTTGGTGAGAACTATGGATTGTCTTCAATGGTACTGTTCTTAATTCTGACGGTATGACTGTACGCTCACCACGATAGATGAGTCCATTGTAAGTAGATAGCTCAGCACGATAGTCCCAAAACGGCATGACGTCAAGTGGAACATCACATTTCTTCTCTGGCCATCCTTGGCAGATAACTTGTTTCAGAATTTTTAACTGTTGATCTTTCTTCGTAGATTCGACTAGTGTCTCATGGTTTGTATATGATAAGATTTCAGCTGTCATGACCATCATTTCATCGTCTATCAGCCTTTCGTCACTATTTTCTAAGGGTAATCGGCTAAGACAGTCTGCCAATCCAATTTCTTTGCCTTTAATGTAGATGAGGTTGAACTCATAAGGCTGTAATCTTAACATCATTTTTTGTATCCTCATTGGTGCTGTATGAATTGGTTTTTTCATGATGGCTTCCAGTGGTTTATGGTCAGTTTCTATTGTCACATTAGACTTCCCATACAACAGTTTGTGGAAACGTTCACATCCAAAGACTACTGCCAACATCTCTTTCTCGATTTGCACGTATCTCTGTTCTGCTGGGGTTAGCGCTCGAGATGCATAGGCCACAACTCCATTTTCCTGCAGAATCGCTGCTCCTAAGCCTTTCATTGATGCATCAACGGTAACAGTCACTGGTCGAGTAGCGTCAAAATACTTCAAGACATCTGTAGAGGTAAGTGCTTTCTTGACATTAGTGATTGCTTGTTTCGCTTCGACGTCCCAATTCCAAGTTTCACTTGTTTTCAGTTTCTGTAGCGGAGCTGTGAGTTCACTTAGTCTTGGAATAAACTTGGCAAGGTAAGCTAACATACCAAGTACTGTCTCAAGTTCCCCTCTGTCTTCTGGGTCCTTCATTTCAAGAATTGCTTTTTACTCTGCCTGCTGATGGTTTCAAGCCTTCATTTGTGAGACGATGGCCAACGTAGTCAACTTCCGGTTTTACGAGTTCATACTTGGCTGAGTTTAACTTCAATCCGATGGTTTGGGCTTTTTCCAATACTTTTGTGAGTCGGTCTGTGTGCTCTTCCAAGGTCTTTCCGTGAACTAATATGTCGTCTATCACGATTTCTACTCCTTCCATGTTGCCAAAATGAGTCACCATCTCCCTTTGAAAAACTTCACCTAAACATTTCAATCCCTTTGGAATACGAAGGTATCTGTATCTTCCGAAGGGTGAGTTAAATGTTGTTAACATGGAGCTGGTCTTAGACAATTTGATCTGATAGTAGCCCATGTTGGCATCCAACGTTGAAAAATACTTGCTTCCATGCAATCTTGTCACAATATCATCAATACTGTTCATTGGATAATGTTCACGCATGATCGCCTTCTTGAGATCTGATGAATCGATGCAAATTCGCACGCGGCCATTTTTCTTCCGTACACATACCATACTGTTGACCAATGGAGTCGGTTCTGTTACTGGAGATATGATGCCCCAACGAACTAAGTTGTCAAGCTCAAGTTTTACTTGATCACGAATAGCTACTGGGATAGCTCTAGATGCGTGAATGACGGGTGCTACTGTTTTGTCGATTTTTATTTCGTATTCGCCAGGAAGGCATCCAATGTCCTGTCCAATGGCATCTGCATAGTCTTTTCTTATTTGTTCCGTAGCGGTACTGACATTGACACTGTTCACTCTTGCGATCAGGCCAAATAGAATGCTGTCTCTCCTACCAAGTAACTGCAAGGGTCGAGGATTGTCAATCACTTGGAAACTGACTAGTCTTTCTGTGTCCTTGTATTTGCATGGTAAGCTTATCTGTCCACATGCTTTAACTTTGGTGCCTACACCATTAATAATAACGTTGCTATCGCTGATCGGAACAATGGACGAAAATTTCTCTGCACTTGTTTTGGACAGTATGTTGCACTGTGCACCGCTGTCAATGTCCAAAGTTAATTTCTTGTTGCCAACGTCAAATGTAACTTTCCAATCACCGGTTGACTCTGAGTTAGTATCTGTACTCGCGGTCCACACATCTTGTACTGTGCACTGATTAAACACATCTTCTAGCTCAGAGTTGTCCTGGGGTGTGTTGTCTTCCGCGTAATGTACTCGAGAACGCCGTGGAGGGTGTCCTCTTTCTCTGAAATTATTTAGACTTCTCTGATGACCTCTAGGTGGTGCTGCATGACTTTGACACAGGTTTGAATGCTTAAAGTGTCCTTTTTGCCCACGAGCATCACAATACTTGTTAAATGCTGGACAACGTCCTTTAATGTGGTGTTTGCTGCAATTTGCACAATATGGATGCGTACCTTGGTATCTGCTTCCTCGCTGCATGCTTCCTCGCTGCCTTGGTTGTCTGAATGCCCTTGGTTTCTCGTAGCTGGTGATATGTTTTGTGTTTGCAAAATTTTACTGATGGGTTTTCAGCGTCTAAGTTTTTCAGAGTGCGTTGGTTAATTCGACCTGACGACAGGTTTGGATGACCTTATCCAAGGTTAATTCGCCAGCGGGAATTTCCATTAATTTCTCTGAACATTTCATATCGTTGACACCGTTTATTATCATGTCACATATCAGCTCTTCTTTCTGCTCTCCATACTCACAAAATTCAGCTTTACGTTTCAGCTCGGAAATGTAATCCATAATCGTATTTTTGCCTCTCCTGGTTTTTAAGAATTCTTGCCTTTTAATGTTCCGATAATTATGAACCCAAAAGTGACGATCGAACTTACAGAATACTGTCTGTAGATCATGTTGATCCTCTCCCGGTTCCGCCTCAATATTGTTGTCTCTGTCCTCTTCTATTCGTGGAGCCCATGGGAACGAATCATAGATTTGCACAGCCTCCCGGCCCATGTTAGCTAGCAATAGTCCTACTTTCCTCTTGCCGGGTTTTTCGTCCAATCCTAGAGTGTCTAAATGTATCAGAAAGTCGCGTAATAAGCCTCCCATTCTTTTGCTCCTGTGTTAGCGTCAGCTATGATAAATTCTGGTAGGGTTTTGATACCGCTATGTGACATTGTTCTTGACCGATGGGCGCAGATTGTCTGACACCATGTAATAACTCATGACGCCATGTTGTATAACCGGAAAATTAACTTTATTCAACTTCTTACATATGAGAGTTCCAACAATGTAACAGATCGTACGTAAGATAATTCTGATTATATTACAAATTTTAAGTTTCTATCAAAAGACCTTGTAAAAACACAAATAAAATTTATTATTTTTTTACCATTGTGTGTAGATTGAGTTATTTAAGGCTTCTTTTATCTGCACATGGAAATATAATGTAAAAGTGTAAAAGCCAAAGTTAGCAAGGGAAATTATCTTTTATGCAGGTCAAGCATGTTTGGATACAATGCATTTTCGAAAATTGCACAGAGTGAAGTAGACAAAGATAATTTCACTGGCCATCTTTGTCTCGGTGCTATTCAGAGGACCCTTTAAAATCTTTAAAGTTTTTGCTAATCCAAGTATGCGTTCAATGTGCACTCTTTTGCTTGCTTGAAATTTTCCTATCTCGCAATACTGTATTTCCTGACATTAAAAAATGTTGGAATGTTAATAGTAACATCCCTAGAGGCAAACAAATCTTGTACATTGAAGCCCTCATCTGACATCACCGAATCGCCAGGCTCACACAAAAGCAAGGGGCTGCATTCCACAAGTTGGCGGTCACTTGCAGAACCTCAATAAGCAGGAGAGATGAAACATGTAAGATCACCTGGTGTTGGGCCAACAAGAACCTTCACAGTATTCCTGTTCTTATATGTGGAGAAAGTGGATTGTTGGGCTATTGGTGGCTTTGGTTTCTTAACTGCGATCTCGGTGCCATCAATGATGAGACGTGTTGTAGGGAACTTTGAGTAGATATCTCGGTGCAAAAAAATTGTCCCTGTTAGGCCAAAAGTTCACCTCTTGCCACTGTCTGGACATAAAGTTGATCCATGTCAGCCAAATGTTTTCAACTGTTATACTAGAGACTGAAAATAGCTTACTTAGCTCAAAGTTAGTTTGATATTGTCTCAATTTAATAAGAATAAGAAAAAGTTGATTTTCAATGGTCAAATTCTGCACTTGATTGTAAATGTAATTGAGATGAAATGCAGCCTCACCTAAACTATACAGAACATGTAAAAAAAAAAAAACAGTGTATGATGCTAGCCCAGTATAAAACACAAAACATTCATTATCATTAATGAAATTTCCAATTGACAAAATTGGCAATGACATGGTTTGACATGAAGATTCTGTATATATTGCAGAAGGGGGTTCACTCTCGGAGCACTTTACACTTTGCCCATCTGATTCACAGGTGCTAGTTTCCACAAAATTACCCACATTTGAAATAACTGCATCCTTAGATTACTTACTTACTTATCATCCTCGCGCCTGGTGGCGCATAAGGCTGTAACCAGGGACCTCCAGTGACCACGGTCTTTAGCGATTCTCTCCATTTCACCCCAGGTCTTTCCAGTGTTTTTGAGCTCGGTTGTCAGAGATCTTCTCCAAGTTTCCTTTGGTCTTCCCCTCTGGCGTTTCCCGTCTGATGGAGTCCATTTTAACGCTACTTTTGAGATGTTATTGGGGTCCCTTCTTACTGTATGTCCAAACCATCTTTATCTTCTTTGTTTTATCTGGGTCATGATATTTCTTGACCTGTTTTCTCGTACATTGTCTGGTTGGTAATCCTGTTAGGCAGTAAATTTTGCAGATCTTTCTTTAGCATGTGTTGTGGAATCCTGAGAGCCTCTGGGAATCTTTGAGCGATTCGCCAACATTCTGATCCATATAGAAGTACTAAAACTACATAGCTGTTGTATATTTTAGTTTTGGTCATCAGGCTGATGTTACTGTTTTTCCATATCTTATTTAATTGTTGAAATGATATGGCTGCCTTCTGTAGTCTGCTTCCAATATCTTTTGATGTTGCATTGCTTTTACTGATGACACTTCCAAGATACGTGAAATCTTCCACTTCTTCGAATGGTTCATGGTCTACAGTTATTACAGCAGGTGATGGAACTAGCTGCATTGTTTTGGTCTTATTTTTGTTGATGTTTAATCCAACTGTTTTGTATATTTGGAAAGATCTTCAGTTTTCCTCTGTAGGTGTTCAGAGTTGGATGAAATTAAGGCGATATCGTCAGCAAACTCAAGGTCTTTTAACATAGATGTGATGGTCCATCTTATTCCTCTCTACTTTTTGCCGACTGTTTTCCCCATGACCCAGTATATTGCCACAAGGAATATCAATGGTGACATGATGCATCCTTGTCTTACTCCACTTGTGATGCTGAACCAGTTGCTTATTTTGTTGTCATCAATCACGCTGCAAGTGACGTTATCGTAGAAGGCTTTAAAAATTCTAATTAGTTTGTCTGGGCATCCATATGCTGAAAGTATCTTCCATAGGCTCTCACGATGTACGCTATCAAACGCTTTTTCAAAGTCGATAAAGTTCAGGTGCAATTTGCTGTTCCATTCGATGCATTGCTCCATGATGTTGTAAAGATATGGTCTATGCATCCTACACCTGGTCTGAAGCCTGCTTGCTGTTTCCTTAATTTGCTATCGATAGCTTCACTTAGCCACATGCAGATTATTTTGCAGAAGACTTTACTAGGAATCGAGAGGAGTTTTATACTACGTCAGTTTGAACAGTCCATTCTATCACCCTTCTTTGGCAACTTTACGATAAGTCCCTTACACCAATCCTTTGGAAGCACATCTAACTCCCATTTTTTTTGTGAACAGGACATGTAGCTGGTCTGTAGCTATCTTGGGATCTGCTTTAAACAGTTCACCCTCTAAGCTGTCTATGCCTGGAGATTTGTTGTTTTTAAGTTTGTATACGGCTTTCTTGATCTCTTCCTTCGGAAGTGGTTCAAGTTCTATATTAATTGTTCACCAAAGTTCTCATCAACAGTTGCAGTTTCCGTTGGTTCGGGGCGATTGAGTAGTACTTGGTTGAAATGTTTTGCCCAACGTTCAAGTTTAAGGTTTTCTGTTATTTTATTGCCGTTTTTATCTTTCACAGGACCACTGCATTTGTAGTAGCTTCCAGTTAGTTCTCTTGTGATTCTGTAAACTTCACTGAGTTCTCCTCTTTGGGCTGATGTCTCTGCCTCATTTGCTCTTCTGTCTAAATATGATCTTCTATCTTGCCTAAGTTTGCGTTTTGTTTCCTTGTTGGTTTCAGAATATTCTTTACTATATTTTTCCAACAGTCTATCTGATTTAGCATTCATCATTATCTCTTTGAGGTGCCTCTTGTTGTCAATGATGGTCCAGGTGTTGGCATTATTCCAGTTTTTATCTTGTTTCTTTTTAACACCTAATACTGTTGCTGACATATATAAAACCATTTTTGATGCTTTCCCAGATGTTCTCACAGGGGTGTTCCTCAATCCCTTCACCAATATCACCTAGTACTTCGGATCTGTTCTTAAGCAAGATGGTAAACTTTTTGCTTATAGAAGGGTCTATTAGTTTGGTGATGTTAAATCTCAGTTTTGTTCCTTCTTTCAATTTCTCAGGGGTGTTCCTCAATCCCTTCACCAATATCACCTAGTATTTGGGATCTGTTCTTAAGCAAGATGGTAAACTTTTTGCTTATAGAAGGATCTATTAGTTTGGTGATGTTAAATCTCAGTTTTGTTCCTTCTTTCAATTTCTCAAGGTATAGTTTGACCTTGGCAAGAAGTAGATGGTGATCACTTCCAACATCTGCACCTCGTTTTACCACAACGTTTTCAAGTGAGTGTCTCCATCGACCATTGATAATGATATGGTCAATCTGATTTATTCCCTCCATTGGGTGAGATTCAAGATTTCTTGTGGATATCTTTATGAGGATCCCACCTACTACCAAGTTGTTAAGTCCACATATGTCTTCCAGTCATCCTTAGATTGCTCATCATCTAATATGATCTCACTAAAACCCGACTTTATGTCACATGATTCTTCCAATTTTCGTTTACGTGCAATGCACCGCTTTTCTCTTTCAACTTCATGTGTCTTTGAGCTGGTCCACGGAAAAACTGAAGGCACTGAATTTGGCTTTCTTTGTCTCCTAAGTGGATCAGCACCTGAAAAAAAAATTTCAATTTTAACAGATATATACTCATACTTTGATTCCAAATGGTGAATTCTTACTTATGTTTATTTTATATGCATTGATTTATTTTAGGCCATATCAAAATATGGAGGTGATTTTAATAGAATGAGAAAAAACATTGTACCTGGTATATTATAAGTGACTGATTGATGAGTTTGACACAAATTGTTACATGATACATTTGTATGTAAGTAAAATATCTTATCCTTCAAGGTGTATTTCCATCCTTTCACAGAATTCACGTCCAGTTTAGAAATTTTGTGTGGTGTTGCTGATATCTGATACTGCAATTTCATCTGGGTTTTAGTGCATGCAGTTGCATATGACAAATCAAAATAGACTTGACAATGCCAACTATGTTTAAAAAGAATCAAGTTGGCAATTTCATTTCTTATTTTGCTTGATGTCAATATATATCCATTGGAGAACGTTGAAATAAAATGCAATGGAATGTAACATAAATAGAAAATAACAAATCCAAAACAAAAACGGTAAACAATTAAAAAAATAATTAATGTCACCATGTGTATTTTCTACATTACGTATTTCAGTTAATAAATACACTGAGAGCACGTATAATAGACGTGTGTTCTTTTGTATGTATTATTTTAAAAACTTATTTCTTGATATTATGACTTTGTAACACTTCGTGGACATTCGGGCTTTATACACAGGCTTCCGACGAACGACAATGTGCTGCTAATTGTAAAATTGAAGAAAACAAATAAAAAAGAGTTACATTCTTAATTGAAACTGAGATAAAAACAAGAACCCACCGTATATGGTTTCTGTAATGAAGTCCTCGTCCTTAAAATGTAGATGACACACGAAGCTGCGTGGATGTTGGGACCAGAGCTTGTGCTTATTTAAATTGCTATTTCTTTTGATAGCAATTATCCACTGTTTTTTCAGCGCCTCGTCTTTTGAAAAGCCGAGTAAAGAAGTAAGTTAGAACGTCAACGAGTAGTGCGCCATCTATCTTTTATTTAGGGGAAATAACCGACAAATATCGGCAATTGCCAACCGTGTCTCGGTCTACGAGAAAAACTGAGTAACTTTCATCACATTCAGTGATAAAAGAAGAGTTTGCATAGCATGGTGGTACTATACACAGTTCTTGGACCAAATATAATATTTACATGTAGAAAGAGTCAGTAAGAGTCCTTACAATTTGAAGATATGATTATAATAGTTTTTTCCATTTGTTTTGTTAGTTTGTGTTCTGTTAAATTAATCTGAATAGCAAGTTTTCTGTTAGTAACAAACTTTAAGGTCATTTGTTAATTCAATTAAATAAACATCTATACTTATAAATTAAGGCATTTTGCCAATAAACTAAAAAATGCCTGCACCAGAGTAACTGCTTACACCTTTGGTTTTTCAACACGTGTGATATGAAGTCCGTAAACTATGATTGAAATTTACCTGATAAGTAATTAATTAATTAAAAACCTACTTTCATTTTCGATAAACCAGCCCGAAATAGTAAAAATGAGAGTAACGTGGTGGACACGCTTTGGCGGATCCAAGTCATTGGGAGTTTGCATCAAATAAATAATATTAAATGATTACGTAAAGAGTGAATATATTTACTTTGAACTTACTTAGAGTATACATAGAAGTTCAGATTTGACAAATGTTGAATAAATAAAATATGGCAATTCGTTTCTTGAATGCGCGATTTTAGTTTTGATGGATAGAATTCATTCGCTTGCAAAGCACGACCTCTGGGGAGAGAATGCATAGAACTTTCCAGAACGGGGTTACCAAAAAACACTGGTTGACTAATTAATGTCGAATGTCAGACAGGTCCGGCCCACGGACATCTAGGCCCAATGACACCTCGGCCTTGACGAGTCGGCCCAAGATTTAAGACAACTCGGCTCACGTAAAAGACACCTCGGCACAAGCAAAATTATATTTTTTTAAATATTTCTATTTACATATTTATATTAATGTAATGTTATATATCAATAAAATAAAAAAAACAAAGTAAATTAAATAAAAAAAGAAGATAATTAAATAAGTGCTAATTTATAAACAAACAAGAGGACGCGGCGCTTTCCTTTAGAGTCTCAAACGCGTATCACTGGTGACAATGAGGAATTAACTACGAGCAGGCTTAATTGTGAGAAGATAATACATACCGAAGTCCATATACATCCTTCCAATGATTATCAA
The DNA here is from genome assembly GCA_016163765.1 of Magallana hongkongensis. NCBI lineage: Eukaryota > Metazoa > Mollusca > Bivalvia > Ostreida > Ostreidae > Magallana > Magallana hongkongensis. The sequence continues at coordinate 49,538,704 of WFKH01011801.1, forward strand.
CCCATATCTGATGTTTTATATCGTCAGAGAAACAACACACCATGAAAGATCATTAAAATAGATAAATAGATAGTCATGGCGAAAAGTGTACGACGAGTTCATCATATATCGCGGGCAGATACCTTCGATCAGACATCTTTGGTTAATACAAAAAAGTTACTAAATAAAATAGAACAAATTGATGCGATTTTAGTTTTGATGTAGAGAACTTAAATTTCCAGAACGGGGTGCCCAGGAACGCGGGTTGACTAATCAACGCATAGAGGAAAGTGTAGGACGAGATAACCATCGGGAAGATACTTTGGATCTGACAACTTTGGTTTAAAATATGCAAATAAATATGCATACACTAGCGTTTTTAATTTTCATACATTTTTATACTACGACAGATTGATAGTAAACCTTATAGATTAATTTGTAAACAATGAACATATTGTGCTCTACGTCTATATTAATAAATGATGTATGCATAAAACGGGGAAGTTGAATGGGGGGACCCCCCCCCTCCACAATTGTTTTTTCAAAACAGTCTTTTATCTGAAATTCTAATTTGGAACAGTGATAAAAATTATAGTAAAATATGACCTAAAGAACAAAATTGAGAGATACGACGCACTAAATACCTAATCAATGGTTTGAAATAAAATAAAAAAGATTTTTTTTTCCAATCAACTGCATCCAAAGGAATTAAGACCACGTACACACACATATATATATATATAAGAT
>WFKH01011801.1:49541334-49556004 GCA_016163765.1 Magallana hongkongensis
TCCTGGCCACAGGGTTCTTGAGAAGAAGATTTTTGAAAATATATCAAAATTTTTCAATAATTCCTAATTATCTCCCTTTGTAAAAGGGCGTGATCCTTAAATTTTCACAACTTTGAATCCCCTTTGCCTAAGGGTGCTTTGTGCCAAGTTTGGTTGAAATCGGCCCAGTGGTTCTGGAGAAGATGTTGAAAATGTGAAAAGTTTACGGACAGACGGACAGACAGGCGGACAGACGGACGACAGACAAAATGTGATCAGAAAAGCTCACTTGATTTTTCAGCTCAGGTGAGCTAAAAATGGAATATATGGTTCAACACATTTTAAAAGCATTGTATCATAATAATGTGTAAAGTGATAATTCCAGCGCTTGCGCGGGATATCATCTAGTAGAATGGAAAAAAATACGTTTCGATTTAAGCTCAAAATTTTCAATTTTATTTTTCCGTTTTTAATGTCTAGATTGGTTAATGTAGGTAATTTTTTCAATGTTTTATCAAAATTTTAATAGTCAAATATAGAGTTACAAGCAAGATTCACAATTTATTATTCTTTCTTTTGTAAACAAAGCTCGAGTCTTGTTATTGTTTACATATGTGTTGTATTGGTATAAGTTTTAATCAAATGTATGCTTTCTCATGTTGATAATATTATCTATGAACTCATTTAATCAGTTTATCTTGTTTGCCATGAGTCATTTTGTCAAAGAAATTATAATTTCTTTACTTTACATTATTTGTAAACAAATATATAAGACTCGAGCTTTGTTTTTATAATAATGAATTTTGACTTCTGTATCTCGCTTGTAACTTGAATTCTAATATTCAAATATTTTTCAATCATTCCAATTGCATAGGAAAACCATTTTATATATAAAAAATTAACAAAAATTAAATTTTGATCTCAAATTGCGGCTAAGTCCCATGTCAATGAAATGATAATCATGTATACGTGGACCATGTATAATATTATCATATAAAGTGTATAAATATAATTTTAGTGTTGATTATTACAGCAGATGTTTGACATATGTTACTGGCATATGTTACTCTAATCAATATACCCAAACTATCCTTTATCGATAATATATGCCACGTATATTTTGAACGAAGTCTATAATATGTATGAACAATGTCTACCCGTACAATATTTTAATGTTGAATTCCATGATGATATGTTTTACGTGTTTTTTTATTTCAACTTTCCCACTTTTACATCCTTCTATTAGTCGAATATTATATAAATGTACCAATTCACTGCATATGAATACTTTTCACCTTGCTGTTGACGGAAAAACACGAAAAATAAGGAGCTTAATCACTATTATCATAATATAACATCACAACATGACACATTTATTTCACTGAATTGTTTTTCTTTTGTTTTCTTCTATAATGCTAGGATACTTAATTTATACTCTGTCTCATGATAGTTATGCATTGCATTTTCTTAAATCATTCGATATTGATAAATACCTTAGAGTTGAACAATGTTCATTCAAAGGTTTAGAAAAAATCTAAAACATTTTTTTTCAGAACGCCCCTTAGCTTTTCAGGTTTCAAAATAAAAAAATTAAAAATTTACAAGGATTTTGCATTGCAAAAGCCATAAAAAGTGCAAGAATGATAACATTGAAAAATTGGGTGAGGTGTTTTGAGTAACTTCCAAATGGTAAATATGTCAGATGTCTCATAATAAATGTCCGTAAGAACTATGCTTCCGTGCCTGTTAATTTCTCCGGTTTTAAAAAATGATGTGAAATCTTGGATTGTTTCTCTTTTGTTGATTTAAATTGTACTTTTTGAGCATTTATATTTTTGTTAAAAATCGCAAAAGTGACGAAACGATAACTTGGGACGGACTATAGTAGCTGTTCACAAAAACGTCGTTTGAATTTCATCTTCCATATGAACCTTTGAAGAAGTTGGTTTTGCCACTCCTTGGAAGGACTTTACTACTGTTGCACTTATCTAACGTCTCAATGCTTTTGGTATTTTCCTTTTCTCTTTTCCCGATGCTCTGTGATTATATTTTTTTGTTTTGATGTAACCTAATGCTTTAATCACATTTTCCTTTCAGCGAAGACAACAGAGTTTACTTGACTGTTTACATTAGCACATCAAGTTGATATTTTATGATGCTTTTTAAAAACCCTTTCATTTGTTATATTTTCATAGAAATTTAATGTAACATCCCTCTGATATTCTACTTACATTAATATTTTTCAGTGTACTGTTCAATGATGAATAAAATGGGAGAAGTTATATGTATATTTAATATTTTTGTTTAAAGGGCATGATCACAATTTTAGCTGAAAATTTTTAATTTTTTAATTTTTGTTTTATTTGACGTTAACAATGCTAGGAGAAGGTACTTCAAATGGTAAAAAGAGATAAATGTATATCCATACCACCAGTTGACAATTAACAAGTTTCTCTTGTCTAAATATAATGGTAAAGAGGGTTCGGCGGCCGTGGCCATCTTTAGACTTTATTGATCTCCTTTAGAAAAAGAGCTCTATATCAAAATATAAGAAAAAAAAATTAAGAAAGGGTAAAATACTTAGATTTTTTTTTACTAAATAATAGTTTATTGCTAACAAATCATTTCTTAAAATTTTTAGGTAGATCTAATGGTTAATTTGTTGACAATCCATCCTCCTTTAAAATTATCAATATCATAAATTAAAGGGGCATTTTGGTCAAAATTTATTTTTCCGTTTTTTATGTTTACAATGCTTTAGTAAGGCATTTCTAATACCCAACCAATATTTTAGTGTCAGTCATAGAGTTATAAGCAAGATATAGAGCTCACAATTCTATGTTAATGTAAACAAAAACATGACACAGCCTTGTTTACATAAACAAAGAATTGAGAGCTCTGTATCTTGCTTATTACTGTTCGACTGACTCTCAATTTTTGGTTGATCATTAGCAAGGCATTACCAATGCATTGTAAACTAAAAAAATAGAAAAATAAAATTTGACCAAAATTGTGACCATGCCCCTTTAATACAATTCACTGCACACCTAGGATAATGAGTGTATTGTAATGTTAATTGTTAAAATTGTAATGAGTGTCTGCTCATATTCTCATGAAGGATTAACATTCTAGCATTTGAGCCTTTCAATTTACAACTGGACTTTTTTGTTTACACATAACAGTTGCTTATTTGTCTCATCAAATCGTGCACATTGTTTTTTGCACCATTGCTTCATGTAACTGTGTATGTTTCGTTGTTAACGTCTATTCGAGAAACATGTACATATAAAAGATGATCACCATCTACAGTTACATGCAATGTGAAAAGGCCTTAGAGTTACTGCTTTTGATACACGTACGTGTAGATTTTTCATGTAAAAATCGCACTATTTTTATCATACAGCTGATTCATTAACTATGTAATCTTTGCGGGAATGCTTTTTTTAAATTTTAAAATGTGCAAAAACTATAAAATTACAAATAAATAAACAACAAAAACAGAGACTTAGAAAGCACCAAATAATTCTTTGTTCAATGCTGTTTTTACAGTTAGTTGTCATGAAAATGTTTGGATACTCACATTTACCTTCAAAATGTTTTGCTTTATTATAATCAAGTTAAATTTACGTTCAGTTCACTTCTCTACAAACGTAACGACTTCGTTCTAAACGAACTTAACAGCAATGCCAGAAATTTTTCTATGACCATTTAACTTTAACTGTCTTTCACTTATCTATAGTTTGCAATTCTTAAAGTGGCACGGTGACTCAAAATAGATGTTTTACTTTTCGATTATGACAACGGATATAAGAAGAGCTACTTGAAGTTTTATCATACGGAAGGTTTCACACAACATAAGTCATCACCTATCAATTTACAAGTCATTAAAGCTCATCCGGAAATTGCACACGTAAACAAACCGAGTTGTTTTGGACATTGGTTTAGTGTCACGTGATTGCGATTTCTGTCTAAAAATAGTTACAGTGGGATTGACACACTGAAAAAAGAATTTGAATTTGAGGCTATTCGATGTCTGTGGTAAGAAATATGCATTAATAGAGAATGCATCTTAATAAATATATAGTTCTTGAAGACATCATGTTTCAATGAAAGGCTTCTGGCTCATGATGTATGCCACGCTGCAGTATTTACATTCCCTTGCGCTTGCGTGGCTATGAAGCGGAAGGAAAACTCAATATTTTCGTGTTGGCCCAACGCTTAATTCTATTTTTCTCTCTTTAATTTGATTTATTTACTATTGAACACCGTAATTTTTCAAAAGTTCATCTTTTCATATGATATATAAAATATGTGGAAATCGTGTAAAAATTCAATATTTGCTAAATCATGGTTTTCTGCGTCACCATGTCCCTTTAATGAGTACATGACTAAATATAATTATTCAATTTCTCATAAAAATGTAAACTAGTGAAAGACAACAGGTGTATTTTAAGGTCAGACGACACGTTCCTCGAGCATTTTTTTGTATCTCCTCGTAATAAAGAGTTTCAATAAAATTATTATTATTGATAATCATTTTTATAATAATTAAAATTTTAATTGTCGATACGTACATGCCTAGATGGCCGAGTGGTTAGAGCGGTAGCCGCTCACTGCTAGAAGAGTAGATTCCATAGGTCGTGAGTTCAAGCCCCGGCCGAGGTGGAGCTCCAACAAATTGAATTTTCCCTGTGCTGTATATATTTATATATATGGCAAATATTTTTGTATCAACAATTCAAGTGTATTTTCAAGAAGATTATATAGGAAATTGCATACTCTAGTATCTTGCAGAAATCCCTGGTAAGGTATCCTAATTTTTTGCAAGAAAGCTTGTCAAAGTAGTAGTAAATCAATTACATATTCCTGGAAAAAGTTATATAAAATTGAGGAACGTGTCGTCTGAACTTAACGTGTAAATAAAATAAACTTAAAATTATATAACTATTGTATCAAAATGTATATTTTCAAACCAACAACTTTAACGAGCATGCTGATAATACACTACTTTTCACGTTTAATTGCATATATCATAACAAGAGATAAATCAAGATCCCAAAGAAAGATTATATATCTACATGTTTTTTAAACTACATATTGTGCCATTCATTTATGAAAACAAATATCGACGTAGTTTTGTACGTAAACGAAAGGAGATTTATTTCGATAATAATTAATAAAATTTGCCTTTTCTTTTTAACTCAACTGAGTTGAAAGCTCAAGTGGGCTTTTCTTATAATTTTTTGTCCTGCGTCCGTCCGTCCGCCTATCTCTCTGTCCCCGTGTTAACTTATACATTCCGGTCCTCCGGTAAAGCAAGAACACCAAGATCTAGTAAATGAAAAGAGCCTACAACTTTGTGAAACATGAAATATAAGGTCTTTCAATGATGCTTTAGAACAAAAGCTTGGATTAATGAGATGTTTCGGTGCTTAATTTTTAAGATAAACTCGATGAAAATTGTGTTACGAATGCCATTTATAACAAAATATGAAGAAAATTAGCTTCAAATTTGAAAAACTTGAAAAGTTTTTCCTTTTCATTTTTGACAAATAAAATATTTCCATAATGCGCGCAGTCTCTCTAAAAACGGCATAAAATGTTTTTGACTTCTTTTTAAAACTAACATTAAATTGAATATAGGTATGCTGTTTATAACTTTCAATAGTAATTCAAATCAAATGTCAAGAAAATGTTTTATTTTTTACATAATTGCCTCTGTCACAAATGACGGGAAATAGATATCAAATTATTTATGACGCAATAATGGATCTAGCACCTGAAAGATGCTCATTTACTAGATCCTGACTTTAAAAAACTAATTCAATACTAGAATTTTAATATATCACACAAGTACAATTAACAATGTCATGAACAATTAACTTTCTAAACTCATTATACTCAAATAATTACATAATTTAATATATTTTACAATTTACAATTTAATACATAATTCGAACACATGTACAAACAGAAAAATGCCCTAAAACCAGAAAGATTTGTATTTAAATGTGTATATTTATCTAATTTAAAGAACAGATAATCATACATCTTTAATTGTAAATTGATATTTGGATGTAAAATATTATATTGCAAACTAAAATGTTATATGACAAATATAAATCATGGATATACAGTTTTATCACCAAAAAAGGGGCAATCTTTAATATTTCTTTTTAAAAAAAAGGAGCAAGAGGAAGTTACTGTTTTTCAGATATTCTACTTAAGAGTTACATAACCATTATTGAAATATTATATCATAAATACAATAAATAAACAATAAAATGTTTTCTTTTGGTGATTAATGCAACAGGTTAAGTAATTTTTTTTTGCAATAATCGCTACCTTCATAAGCTGCATGAATCACCAAAGAAAGCATTTTATTGTTTATATTTATATTTACATCTTTTTTTAACAAATTAATGAATTGATCGTAAAGAGTAAGTAAAAGTAACTAATTATTGTTAATGTACATCAGTACGTTAGATAAAAGAAACAGCCAAGTCGTCTTAATATTGGGAGTTGAGTCTGACATCATCATGATTATTTTGTGCAGTGTGTGATTTTTCTTAGGTTGCTGAATGTTTCAACTGATCGACAAACTGATTAGAACTGCATCGTGTAGATTTCAGTCCTGACAGTTTCTATAGAGCTATGAATTACAATAAATTTCCGTAAAAATAGAGGGAATCATACTTAGTGGATGAAAATATTGTATAATGAATGCTGATCGGGGCTAACTGTTTGTTCTTAATTCAACAACGTTTCGCACTTTATTGACATGTCCATTGCGGTACAACAATGTTCAGCCCATATCAACCAGTTTTCCCGACTCTGAAATCCTCTTAAGGTCTCTTGTAGATAAGGAACTGACAGTGAAATACTCTTCTTCCACCTTCTTCCACTGTTTTAGGTGACGAAATTCTTTCATATCATCTTCTACCTTAATCGCTTTAATTTGCAGCATTGGAAAATGGATCTCTTTGTGGAGAGCGATGTTTCCAATTTTCTCCCCACATTTGCACTTCACAATACCCACACCTATTTTAATCGTCTTGTTTTGAAATAGGATATCTTCACTTTTCTCGCAAGTAACATGATTCTTTAAATTCTCGCTTATACACGCATAGTGAGATCCTATTTTCTTTATTTCATTAGAATGGCACAAATACTCGTTACATTTCAAGCATCTGCAATGTAAAATTTTTATGGAAATAAAGGACCCCTTAAAAATATCGACTTAATATTACCAACTTGGGTTACTAATGTTTAAACAGATAGTTTAAAAACAACTTACATTTGACAAAAAAACTTTCTCTAACGTTTAATTTTAAGTAATTTGAATATAAATTCGACAGGAACCTTGAGAACGAATTACCTTAGACCACATTGTCGTTGGGTACTCGTTCTCCAGCCCTGGTTGTGGACTGCAGCATCTCTTTCTCTTTTTGCCTGATGTTGCAACTCTTGTTTTTCCATTTGGTATTTTTCATTCTCGGCCTGAATTTCTTGTTGAACCAAAAACATTGCCTCTTCCATCATTGGTTCTTTTAAAGAATTCGTCAATTCTCTTTCTGCAACACATTTGTCCTCCGAGGCCAAAATGAAGAACCTGCTGTTTTCCGCCCTGCCTCTTCCTTTGTAGAATATGAAAAAATACGGGGGATTTATGATAATATATGATGCTTGTGATGTATTTACCCTTTTTCACAACCCAAACAAATTTGGCTATTATTAATTATTATTTCAAATGGTTTTTAAAGACAAATAGTACTATTTTACATTTTTATCCTGTTGTCAAAAAATGAAAGCCGATATGTTGGACATGTAGGAGCCTAATCTCTGTTTGTGGGATTAAACCAGCCGTTATGTTAAAGTTTTAAACTTTTTTTTACAGGAGAATCAAAGTTTAATATATACTTATATGGACATTAAAAGAATATACGTGTGTATATATAATTCTTTATGCACATTGAATGCAAATGTCATATCTCATGGTAAGATAAATCAAAACTGTACCTTTGGCTTGGATCTGCGATATCAAATTTCCAGCGTAGTCATATTTAACTACAAGATTGCATTCTTCGATATCCAAACCCTCTTCTGCTATGGTAGTAGCTACAATCACTTTAAAATCTCCTTTTGTGAATAATTCAATCGTTTCCTTTTGTTTGTTTTTGGTGATTCCTGCAACGAAAACCCCAGATGATTCAAAATATATTTGTTTACAGGATTTGATCTTACCTTTCAAACCACCACAGCATGGTTATAGTCTTCGTAAAGTTGGTAACTTTAACTTCGTTATACCTCAGATTAGGACAGTTTCATATTATAACAGTTTTTTTTACCATCAACTATTCAGCTATGGAATAATTTACCATTGGAAACAAAATGTATTGAATCCTTTTCATCTTTCAAAAATGTAATTAAAAAACAAACTGTAGAAGTAGTAAAAAATGCCAAAGTTTACAATTATGGAAATCGCGAAGAAAATATTGCTCACTGTCAACTTAGAAATAAATCTAGTAACTTACAAGCTCATCTTTTTAACCAACACTTAAGTGACACTTCAACTTGTAATAATTGTAGCCACACATGTGAAGACAATTTTCATTTTTTCCTTACTTGTCCAGCTTACATTAATCACAGAACATTGCTCATTAACAGTCTTCATAATAATGTAAACCTAAACAATCTCAATCCTGAGCAAGTATTACATGTTTTACTTTTCGGTGATAGACAACTTCCCTATAAAACCAACTGCTCAATTTTTAAAGCAGTCCAACAATATATTAAGTCAATATAGAGATTCTAATTAATACCTATGTTATAAATAAATTTGCATTTTGTCATCCTAAAATTTACCTCAGTATACCTATACATGCACTCAATATTTTATACCTCTTAGTATTATATTTCATATGTAATATTTATTATCATTATATTTTTTCTAATTTTCATTTGTTTATATGACCTTAATTTTTGTTGTTTTTTTATTTTTCCATTTTCTTTTTTCTTTTTTTTTTTTGGTTGTTTCCTAATTTTCTCTCTCTGTTTATCCAACATGAATTCCAACTCATTTTAAGCTGCAATATTATGCTTCATATTATATTATGAACTTATATTATATTATATACCTATTATATTATGGTACTTATATATATAATTCAGATGTAATTGAAATATCATTTGTAACTTTGATCCTTGGGGAGAGGACTAACATAGGCATAGCCTGATGTCCATTCCCATTATGTACGTATTTGCATAATAAAATATTTGTTAAATTAAAATATATTTGTTATCTATTTAAATCAATACGCCCAGCTGTCAAAAGCTATGTTACGATTCGTTTCTAAAAAGAAAACTAATCATACTTTTATTTACATTAACGAAAAAATACCTACTTATAGACTACAATTTTAAATGATAAATGACTTAAAAAGTAAACAAATAATAATGTTTAGAAAAATCTCTGGAGTTTTATGCGAAAGAGCTAACAAAAAAATAAGTTAGTTGTCACTAAATAAGCTATAACAACTCTTTTTTTCTAGGTCAATATTCTGTAAATCCGGAAAAATAACTTCATAAAGCAATCGGTTAGTCGTATAAAATAAAAATAATGTATATTCTAACGCAATTTCAAAATAAACTTTATTTTATTTTTTTTCTTTCGAGATAATTATCTAATCAAGTTAATTTGAAGACCGTTAAGACCCCAGCGCTGAGCTCTTAGAGGAAAATTGGTCAGTAGGTGTTAATTATAATGTCTGTTAAAACAACATGTCAATGCCTTGCCTGTTCAGCTTTTCATAAATAATTAATAAATGATATTGATATTACTGTTGAGTACCGTTACACTATCATTATTGTACCTACGTTCAACTTCTTTATTTTACTATTTAGCATGACATCAATTTTTTACATAAAAATACAATTGTCTAAAGCGGGTACATACATATTACTACTCTCCGAAAGGAAAATTATTTCAAACGGAGATCTATAACTTGTCATGGGCAGACTTTGTTTTGAGCTGTCGAGCTGACTGCAAAAATGTGGTCAGTGAAACTATTTCATGACTTTTTGCTCGTTGTTTAGGATTTCTTTTTGAATTATTATCATTCCTAACAATTATCTAAAATAATAACACGTCAAAAATAAAAATCTGCGTATTTTTATACGAGTAACCGGTTAATCGGTCGGAACGACTTGCGATTAACCAACTAACAATTCAGCAATATAATGCCATCCTTACTAGAATCAAAATATCAATTCATAACAACTCACAAAAATCATACCTCCATCTGTCCCACGAGCCTGGGCGCCGGTGTATTTTCTGGCCTTTATGAGTTTCAATTCCTCTGTCTCTCCCATCCACGATGCAATGATGTCAGCGACCACTCGTGTGCGAACAAATACTATTCCTCTCATATTGCTTTTTTCTCGATGTGTTTCAAGAATGATTTCCTTTAGTTTCAGCAGGAGGGGGTTTTCTTCACATTTTTGATCGTCTGTGGCACACATGTTTAACTCTGCTCTCACATCTACGGGTATAGAATTAGTTATAAAACACCGAAATGTAAGCTCTATTTAGCATCCATATTATATAAAATTCTTTTTATTCAATGTTTTTTCGTAGAACTTTTTTTTATCAAAATAATACTGCAAAACTATAAATATATTCACAATCATTGAGGGAATGTTTAAAGGGGCATGGTCACGATTTTGGTCAAATTCTAATTTTCTGTTTTTAATATTTACAATGCTTTAGGAATGCATTTCTAATGATCAAATGAAATTTGAGAGTCAGTCATAGAGTTATAAGCAAGATATAGGGCTCACCATTCTTTGTCACGTAAACAAGGTTCGTGCCCTGTTTTTGTTTACATAGGTTGAAAATACCAGTAAAAAATCTTTTTCAAGCTAATTTGTCTATCATCTTTTTCATTTTAAGCATAAATAAACAGTTCCTAACGTTTAACACTTTCATATTTGGCTTAAAACTGGAATTTTCACTTCGACATACAAAATGTGAACAAAAGCTTTGTTTACATAGCAAAGAATTATAAGCTCTGTAACTTGCTTATAACACAACGAATGACACTCAAATTTTGGTTGCCTATAAAAAAAAATGCCCTACTGAAGCGTTGTAAACAATAAAATTGGAAAAATAATTTTTGACCAAAATCGTTACCATGTCCCTTTAAAACAGTCTTATGTACAACACATTCTACAAATTAAAAGGAACTTTTAAAAAGAGTAGTATTTTAACATCTTTAAAATTTCTACGTATTCCTTAGAAACTACGTTCTGACAAAAAATAAAATAAATATGCTTCTTTCTAACCAACTTATCAAGTTCAATAAACTCTGATTGTTCGGGCTTATCATCTCTCTCTCTCTCTCTCTCTCTCTATATATATATATATATATATATATATATATATATATATATATATATTGTTTTGTTCAACCAGTAGTAAAATGACACTCGTTTTTTATATGGGTCCACTTTTTTAAAGTTACAGATTATTAACGTTATTCCAAAGAGATCAAGAGCATTTTTTTCTTCTCAGATGGTCATGATCATTGAAAAAAGTTACTGACTTTCGAAGAGAGTCTTTGCTCGCATTTCGAGTTCAGTGCCTGTGTCAGATGTTTGAAGATCCTGAATTTTTTGTAGAATAAAGCTTAGAGCATCACTTGCTCTGGCATAGGAGTGTACAATTAACGCTTCATTGTAAATCTGAAGGTAAAATATATCAAAGTATATAACTCCATACAACAGCAGATAACTCGAATAAATGTACATATACATTAACATGATCAAAACCTCTAAATATCTTCTGACTGTGAATAAGAAAGGGCTAAGATCACGATCTGCTTTCACTCCAGCATCCATAAGACTGGTCTGTAGCCATTGGGTGTATTCTTCATTGCCCTTGGTAGAAGGAGGACTCAATGCATTTTTGTCCGGTAGTTTATCTAAAGAAAGAATAAGAAGATAGGAGATACTCTGTAGATAGATAGATAGATTTTCTTCATAATATTTTCCGTAGTTTATGAATTATCATTTTACCATATATTAATGCCATACAATCTTCTGTTTTCATCATTAAGTCTTTGATAATCGCTCCAAATTGATCGATCTTTCTTTTTGGTATTTTTAGAATAGCTGGATAAAAGACAATAATCTGTTTAAAAAGGTTAACAAGGATTATCTAACGCTTCTTATTCAATGCAAAAATACAAATGTTTTAATCAGTTTTTAACGTGTTCATATACTTTAAAGTAATTAAAACATACGATGCAGTGGACCTAGATTTGGTGAGAGTAAACCTTCTTAAAAGACGAATCTCTGTCGTGTTTATATAACATACCATGGTTCTCAGGTTTATTTCTTTAAAATTGTATATACTGAATTTTAAAAAAAAATTATTAACCAAATAAATCTGGATAAATAACATTTGAACATTCCAATGAATAGCTAGAGTTGTAATCGATTAACAATAATCTTTATTTTATGACATAAAATATAGTTATATCTTTTGAACATGCTTAATAATAAATACACTTGTCTGATAGTTGTAAACGGAATATTGTGAAACTTACAGTTATCCGGGGTATTCATCTTAGTAACCAATTCTAAAAAGTTTTCTTTCACAGACACCAATGCATCTGCGTCTAGATTAGCCATCATTGTTTTGATATGGTTTATAACTTGTCCTTGCGTTTTAGCTTTTCCCACTCCAATAGAGGCCGTAAAGCCAACTATCTATCAAAGTATTTGACATCTTTAATTTACTTTTAAAACATTCTTTGCAACTCGATTTCTTTCAATGTTAATTATAAATATCTATAACTTTTCAGAAAGTGCATAATCAAAAAAGCAAGATCCAATTCGTTTTAAATAATTTACCGCGTAGTTGCACGATTGAGGGTGTTACTTTCTTAAAGTACACACAATTACTCTTTACAACTTTCCTTGAGAGTTAAAATGTATATTCATACATACCTGAGGGAGAATGTTCTGTTCCTCTGAATCTTCCAGCTTCTTGTCATGGTAAGGAATCATCGTTTTATAGAAGGCATGGCCACCATGACAATGATGACATTCGTCAAAGATAATCAGAGAAAATGATTCAATTCGCAAAGTTCCTTTAGCCATTGCATTTACCAGCATCTGCGCTGTTATGACAAATACATCAAATCTGCAGAGAAGAAAAACATTTTTCCCACAGCTCCGATTACTTTTTTTAAAATTTTATCTTGAACGAAATTTAAATTATGTTTAGTGATAAAAGGACAACAGATTGCTTCTCTACACTAATATTTTCAAAACCAAATAATTATATTTACACCAATCTAAGCTTGAATAAGTTCAAGAAAATCACGCGAGACCTGGCATGACTGTTGAATTTTTTTTAACCTGAAGTCAGTCACAGTAAAATACTATTTTTGCAACGTTAGTGAAATCATACGGAACTATAATTCTTAAGAAAACTTCGCAAAAGTAAACTAAAATAGTGATACAATAATGCAGCTAATGCTATATATGAATTAAAAGATTGTAGTTCCATTTTAATTCTTGTTTATGTTAAAAAAAAAACCTAAGCTAACCTTTTACATACACATTTGCTTCATCGATTTAACCTGGTTTAATCTTACTTTTTTTCTACTAAAAGATAAATCTTTATCTTTTGAAATACAAGTTTACAAAAAGTCAATTATTTGTATAAAAAAAAAAAAAAAAAAAAAAAAAAAAAAAAAAAAAAAAAAAAAAAAGTAGATAAAACGATATCTTAAGTTAACCCTGTTTCCTTTTTTCCTCATTATATTTCCTACTAAGAGGGACGTTAATTTTGTTTTAAAGGGGCATGGTCACGATTTTGGTCAAATTCTATTTTTCTGTTTTTATTATTTACAATGGTTTAGGAATGCATTTCATAATGAACAAATAAAATTTGAGAGTCAGTCGTAGAGTTATAAACAAGATACAGGGATCACAATTCTTTGTAATGTAAACAAGGCTCGTGTCTTGTTTTTGTTTACATAGGTTCAATACGCCAGTAAAAAAATCTTTTTCAAGCTGATTTGTCTATCTTCTTATTCATTTTAAGCATAAATAAACAGTTCCTAACGTTTAACACATTCATTTTAGGTCTAAAATTGGAATTTTCACTTCAACATTCAAAATGTAAACAAAAGCTTTGTTTACATAGCAAAGAATTATAAGCTCTATAACTCGCTTATAACTCAACGAATGACACTCAAATTTTGGTTGCCTATTTAAAAATGCCTTACTGAAGCATTGTAGATATTAAAATCGAAAAAATGATTTTTGACGAAAATCGTGACCATGCCCCTTTAAACAAACTTAAAAAGTCCTTCCACTTATAGATATCTTGCGTCAGGACTCAATGAAGTTGCACGGGGTTCCGATTGAAAACAAGTCGAAAATGTAAAAAAGGCAGAGAAACCAGGTGATAAAAAGGTTTTTATGTATTTTCGAATCATGTTGGCTTAAAACCTATCTTGCATACATATATGTTGTTACCGTTGCAGCTTGTCACATCGTCAGCTAAATATCGGGAACAATGGTAAACATACTTAAAACACAAAAATTAACTTACTGCCAAAGAAGAACTGCAAGGTCTCTGAAATCCTCGTCACGCATGGTGTCTCCAGATACAAC
>WFKH01011801.1:49565633-49579579 GCA_016163765.1 Magallana hongkongensis
TCGGACGATGATTTCTTGTTGATCTTTGTTCATATCATTATGATGTTATATTTATATTTACTGCCCGCCCCCTCCGGTAAATTGAAACTTTACAACATGACTTTATGCTAATTTATTCAGCAAAGACAAGAGACAACCATTCTATCTCCATTAGGTGGTGTTCATTGTGTTTGGATTATTCATTTTGGCTTTTAAACATTTTCGTTTTGCAAATAGTGCTCTGTGACTGTATTGTTTTTTTCATTCAATATGTGTATACATTCATTTAAACTGCAAAGCTTTAGATTTGTTTTCTTCTAAACGTTTTCTTTTATACGCCCTATTCACCGTCAAGACTGATTGTTATATGCTGCGCTAAATTTAGAAACAAGTAATAAACATACCTTGATTATTTAGATAGACACCTAAATTGGTTACCTTATTGACAGTCTAGATTTACATTTAAAACCCATTTAATTTATCAATGCCTTTTTGAACAGTAAATTTAGAAATACTTTGGTATATTTTAACCAGCGGCCAACTATATGTAAGAAAAAAATGGAACTACACCTTCAACAAGAATACACATGCATTTATTTTTGCTTGGCTCAATAAATTTGGGATCGAATGAAAGTAAGTAAGCAAATGAATAATTCAAACTTTAAGCTAAATCCAATATTAATATCAGTTGAGATATTTTATATCATTGAAGTACGCATATATGGTTCCTTCTTACTTCACCTTTTGTATATAGCAGAAGTTCCTGTTTTCATTGACACTTTCCGAGATGTAAAGGACAACAATCACTTTTTATGTTTCTTGCACTTCAAAAGAACCTAATTTCAATGTAGATCAGGTAAGATTTTGATTTATTGGAGAGAGAGAGAGAGAGAGAGAGAGAGAGAGAGAGAGAGAGAGAGATTTTACGGTCATTTTGAAATTCATAAGTTTTTAACCACATATTGAAGTAACAAGAGTTTTGCAAAAATGTGTCTTTTAATAGTTTCTGAATTTATAATTCCGAGGTTTCGCTTTGTTTATATCAAGGTGTTTATTCATATCAAGTATGATCTTCACGGACGTTGTTCTAAAATTAGAAACAGGTAGTTAAAAAGATCACACTTTGTCAATACCCTTTTGAAAGGTAACTAATGTGCTTTAAATCTAAAATTATTTTCATTCATGACGGTTAACCAGCAACCAAAATAATACGTGGAATAAACCAACTAGCGGAATAATTATTTTACTTTGATCTCAAAAGACATGATGTATTAATTTTGTATTGGCAAAACTATGGAAAGAAGCCTTCATCGAAAAAGGACCAAAGTTTTCCGTAAAAATAACACAGTTCTTATTGAGTTTCAAGGGGCACATTTAAATTTACTAGTTTTTAAATTGCAGATTTGACATTTTATTAATTAATTTTAAACCTATTTATTTAAAAGGCACAACATTTGAAAATTAATTCATTAATTTGCTGTAGACTTCAATTGGCACAAAAATTACAAATTCCAGAATAAAGGAACAGTGGTTAATTCACATCAAATATGCTTTCCTTATCAAGCAAATGACCATAAACTAATAATATATATTGAAGAGGACAGTACACTTAAATGTTGATGTATTACCAAAAAAAAAAGATTAATATTTTAATTCTCTGATTAAAATCCACAATAAAATAAATTTAAAAAAAAATGATTCTCCTTTTTGGATGCTTCCATATTTATCGACTGAAAAATATTTGTTATGAATAGCAAATTGTTTCATTTAACATAAATTTTTTACCAAGTAAAAATTTGCAAAATACAAAACAATAAAGCATAGTGTCAGATTTGGCAAAAAAAAAAATACCGGGAAATACTAATTTTGCCCAGGATGGTTAGAAATACTGGTAATTCTAGGGAAATACTAGGAAGTAAAGGACAACTAAATACTTCATACTTTTAATCATGATGTAAGGATGTAGACAGTTGTTCACTTGTTAACCTATGAAATTTCACGATTGTTTTTTTTATTTTAACAAGTTTTGGCTACCTAGTAATTCATTGGGCATCTCCCTATGATCATGTCATGGATTAATCACAACACGATTCATTCATAGAGCATTTGTTTTTAAACTTAAAGTTGTCCGAGTATCGCACTACGTCATAATGCGGATTTTACAATATTGGCTCGACTTTTACATAGCGTTTTAAATTGATTTTGCTCTACATCGCTGTTGTAAGCAATGGCAATAATAAGCAATTATAACGTTAATATATGTATTCTATGAGAGATAGAAATGATTAATGTTGAGAAACTCGATTCTGTTAAAGTAAAATGAAAAACGAAGTTTCTGATTAACCAGGATCTCAGTAATGCTTTTTTCTTTTTTTTTTTTTTGCCCCCCCCCCCCCCCGAATTTTTCTTTTTCTTTTACTAAAACCGGTTTAAATTTAGAGACAGAAGCTATTTCGAATTTAATCAATCGTCAATTAATTAATGTTTAAATGATATCTAACATTGTTGACAGATGTAAGCAGAAAACTGTAGCAAAATGTGATTTTTTCGTCAGGGTCTACTTGGTTTAGAGCTTATAGCGTGAAAAGTAATCCGTCAGCATATGATTTAATTTACCAAATTTTTTTTCTGAGATATCATTCTATAGAATAAACACCATGAATTTAAGTTTGAGTCCATTAAATAGTAAAACATGACAAAACACGATACATGCATCGCATTTTTTTGTATTCTATTTTGATACATCAGGTCCATAATGCGTACTTACTAACAACAATTTGCGCAAAATTATTGATGAGATATGGCTTAAATAAATGTTCATACTCTATTTTGTATGTCCAGTTCTAATTTCCCGAAAATTGGTAGTTATTTTTAGGAAAAATGGACGTCTGGCAAATTTCATCATTGTCAATAATTTTCGCAAGGGGGTACACCCGTCTGAGAGGTGATAACAAACAAAGTAGCATGTAAACATACATATTTTCTTTAGTATATGTATTTCTAAAATGTATATCTATCATTTAAAGCTTAGCTTTTAATGATTGAGCCCATTTAGTGCCGAGTATAGGACTACCTTAAGTCAGGTATAAATGCAAGTAAAATATTCCTAAAAAAAAAATTCTAACGAGAACTAGACACAATCTCGTTGCGAGCAACGAGTGGGTGTTCCGTTTGATTATGAATTCATGATAGGGTTGAATTAAAATGTTGACATTTGGAACGAGTTACTATATTAACTTCTTTTTAAACTAATTTTTGGACCTACACTGCAAAATTAAGATTTCCGGAAAAGGTCATTTTTAAACTTCAATATCTCTGCAATGCGTTGTCCGATTTTAAAACGGTTTTTAGTTTTGTATTCAGTACAAAAATGTCTACAAAACGTATATGCTTTAAAATTCCAAAAATCGAAATTTTGGAATAACTTCCGGTGACGACCGGAAGTGACGGACGACCTGCTCATATTAAAATTTGATAAGTTTAAAACATATTCTGATGGAAAAAATTGTAAATTATTTAATTTGAAAAATTTTTAAAACACAATTTTCCAAAAATGCTGTTTGAGCGGACAGGAAGTGACAGACGATCGTGGTTTTACCTGATCGGCCCTAGAAATTTAAAAATCTATCATTCCTGAAACTTTCAATTTTCTACCCCTAATCATTTTTGAGAAAAAGGGAGGACAAAATCACTTTTTACAAAAAGAAAAACGAATATAACGGCCGACCGAAAGTGACGTCATCAACAAAAATGTACATGATAAAAGACCTTGATATTTTGTATTATTCGTGAAAATTTCATAAAAATCCATTGTAGCATATTTGAGATATTTGAGTTTTAAGAAAAATGTTAAGAAAAAAAAGAATAATAATAATAATAGTGAAAAATAGAGAAAAAGAAACCTAACAAAAACAATAGGGTCTTCCGTTGGAAACGGAAGACCCAAATTATGAATCTTTTCTGCGATGCTAGCTAACTTATATCAGCATGAAATACAAAAGGAAGCATTTTATTGTTTAAATGTAATGTGTATATTAACTGTCAAACAGTCGAAATGTCTTGTATTTAAAATTTCTTTTCTTCTTTTTATAACATAAAGGTAAACAATTAAATGAAAATAAGTTACTCAAAAAAATTGTTGTTTTTTTTTTTTTTTACCTTAACTTCCATATTTAGGGTAAGTGAAAACAACATGGATTCAAATTGCTGCTGTAAGGAAATTTTGAAGGAAATATGCAGTTTGAAGGAAAATGTAAAACGCATACACGAAGAAATAATAACAAACAAAAACGCTAAGGCACAGTATGGAGGAAAAGCTTATAGGGATATTCATGTGAAAAAGCGCAATGCACAACAATTCCCTGAGAGTTCAATAAAAGGTAAATTAGCATCAGAAAAGAACAAATTATCTTGCTCATTGTTTTGCACATGTGTGGTAGCATATTAAAAACGTTTTAATTCGTTTTACTATTTTAGATTTTGTTCACAAAGAAGTACTGAGAGAAAATTATCAGAAGATTCTTAACAGAATTGATTTCTCAACAGGGCATTTATTAGATAATCTTCTGGGAAAAGGAGCCATTTCTGAATCTGATAATGAAAATATAATGATGAAAGGTCAAAGGAAGGATAAAATTAGATACCTCATTCATCGTTTTCGGCACTACGGCCCTGATAAATTTGAAATTTTTTTGAGATTGCTACGTACTGAATACCCAGACTTGAAGAGCGACCTTGAAGAAGCATACGAAGGAAAAAAGAAATTAGCAGACCAAAACATCTGTTTGTTCTGTAAAATTACACGGACAGTCGACATATCAGATATTCTTGATCCCCTTTTTGAGCAAAATCTTATCAACGACTCCATTGTAGAGCAAAAACTGAACTGTGGGTCCTTGCCGCACAATTCTCTTTGGAGCCAACTCTTTCAGCAACTAAAAGGAGTATCATCTATAACCAACTGCAAAGATGTTTTAGTGGAAGCTCTGACCCCAAAATATATAGAAATTGCAAGCGAGGTAAAATGCGGAAACCTTCCAAACGCATGTTCTTGCAATAAACGTTTTTTATCGCCTTCTCTCTTGACTGATGGATCTGGTAGTTTGTCTGATATCAGCTCTCAAAGCTCATCATCTGATAAACAATTGGACGCTTTGATTAAAAATGTAGCGAAAACATTACCACTTGGTATAACTAAAAAGGTTTCTTCAACTGCTTGGGAAGGAAGAGAAAGAAACGCTAAAAACGGCCCCTCGAATCAAGTAAAAAGAGACCGCTCGCGAAGTGAAAAACGTCGTGGTGAGGTTAAAGATAATCAGAGACCTTCTACCCTAGATTCTACAAAGCATCAAGAGCAGGATGAAAAATCTACAATCAATGGAAAACATGAAAAACAACTGACTCAACTATTGAAAGAAAAACCCAAACAAACTGAAACGCCACATAATTGGGGCAAGTCACAGCATAGAAAATATCTTAATCCTGACCAAAGTGTTGATCGGTCTAACCAATTAGATAATAAAGATAATAGACCGGTAAGTGAGAAAATGGCACCAGAACCACAGCCAAATAGCAATGATTTTAACTCCTACACAAAACTTCCCTCTATAAATGACAGAGGTCGCAGCGGAAAATCTGATGGACAGACAGAGCGGTCGACCTCTCAAGATAAAAAAGGAAAAGGTACAACACGCAGTAAGAGACATAGGAGCTCCGATCCCAGATATAAGTCTATGTAACGCACACATATCGAAATAATTGATCCGAGATATGTCTATGTACGAAAACATATCGAAATTATTAATCCCAGATATTAGTCTATGTAACGCACACATATCGATATTGATCCCAGATATACGTCGATGTAGCGCACACAAATTGAAATAATTGATCCCAATTATAAGTCGATGTAGCGCACACAAATTGAAATAATTGATCCAGATATTAGTCTATGTAGCGCACACATATCGAAATAATTGATCCCAAATATTAGTCTATGTAGCCCACACATTTCGAAATGATTGATCCTAGTTATTTAAGCATTGAATCATTATTTTTTGAAAGATATGGTCTCATAACTGCAGCGGTGTGTGCATACAAATTGAGAACGCGCGTTAGCGCTTTATGAAAATTTGTATGCACACACCGCTGCAGTTATGAGACTATATCTTTCAATAAATAATGGTTTAATGCTTATATTTACATTTTCTAACTTCTTGCTTTGTTTGAAATGCGATTTATACTTTAAAAATTCTATTTTATCCTAAGAGTAAGTTCATATAAGTGGAAGAGCCACTGTAACAGCCATAGGCGTGAACTTTGATTTTCGCTTGTGGCGTTTCATTTTACAGCGTTCAACGTTTGTGACGTCATAATAAAACTCAACATTTTAACCTTTCCGTACCCTGTGTGTGTTACAGTGTTATAACTGCAGCAGCTTTCCACACACTATACATGCAAAAAATATGTGGAATGTAAATATAAGTCTATGTAGCGCGCACAAATCGAAATAATTGATCCCAGATATGTCTATGTAACGCACACATATCGAAATAATTGATCCCAGATATAAGTCTATGTAGCGCACTCATATCGAAATAATTGATCCCACATATGTCTATGTAGCGAAAACATATCGAAATAATTGATCCCAGATATGTCTATGTAACGCTTACATATCGAAATAAATTTAGATAGTTCAGAGAAAACCTGCTCACAAAGGACCAAAGATTTTTTTTAATGTGAACTAACTAGTAGGTTTCTTTAACTTTTTGAAAAATCCCCATATTGATTTGCTAAGAGGCGCCGAGTCATGTATTAAATTGCAAAGCAAATAATGGATCTTGTAATCTACATGTAGTGGTTTTAGAAGTAATGTTTGTATCAAACCAAACATACGGACATTGTTAAAAACGAGGACCATTTTCTGACTTAAATATGAAATTTTAGAGAATTGTTTTGCTGGAAAGCGTTTTATTATCAAAAATTATATTTTGAAGTTGAAATTAAGTTAAGTAGAAATGAATTATTGGGTGTTTAAAAATAATGATGTATCAGGAAACTGGGTTCACTGATTGTGTGCAAGGAATAAAGAAAAGAGCTGTCTTATACACAGTGTATGAATTTTAGCTGTTAGCTTAAACTCCATCATTTAAAAATTAGCTTCTATTGATTTTTTGCCAAAATTGTTTTTCAATCAGTGAACCCAGTTACCTATTATTTTATAGTTTATTTAATATATTTTGAAAAAAATAATAGTAGTTAATTTTTAAATGAAGGATTTATATTATATTATTAATAATAGAGTTATATTTACTTTTCTATTCAATTTATATTTTTTACTATATAATATATACTTAGTTATTTATTTACCATGTATTGCCTTGTTTTCGTGCACAATCTAGTTGTAATTCATCACTTTAAGCATTGTGTAACTATATTATATACTTATACGTTTGCACGGTTAGATATTTAATTTTTGAACATTATCTGCTGATGGCTACGTTGAATAAACGTTTTTTTTTTTGGCACCTTTGCAAATTTATATTAAACCACTAGTCTTGCATGTTAAATAGCAAATCTTAACAGGCAAGAATGAATTATGGCACTGAGGTTTTGTAACGCTACATTAGCAACAGAAAAATTAAAAGGTTTAAGAAGGCTTGATGTTCATGTCCGTTTTCAGACTACATTTTTCTCATTGAGACGAAGAACTTCTTATTAAGATATTGGAATTTTTTTTAAAGATTGGATTTTTTCTTTACTTAATAATATAATTATGACCAAAAATTAAGGTAGATTTGATGGATAATTTGTTAACTATCTAGCCTCCGTCAAAAGTGTATGCATCTCTATATTATTTTCTCTAATGTTAGATAAGTTCTGTAAAATGCTAATGATTAAATATTGCACTTAAATTCTAAAATGAAAGAAAAAAATCCTTGTATTAAAAAAAAAAAGGTGGCAACTGGTTCTGGTTCTTACATTATTAATGCTTAATGTATTGATGTTGATTTCGCGTATTAGTGTTTTGAACGGAATTAACTATTACAATATAAATTAGAAGTTTGGTGTGTTTTTTTCAAATATGAATATAATTGGTAGCATGTGCACATATAAAAAAAAACAAGTATTATCCTTGTTAGATTAAACTGAAAGATTTATATATATAAAAAAAAATCACTAGTCTTGTATTATATAGAATTTATTCCATTTTTTTTCACAGTATAATATACCGGTATCATGCATAGTTGTCTCAAAGATTTGTTATTCTATTTGAATGAGCTTACCATTCTTAAAGGGTATTTTTTAACATACAGGTAGTTTACAGGTATTTTGAGACGTGAGTTTTACAATTAAAAGATCTATTTAAAGCTGACATAAATTTATAAAATAAAAGTATTTGGTCGCCATATTAGTTTCGATCGCTCCTCAACGGTTACTGGAGCATGAATATCGGTCGAGAAAGTTGTTTTCCGATCGATGCATTCAGGTTGCACGGACTTCAAAATACTTGAACTACACTTTGTTTAAAAACAGAAAATAAGACGCTATTTTCAATAAAAATTAAAAAGGGTATATTCTTTGGAAGAATTTGCAAGCTATCCGCACTATTCTGCACAGATTGTGCTGCCTTACTTCGCGTGCACATCGAACACGATTGTAGTTCATATAGAGTACATAACCCTAACGTCTGCATCATTATCTGTTTCTACAAAATCACTCCGTTTTCTGAAGTCCATGCTGTCACTGCACGATCCACCACAGTTTATGGTTTGCGCATATGCGATGATATAATAGTATGACACAGGGAAACGTTCTACAATGGTCGATGATGTTCGAAATATGTGGGCAATATGTATATCAGTCTGTTTTTGTTTCGTTTATTCGATATTCCTTACCAGTGCATTGATTGCCATATTCTCTTCAAAGCGCTTTTCTATAAACCTCTTTGTCCAATCTAAGGTGTTCTAGTATATGAATGCGGTGAATCGTGAATAGAGCTCTCGGTCTTATATAGGGAGTGTGTAGCGATGAGCGTAAAAAAAGAAGTCGAAAACAAATATGGCGGTAGTCGGGATAAATGGAAAATAATGCGTATTTATGGATTCATGTCAGCTTTAACATTATGTACAATATTTGTATAACTGTTAACAAATTCATTACCACGGTGTTGTTAAAGGGACGTAGACACGATTTTAGCTCAATTTTTTAAAATATATTTTAGCATTTGTAATGTCTAGAATAATTAATATGGGTATTTTTATTGGTTTGTCAAATTTTGAGTGTCAAATATCGAGCTACAAGAAAATGAAGAGTTCGAAATTCTTTGATATTCAAAACAGAGCTCGAATCTTATTATTGTTTACATACTAGTATGTGTGGTATTAGTAAAAGTTTCAATCAAATGTTGCTTTCTTTTGTTAATAAAATAATTTATAAACACAATGAATCAGTTTATTTTGTTTTGGCACGAGTCATTTGTCAACGAAATGGTAATTTATTTTGCATTGTGTGTAAAAAAAAAAAAAAAAAAGAAAAAAGAAAATAAGAAAAAAAACAACAAAAAAACCTCGAGCTTTGTTTACATACTAACAATGAATTCTTACCTCTGAATCACGCTTTGAACCTCTGTCAGTCATTCAAACTGCACAGTTGAAACCACTTAAACATGACAAAATAAAATTTTGATCTCTAGTCGTATCTAGGTCCCTTCAAAATGATTCAAAGCTTTATTGTAAAGAATAAATTGTGCTGTTTAATAACATAATTTTATCTTACTGTCTTTCCATAGAATTTCTAATTCGGATTTAAGTGAGCATGATTTTTTGCATCGTTTTATTACAGTGTTTCAATTCAAAATTAAATATCTATTAAGTAATGTGATAGTTCAATTATGATATTATATGGGCGGAAAGCTGATTTTAAATTTCTATATTTTAACAGTATATTGTTAGCAATAAATAAAGCAGAAGAACAGAGCCTTGAATTATTTCGGTTATTCAAGACGGTTATTGGACACTTAACTACAGTATGCTTTGAAAGATGCGCAGATTTTAAAACTGACATGAACTCATAGACGTATTTGGCCGCCATATTAGTTTTGATCCGTTCTCAAGTACCACAGTCGAGAAAATTAAGGTCGGTTACTTTCTGATCGAGCCATTAACACCCCTGCGAATGTTATTGTCATTTGAATCAAGACCACGTTGTTCTATTTGACCCTTTCAGTTTCGCAGTAAAATCGTGCCTTGTGGTTATAGTCTATTTCCTAAACTGTGGGTACTTGAAGTCAATTAAAACATTCAGACATTTATTGAATTTATCTTCAATAATTGGTGGGTAAAATGAGTTTTAGAAATAATGTGACAATTTAAAACATGCTTAGTAGCAACCCCCCCCCCCCCCTCACACACACATACTTCTACCGCGACCAGTACCATTTATTTATTTTCGAGGTTATTTCTGGATAATAAGCAATTTAGCATATGTTCAAACAAATTTCGATTTAGCATTTAATTTTTCAGAGACGACAATATCTAACTTTGTTTATATATCTGAGCACAATTAAACGATGATATCTTTGCAGATCGAACTGAACAAAACACAGAACACATTGTATTTTGTGCAAAAAAAAAAACAACAACAAAACACCAACAACACAAAATAAAGAAGATGGGTGGATAAGGCGTGTTAAATGCCTATACACGGACGGAAAAGATACTGAAAAATTAAAATATCAATAAATCTGATATTTAAAAAAAATATTCAAAACAATATATTTTTAACATATCATCGATTTTTAACCTTTAAATATGTTCAATACTTGGAGTATGTTGACTCAAACAGGCGTATACGTATCAAAACCTCCAAAAAGTGTCATTTTTTAGAACTTCAAGGCCTTTTCTTTCATAGAGTAGGTCTGTGCTCCATATTTTTCTCATAGTCTAAATAAGGTTTAATGGAAAACAAACCGATTTCAATCAACAAAAACGTGGAGGGATGACCCACTATACAATAAAAATTTCATTTTGTATCCCAACAATTGTACGTTTTGAAAAAATAATACAAGTCCGTAAATTCGTGGCCAAAGACACACATAATATTTAAACAGCGTACTTTGTTGTGTCTGAAATGGTTCAGTGGTTAGAGCACCAGATAAACTTATATAACTAGGGTTTTTATGTTGTGGGTTCGATACCACCAAAATTTAAGGCGATATTTTTTTCTTATCGTTTGTTAAACATATTAAAAACTGAATTTATTGAGAAATTGTGCTTTTGCAAACTTGTATTATAATATATTTGAATAGATTTAAGTGGAAAAAAATAAATTCAAAATTGTATTTTACGACGAAACCGAATGGGCATTTGCGCTATCTTATCCCCCCATCTTCTTTATACATTTAATCATAACGTTACTAGATAAAAAATCAAACAATTTAAAAATTATCAGAGAATTTAAGGTTCAGGTATGTTAACAGTTCTTCTGCGAGCACGAAAATACACATTACAATTGATGTTTGATGAATAACGAAAAAATGGACTTGGAAATCGTTGAATTCAAATAAAATCTGGAAAACCATTTCAGCATACAATTCCTAAAAACAAACATTTGACACATTAAATATTTACTGATGAATTACGTCACAACAAGACGCACGATTGAAACAAAATGTATGTGCGAAAATATAAACAAATAGACGTAATAAATTTGCATATTGAACATACACATTATTTCAAATTGTTGCTAAGAAATGAAAACAAACTGTATAAAAAACTTTATTTCTTTAATATCTTACTGAGTAACCAATGTAAAAATCACTGCACAATTTTCTATCAATTGATCTCAACAGTATAGGCTTGTGCATAACATCAAAATACCCAGTAGTACGCACTAGATGTATTTGATTTCAAATAAATTGGAAATTATTTAATCTAAAAATGCGTTAGCAAATGTCTTAGTTTTTCCTTTTTCTTGTGACATATCCTTTTTCTTGTGACGCTTTCACATAATTGAGCTCCATATCATCTTAGGCAAATCAAATGTGACCTGTTTCACGTACGAAATCAACAAGAGGGTTTACGGCATTGTAAAATTCCTGGAATCGCCGTAGGATCGCAGGAAAACTTCAGAAAATATGTACAATTTTATTTTAAATTTTTATAACTGAGAATGTCATGGCGTCCTAATGGCGACCGATCGACGCGTTTCTACGGAGCTCTTGCGGTGTGTAACTGTGTTTCCACAGAGTTCTACTTGGCGATTGACTGCGCTCTCGCTGAGTATCCACTAAGAGCTACTTTTTACATAGTCATTCACATCAAGTTTGAGAATACTATATCGCCTGCTATTGTACAACATCCATTGTTCACGTTTTAATGGTCTGGCTGACAACGCACTAAAAACACCGTAGAGGCGCGGCAAAGAACGAAGAAGAAACGTCAAGAGAGCGCGATGATTGCACTCTTTAGGGTCGCTGTGTGAACGCAGCAAAATGAAAAACAAAACGTTCAGCGCAGTGACATCACAAAGGACTCTCTGTGCAAGCGCAATCGACATATCACTGCGTCTATACTGGATAATGTGCTTTACTTCAGCGCGCCAACGGAGCTTTTGTGACGCTGTTGGAGACTTCATGGCGCTGTCACGGCGACTCCACTTCGTTTCTACTGCGTGTTTATCAGAACGTAGAGCCACGGCGCGTAATTTGTGCATGTTCAAAGTGCGCGCCGTCGCATGGCGTGCTACAATGTTCTAGGACTCTGTACTCCGAGTATGTGCTCCACTAAGTACGATTTTAAGGGTAAACATTTCTTGAACTGGCTTGTTTCTGTCCAAAACTGACCAAAACTGTTGACATCAGATAAAGCATTAAATATGAGGTTTTACATTTTGTTTTGCATGCAAATTACGCATACAAGAGCAGAACAATATCTAAAAAAGTATCTAAGTTTTTCTGATAATTTTGATGTCAGCTTTCCCTTACTCTTAAATTTTCCTCCATAAATATAAATATTTCATTGATAAAATGGTAAAAACCCTTTCATTTTAATTTACTTACATGTAATTGTAATGAAATTATAGCGTATAGCGTAACAAAATTACAATATTAAACAATCTAATTATGATTGCACTACATTTAATTTGATCAAATGCTTTGAGTATGAAAGCTCCATAGCTTACTCAGAAAATCGTTCTTTTGTATTCAGCCGGAGTACAAGTATGAATAAGTAACTTTGATACAGACCCTGAAACATGCTACTACACCTCTAAAACGAACCGTACCGTTCCGTACAAGAAACGAACCGTACCGTTCACAAAACGAAACGTACCGTTCACTAAGCATTCATTCATTCATTCTTTATTTCCCCCCTTAGGAGATTGTGGCATGAAATTTTACAAAGAAAATATACAAACATCATTACACACACACACACACACACACACACACACACACACAAAGAAAAAAACTACTAGATACGAACTCGTTACGATTAACGAGTAGGTCTTCCGTCCGATTTGTTTTCAATGATACGAGGAATAATCGATACAATTTCAGAATTACCCCCACCTTTCAGATAATGTATAAGAATCCCTTATTACGTAATAAATGGGCGTGGCAATGACTTTTCCAGAGAGATAGTGTTATGGTGAACAACTTTGCTTCTATAAAGCATTACAAAATCTTTATCGTTTTTAAGTTATTTGTAATGGACTCTACGAGTCTCTTGGCCCCTAATTAAAGTAGTCAGCCCCTTTTCCTTGATTTCATACGAAAGGTCTCACAAATACTAACATTTTTTGTTTTACACTCATCTTAAATTGTTGTTCGTATTTGAGATACAAATGATTGAATATTTTAGCAGCCAGCCCTGTAGATTCTTAATGTGGTGCAGACATTGGTGTTTTGATTAGTGGGAACAATTTAAATTATTAATACAAACATTTTTTCTTCCGCAATGCTT
>WFKH01011801.1:49579679-49594068 GCA_016163765.1 Magallana hongkongensis
AAGCATTGCGGAAGAAAAAATGTTTGTATTAATAATTTAAATTGTTCCCACTAATCAAAACACCAATGTCTGCACCACATTAAGAATCTACAGGGCTGGCTGCTAAAATATTCAATCATTTGTATCTCAAATACGAACAACAATTTAAGATGAGTGTAAAACAAAAAATGTTAGTATTTGTGAGACCTTTCGTATGAAATCAAGGAAAAGGGGCTGACTACTTTAATTAGGGGCCAAGAGACTCGTAGAGTCCATTACAAATAACTTAAAAACGATAAAGATTTTGTAATGCTTTATAGAAGCAAAGTTGTTGATCGTATCAATATCTATCTGGAAAACTCATTGATACACCCATTCATGACGTAATTAGGGATTTTTAGGGGCCAAAGTCCTTTAACTTTGACGCAAAATATCGAGAGAACGAGACATTTTTTGATAAGCATTGTAGAAGAGAAAATGTTTGTATTAATAATTTAAATTGATTTCACTGATCAAAACACCAATGTCTGCACCACATTAAGAATCTACAGGACTGGCTGCTAAAATATTCAATCATTTGTATCTCAAAAACGAACAACAATTTAAGATGAGTGTAAGAACAAAAAATGTTAGTATTCGTGAGACCTTTCGTATGAAATCAAGAAAAAGGGGCTGTCCCTTTATTTAGGGGCCAAGAGACTTGGAAATTCTATTACAAATAACTTAAAAACGATAAAGATTTTGTAATGCATTATAGAAGCAAAGTTGTTCACCATAAGACTATCTCTCTGGAAAAGTCATTGCCACGCCCATTTATTACGTAATAAGGGATTCTTATACATTATCTGAAAGGTGGGGGTAATTCTGAAATTGTATCGATTATTCATCGTATCATTGAAAACAAATCGGACGGAAGACCTACTCGTTAATCGTAACGAGTTCGTATCTAGTAGTTTTTTTCTTTGTGTGTGTGTGTGTGCGTGTGTGTGTGTGTGTGTGTGTGTGTGTGTAATGATGTTTGTATATTTTTCTTTGTAAAATTTCATGCCACAATCTCCTAAGGGGGGAAATAAAGAATGAATGAATGAATGCTTAGTGAACGGTACGTTTCGTTTTGTGAACGGTACGGTTCGTTTCTTGTACGGAACGGTACGGTTCGTTTTAGAGGTGTAGTAGCATGTTTCAGGGTCTGTATCAAAGTTACAAAACTTATTCATACTTGTACTCCGGCTGAATACAAAAGAACGATTTTCTGAGTAAGCTATGGAGCTTTCATACTCAAAGCATTTGATCAAATTAAATGTAGTGCAATCATAATTAGATTGTTTAATATTGTAATTTTGTTACGCTATACGCTATAATTTCATTACAATTACATGTAAGTAAATTAAAATGAAAGGGTTTTTACCATTTTATCAATGAAATATTTATATTTATGGAGGAAAATTTAAGAGTAAGGGAAAGCTGACATCAAAATTATCAGAAAAACTTAGATACTTTTTTAGACATTGTTCTGCTCTTGTATGCGTAATTTGCATGCAAAACAAAATGTAAAACCTCATATTTAATGCTTTATCTGATGTCAACAGTTTTGGTCAGTTTTGGACAGAAACAAGCCAGTTCAAGAAATGTTTACCCTTAAAATCGTACTTAGTGGAGCACATACTCGGAGTACAGAGTCCTAGAACATTGTAGCACGCCATGCGACGGCGGCACTTTGAACATGCACAAATTACGCGCCGTGGCTCTACGTTCTGATAAACACGCAGTAGAAACGAAGTGGAGTCGCCGTGACAGCGCCATGAAGTCTCCAACAGCGTCACAAAAGCTCCGTTGGCGCGCTGAAGTAAAGCACATTATCCGGTATAGACGCAGTGATATGTCGATTGCGCTTGCACAGAGAGTCCTTTGTGATGTCACTGCGCTGAACGTTTTGTTTTTCATTTTGCTGCGTTCACACAGCGACCCTAAAGAGTGCAATCATCGCGCTCTCTTGACGTTTCTTCTTCGTTCTTTGCCGCGCCTCTACGGTGTTTTTAGTGCGTTGTCAGCCAGACCATTAAAACGTGAACAATGGATGTTGTACAATAGCAGGCGATATAGTATTCTCAAACTTGATGTGAATGACTATGTAAAAAGTAGCTCTTAGTGGATACTCAGCGAGAGCGCAGTCAATCGGCAAGTAGAACTCTGTGGAAACACAGTTACACACCGCAAGAGCTCCGTAGAAACGCGTCGATCGGTCGCCATTAGGACGCCATGACATTCTCAGTTATAAAAATTTAAAATAAAATTGTACATATTTTCTGAAGTTTTCCTGCGATCCTACGGCGATTCCAGGAATTTTACAATGCCGTAAACCCTCTTGTTGATTTCGCACGGGACAATGACTTTACGTGAAACAGGTCACATTTGATTTGCCTAAGATGATATGGAGCTCAATTATGTGAAAGCGTCACAAGAAAAAGGATATGTCACAAGAAAAAGGAAAAACTAAGACATTTGCTAACGCATTTTTAGATTAAATAATTTCCAATTTATTTGAAATCAAATACATCTAGTGCGTACTACTGGGTATTTTGATGTTATGCACAAGCCTATACTGTTGAGATCTATTGATAGAAAATTGTGCAGTGATTTTTACATTAGTTACTCAGTAAGATATTAAAGAAATAAAGTTTTTTATACAGTTTGTTTTCATTTCTTAGCAACAATTTGAAATAATGTGTATGTTCAATATGCAAATTTATTACGTCTATTTGTTTATATTTTCGCACATACATTTTGTTTCAATCGTGCGTCTTGTTGTGACGTAATTCATCAGTAAATATTTAATGTGTCAAATGTTTGTTTTTAGGAATTGTATGCTGAAATGGTTTTCCAGATTTTATTTGAATTCAACGATTTCCAAGTCCATTTTTTCGTTATTCATCAAACATCAATTGTAATGTGTATTTTCGTGCTCGCAGAAGAACTGTTAACATACCTGAACCTTAAATTCTCTGATAATTTTTAAATTGTTTGATTTTTTATCTAGTAACGTTATGATTAAATGTATAAAGAAGATGGGGGGATAAGATAGCGCAAATGCCCATTCGGTTTCGTCGTAAAATACAATTTTGAATTTATTTTTTTCCACTTAAATCTATTCAAATATATTATAATACAAGTTTGCAAAAGCACAATTTCTCAATAAATTCAGTTTTTAATATGTTTAACAAACGATAAGAAAAAAATATCGCCTTAAATTTTGGTGGTATCGAACCCACAACATAAAAACCCTAGTTATATAAGTTTATCTGGTGCTCTAACCACTGAACCATTTCAGACACAACAAAGTACGCTGTTTAAATATTATGTGTGTCTTTGGCCACGAATTTACGGACTTGTATTATTTTTTCAAAACGTACAATTGTTGGGATACAAAATGAAATTTTTATTGTATAGTGGGTCATCCCTCCACGTTTTTGTTGATTGAAATCGGTTTGTTTTCCATTAAACCTTATTTAGACTATGAGAAAAATATGGAGCACAGACCCACTCTATGAAAGAAAAGGCCTTGAAGTTCTAAAAAATGACACTTTTTGGAGGTTTTGATACGTATACGCCTGTTTGAGTCAACATACTCCAAGTATTGAACATATTTAAAGGTTAAAAATCGATGATATGTTAAAAATATATTGTTTTGAATATTTTTTTTAAATATCAGATTTATTGATATTTTAATTTTTCAGTATCTTTTCCGTCCGTGTATAGGCATTTTACACGCCTTATCCACCCATCTTCTTTATTTTGTGTTGTTGGTGTTTTGTTGTTGTTTTTTTTTTTTGCACAAAATACAATGTGTTCTGTGTTTTGTTCAGTTCGATCTGCAAAGATATCATCGTTTAATTGTGCTCAGATATATAAACAAAGTTAGATATTGTCGTCTCTGAAAAATTAAATGCTAAATCGAAATTTGTTTGAACATATGCTAAATTGCTTATTATCCAGAAATAACCTCGAAAATAAATAAATGGTACTGGTCGCGGTAGAAGTATGTGTGTGTGAGGGGGGGGGGGGGGTTGCTACTAAGCATGTTTTAAATTGTCACATTATTTCTAAAACTCATTTTACCCACCAATTATTGAAGATAAATTCAATAAATGTCTGAATGTTTTAATTGACTTCAAGTACCCACAGTTTAGGAAATAGACTATAACCACAAGGCACGATTTTACTGCGAAACTGAAAGGGTCAAATAGAACAACGTGGTCTTGATTCAAATGACAATAACATTCGCAGGGGTGTTAATGGCTCGATCAGAAAGTAACCGACCTTAATTTTCTCGACTGTGGTACTTGAGAACGGATCAAAACTAATATGGCGGCCAAATACGTCTATGAGTTCATGTCAGTTTTAAAATCTGCGCATCTTTCAAAGCATACTGTAGTTAAGTGTCCAATAACCGTCTTGAATAACCGAAATAATTTAAGGCTCTGTTCTTCTGCTTTATTTATTGCTAACAATATACTGTTAAAATATAGAAATTTAAAATCAGCTTTCCGCCCATATAATATCATAATTGAACTATCACATTACTTAATAGATATTTAATTTTGAATTGAAACACTGTTAATAAAACGATGCAAAAAATCATGCTCACTTAAATCCGAATTAGAAATTCTATGGAAAGACAGTAAGATAAAATTATTTTATTAAACAGCACAATTTATTCTTTACAATAAAACTTTGAATCATTTTGAAGGGACCTAGATACGACTAGAGATCAAAATTTTATTTTGTCATGTTTAAGTGGTTTCAACTGTGCAGTTTGAATGACTGACAGAGGTTCAAAGCGTGATTCAGAGGTAAGAATTCATTGTTAGTATGTAAACAAAGCTCGAGGTTTTTTTGTTGTTTTTTTTCTTATTTTCTTTTTTCTTTTTTTTTTTTTTTTTTTACACACAATGCAAAATAAATTACCATTTCGTTGACAAATGACTCGTGCCAAAACAAAATAAACTGATTCATTGTGTTTATAAATTATTTTATTAACAAAAGAAAGCAACATTTGATTGAAACTTTTACTAATACCACACATACTAGTATGTAAACAATAATAAGATTCGAGCTCTGTTTTGAATATCAAAGAATTTCGAACTCTTCATTTTCTTGTAGCTCGATATTTGACACTCAAAATTTGACAAACCAATAAAAATACCCATATTAATTATTCTAGACATTACAAATGCTAAAATATATTTTAAAAATTTGAGCTAAAATCGTGTCTACGTCCCTTTAACAACACCGTGGTAATGAATTTGTTAACAGTTATACAAATATTGTACATAATGTTAAAGCTGACATGAATCCATAAATACGCATTATTTTCCATTTATCCCGACTACCGCCATATTTGTTTTCGACTTCTTTTTTTACGCTCATCGCTACACACTCCCTATATAAGACCGAGAGCTCTATTCACGATTCACCGCATTCATATACTAGAACACCTTAGATTGGACAAAGAGGTTTATAGAAAAGCGCTTTGAAGAGAATATGGCAATCAATGCACTGGTAAGGAATATCGAATAAACGAAACAAAAACAGACTGATATACATATTGCCCACATATTTCGAACATCATCGACCATTGTAGAACGTTTCCCTGTGTCATACTATTATATCATCGCATATGCGCAAACCATAAACTGTGGTGGATCGTGCAGTGACAGCATGGACTTCAGAAAACGGAGTGATTTTGTAGAAACAGATAATGATGCAGACGTTAGGGTTATGTACTCTATATGAACTACAATCGTGTTCGATGTGCACGCGAAGTAAGGCAGCACAATCTGTGCAGAATAGTGCGGATAGCTTGCAAATTCTTCCAAAGAATATACCCTTTTTAATTTTTATTGAAAATAGCGTCTTATTTTCTGTTTTTAAACAAAGTGTAGTTCAAGTATTTTGAAGTCCGTGCAACCTGAATGCATCGATCGGAAAACAACTTTCTCGACCGATATTCATGCTCCAGTAACCGTTGAGGAGCGATCGAAACTAATATGGCGACCAAATACTTTTATTTTATAAATTTATGTCAGCTTTAAATAGATCTTTTAATTGTAAAACTCACGTCTCAAAATACCTGTAAACTACCTGTATGTTAAAAAATACCCTTTAAGAATGGTAAGCTCATTCAAATAGAATAACAAATCTTTGAGACAACTATGCATGATACCGGTATATTATACTGTGAAAAAAATGGAATAAATTCTATATAATACAAGACTAGTGATTTTTTTATATATATATAAATCTTTCAGTTTAATCTAACAAGGATAATACTTGGTTTTTTTATATGTGCACATGCTACCAATTATATTCATATTTAAAAAAACACACCAAACTTCTAATTTATATTGTAATAGTTAATTCCGTTCAAAACACTAATACGCGAAATCAACATCAATACATTAAGCATTAATAATGTAAGAACCAGAACCAGTTGCCACCTTTTTTTTTTTAATACAAGGATTTTTTTCTTTCATTTTAGAATTTAAGTGCAATATTTAATCATTAGCATTTTACAGAACTTATCTAACATTAGAGAAAATAATATAGAGATGCATACACTTTTGACGGAGGCTAGATAGTTAACAAATTATCCATCAAATCTACCTTAATTTTTGGTCATAATTATATTATTAAGTAAAGAAAAAATCCAATCTTTAAAAAAAATTCCAATATCTTAATAAGAAGTTCTTCGTCTCAATGAGAAAAATGTAGTCTGAAAACGGACATGAACATCAAGCCTTCTTAAACCTTTTAATTTTTCTGTTGCTAATGTAGCGTTACAAAACCTCAGTGCCATAATTCATTCTTGCCTGTTAAGATTTGCTATTTAACATGCAAGACTAGTGGTTTAATATAAATTTGCAAAGGTGCCAAAAAAAACGTTTATTCAACGTAGCCATCAGCAGATAATGTTCAAAAATTAAATATCTAACCGTGCAAACGTATAAGTATATAATATAGTTACACAATGCTTAAAGTGATGAATTACAACTAGATTGTGCACGAAAACAAGGCAATACATGGTAAATAAATAACTAAGTATATATTATATAGTAAAAAATATAAATTGAATAGAAAAGTAAATATAACTCTATTATTAATAATATAATATAAATCCTTCATTTAAAAATTAACTACTATTATTTTTTTCAAAATATATTAAATAAACTATAAAACAATAGGTAACTGGGTTCACTGATTGAAAAACAATTTTGGCAAAAAATCAATAGAAGCTAATTTTTAAATGATGGAGTTTAAGCTAACAGCTAAAATTCATACACTGTGTATAAGACAGCTCTTTTCTTTATTCCTTGCACACAATCAGTGAACCCAGTTTCCTGATACATCATTATTTTTAAACACCCAATAATTCATTTCTACTTAACTTAATTTCAACTTCAAAATATAATTTTTGATAATAAAACGCTTTCCAGCAAAACAATTCTCTAAAATTTCAGATTTAAGTCAGAAAATGGTCCTCGTTTTTAACAATGTCCGTATGTTTGGTTTGATACGAACATTACTTCTAAAACCACTACATGTAGATTACAAGATCCATTATTTGCTTTGCAATTTAATACATGACTCGGCGCCTCTTAGCAAATCAATGTGGGGATTTTTCAAAAAGTTAAAGAAACCTACTAGTTAGTTCACATTAAAAAAAATCTTTGGTCCTTTGTGAGCAGGTTTTCTCTGAACTATCTAAATTTATTTCGATATGTAAGCGTTACATAGACATATCTGGGATCAATTATTTCGATATGTTTTCGCTACATAGACATATCTGGGATCAATTATTTCGATATGAGTGCGCTACATAGACTTATATCTGGGATCAATTATTTCGATATGTGTGCGTTACATAGACATATCTGGGATCAATTATTTCGATTTGTGTGCGCTACATAGACTTATATTTACATTCCACATATTTTTTGCATGTATAGTGTGTGGAAAGCTGCTGCAGTTATAACACTGTAACACACACAGGGTACGGAAAGGTTAAAATGTTGAGTTTTATTATGACGTCACAAACGTTGAACGCTGTAAAATGAAACGCCACAAGCGAAAATCAAAGTTCACGCCTATGGCTGTTACAGTGGCTCTTCCACTTATATGAATTTACTCTTAGGATAAAATAGAATTTTTAAAGTATAAATCGCATTTCAAACAAAGCAAGAAGTTAGAAAATGTAAATATAAGCATTAAACCATTATTTATTGAAAGATATAGTCTCATAACTGCAGCGGTGTGTGCATACAAATTTTCATAAAGCGCTAACGCGCGTTCTCAATTTGTATGCACACACCGCTGCAGTTATGAGACCATATCTTTCAAAAAATAATGATTCAATGCTTAAATAACTAGGATCAATCATTTTGAAATGTGTGGGCTACATAGACTAATATTTGGGATCAATTATTTCGATATGTGTGCGCTACATAGACTAATATCTAGCTCAATTATTTTAATTTGTGTGCGCTACATCGACTTATAATTGGGATCAATTATTTCAATTTGTGTGCGCTACATCGACGTATATCTGGGATCAATATCGATATGTGTGCGTTACATAGACTAATATCTGGGATTAATAATTTCGATATGTTTTCGTACATAGACATATCTCGGATCAATTATTTCGATATGTGTGCGTTACATAGACTTATATCTGGGATCGGAGCTCCTATGTCTCTTACTGCGTGTTGTATCTTTTCCTTTTTTATCTTGAGAGGTCGACCGCTCTGTCTGTCCATCAGATTTTCCGCTGCGACCTCTGTCATTTATAGAGGGAAGTTTTGTGTAGGAGTTAAAATCATTGCTATTTGGCTGTGGTTCTGGTGCCATTTTCTCACTTACCGGTCTATTATCTTTATTATCTAATTGGTCAGACCGATCAACACTTTGGTCAGGATTAAGATATTTTCTATGCTGTGACTTGCCCCAATTATGTGGCGTTTCAGTTTGTTTGGGTTTTTCTTTCAATAGTTGAGTCAGTTGTTTTTCATGTTTTCCATTGATTGTAGATTTTTCATCCTGCTCTTGATGCTTTGTAGAATCTAGGGTAGAAGGTCTCTGATTATCTTTAACCTCACCACGACGTTTTTCACTTCGCGAGCGGTCTCTTTTTACTTGGTTCGAGGGGCCGTTTTTAGCGTTTCTTTCTCTTCCTTCCCAAGCAGTTGAAGAAACCTTTTTAGTTATACCAAGTGGTAATGTTTTCGCTACATTTTTAATCAAAGCGTCCAATTGTTTATCAGATGATGAGCTTTGAGAGCTGATATCAGACAAACTACCAGATCCATCAGTCAAGAGAGAAGGCGATAAAAAACGTTTATTGCAAGAACATGCGTTTGGAAGGTTTCCGCATTTTACCTCGCTTGCAATTTCTATATATTTTGGGGTCAGAGCTTCCACTAAAACATCTTTGCAGTTGGTTATAGATGATACTCCTTTTAGTTGCTGAAAGAGTTGGCTCCAAAGAGAATTGTGCGGCAAGGACCCACAGTTCAGTTTTTGCTCTACAATGGAGTCGTTGATAAGATTTTGCTCAAAAAGGGGATCAAGAATATCTGATATGTCGACTGTCCGTGTAATTTTACAGAACAAACAGATGTTTTGGTCTGCTAATTTCTTTTTTCCTTCGTATGCTTCTTCAA
This sequence comes from Magallana hongkongensis, assembly GCA_016163765.1. Lineage (NCBI taxonomy): Eukaryota > Metazoa > Mollusca > Bivalvia > Ostreida > Ostreidae > Magallana > Magallana hongkongensis. The sequence goes on from WFKH01011801.1 coordinate 49,589,378, forward strand.
GGTCGCTCTTCAAGTCTGGGTATTCAGTACGTAGCAATCTCAAAAAAATTTCAAATTTATCAGGGCCGTAGTGCCGAAAACGATGAATGAGGTATCTAATTTTATCCTTCCTTTGACCTTTCATCATTATATTTTCATTATCAGATTCAGAAATGGCTCCTTTTCCCAGAAGATTATCTAATAAATGCCCTGTTGAGAAATCAATTCTGTTAAGAATCTTCTGATAATTTTCTCTCAGTACTTCTTTGTGAACAAAATCTAAAATAGTAAAACGAATTAAAACGTTTTTAATATGCTACCACACATGTGCAAAACAATGAGCAAGATAATTTGTTCTTTTCTGATGCTAATTTACCTTTTATTGAACTCTCAGGGAATTGTTGTGCATTGCGCTTTTTCACATGAATATCCCTATAAGCTTTTCCTCCATACTGTGCCTTAGCGTTTTTGTTTGTTATTATTTCTTCGTGTATGCGTTTTACATTTTCCTTCAAACTGCATATTTCCTTCAAAATTTCCTTACAGCAGCAATTTGAATCCATGTTGTTTTCACTTACCCTAAATATGGAAGTTAAGGTAAAAAAAAAAAAAAACAACAATTTTTTTGAGTAACTTATTTTCATTTAATTGTTTACCTTTATGTTATAAAAAGAAGAAAAGAAATTTTAAATACAAGACATTTCGACTGTTTGACAGTTAATATACACATTACATTTAAACAATAAAATGCTTCCTTTTGTATTTCATGCTGATATAAGTTAGCTAGCATCGCAGAAAAGATTCATAATTTGGGTCTTCCGTTTCCAACGGAAGACCCTATTGTTTTTGTTAGGTTTCTTTTTCTCTATTTTTCACTATTATTATTATTATTCTTTTTTTTCTTAACATTTTTCTTAAAACTCAAATATCTCAAATATGCTACAATGGATTTTTATGAAATTTTCACGAATAATACAAAATATCAAGGTCTTTTATCATGTACATTTTTGTTGATGACGTCACTTTCGGTCGGCCGTTATATTCGTTTTTCTTTTTGTAAAAAGTGATTTTGTCCTCCCTTTTTCTCAAAAATGATTAGGGGTAGAAAATTGAAAGTTTCAGGAATGATAGATTTTTAAATTTCTAGGGCCGATCAGGTAAAACCACGATCGTCTGTCACTTCCTGTCCGCTCAAACAGCATTTTTAGAAAATTGTGTTTTAAAAATTTTTCAAATTAAATAATTTACAATTTTTTCCATCAGAATATGTTTTAAACTTATCAAATTTTAATATGAGCAGGTCGTCCGTCACTTCCGGTCGTCACCGGAAGTTATTCCAAAATTTCGATTTTTGGAATTTTAAAGCATATACGTTTTGTAGACATTTTTGTACTGAATACAAAACTAAAAACCGTTTTAAAATCGGACAACGCATTGCAGAGATATTGAAGTTTAAAAATGACCTTTTCCGGAAATCTTAATTTTGCAGTGTAGGTCCAAAAATTAGTTTAAAAAGAAGTTAATATAGTAACTCGTACCAAATGTCAACATTTTAATTCAACCCTATCATGAATTCATAATCAAACGGAACACCCACTCGTTGCTCGCAACGAGATTGTGTCTAGTTCTCGTTAGAATTTTTTTTAGGAATATTTTACTTGCATTTATACCTGACTTAAGGTAGTCCTATACTCGGCACTAAATGGGCTCAATCATTAAAAGCTAAGCTTTAAATGATAGATATACATTTTAGAAATACATATACTAAAGAAAATATGTATGTTTACATGCTACTTTGTTTGTTATCACCTCTCAGACGGGTGTACCCCCTTGCGAAAATTATTGACAATGATGAAATTTGCCAGACGTCCATTTTTCCTAAAAATAACTACCAATTTTCGGGAAATTAGAACTGGACATACAAAATAGAGTATGAACATTTATTTAAGCCATATCTCATCAATAATTTTGCGCAAATTGTTGTTAGTAAGTACGCTTTATGGACCTGATGTATCAAAATAGAATACAAAAAAATGCGATGCATGTATCGTGTTTTGTCATGTTTTACTATTTTATGGACTCAAACTTAAATTCATGGTGTTTATTCTATAGAATGATATCTCAGAAAAAAAATTTGGTAAATTAAATCATATGCTGACGGATTACTTTTCACGCTATAAGCTCTAAACCAAGTAGACCCTGACGAAAAAATCACATTTTGCTACAGTTTTCTGCTTACATCTGTCAACAATGTTAGATATCATTTAAACATTAATTAATTGACGATTGATTAAATTCGAAATAGCTTCTGTCTCTAAATTTAAACCGGTTTTAGTAAAAGAAAAAGAAAAATTCGGGGGGGGGGGGGGGCAAAAAAAAAAAAAAGAAAAAAGCATTACTGAGATCCTGGTTAATCAGAAACTTCGTTTTTCATTTTACTTTAACAGAATCGAGTTTCTCAACATTAATCATTTCTATCTCTCATAGAATACATATATTAACGTTATAATTGCTTATTATTGCCATTGCTTACAACAGCGATGTAGAGCAAAATCAATTTAAAACGCTATGTAAAAGTCGAGCCAATATTGTAAAATCCGCATTATGACGTAGTGCGATACTCGGACAACTTTAAGTTTAAAAACAAATGCTCTATGAATGAATCGTGTTGTGATTAATCCATGACATGATCATAGGGAGATGCCCAATGAATTACTAGGTAGCCAAAACTTGTTAAAATAAAAAAAACAATCGTGAAATTTCATAGGTTAACAAGTGAACAACTGTCTACATCCTTACATCATGATTAAAAGTATGAAGTATTTAGTTGTCCTTTACTTCCTAGTATTTCCCTAGAATTACCAGTATTTCTAACCATCCTGGGCAAAATTAGTATTTCCCGGTATTTTTTTTTCTGCCAAATCTGACACTATGCTTTATTGTTTTGTATTTTGCAAATTTTTACTTGGTAAAAAATTTATGTTAAATGAAACAATTTGCTATTCATAACAAATATTTTTCAGTCGATAAATATGGAAGCATCCAAAAAGGAGAATCATTTTTTTTAAATTTATTTTATTGTGGATTTTAATCAGAGAATTAAAATATTAATCTTTTTTTTTTGGTAATACATCAACATTTAAGTGTACTGTCCTCTTCAATATATATTATTAGTTTATGGTCATTTGCTTGATAAGGAAAGCATATTTGATGTGAATTAACCACTGTTCCTTTATTCTGGAATTTGTAATTTTTGTGCCAATTGAAGTCTACAGCAAATTAAAGAATTAATTTTCAAATGTTGTGCCTTTTAAATAAATAGGTTTAAAATTAATTAATAAAATGTCAAATCTGCAATTTAAAAACTAGTAAATTTAAATGTGCCCCTTGAAACTCAATAAGAACTGTGTTATTTTTACGGAAAACTTTGGTCCTTTTTCGATGAAGGCTTCTTTCCATAGTTTTGCCAATACAAAATTAATACATCATGTCTTTTGAGATCAAAGTAAAATAATTATTCCGCTAGTTGGTTTATTCCACGTATTATTTTGGTTGCTGGTTAACCGTCATAAATGAAAATAATTTTAGATTTAAAGCACATTAGTTACCTTTCAAAAGGGTATTGACAAAGTGTGATCTTTTTAACTACCTGTTTCTAATTTTAGAACAACGTCCGTGAAGATCATACTTGATATGAATAAACACCTTGATATAAACAAAGCGAAACCTCGGAATTATAAATTCAGAAACTACATTATTAAAAGACACATTTTTGCAAAACTCTTGTTACTTCAATATGTGGTTAAAAACTTATGAATTTCAAAATGACCGTAAAATATCTCTCTCTCTCTCTCTCTCCAATAAATCAAAATCTTACCTGATCTACATTGAAATTAGGTTCTTTTGAAGTGCAAGAAACATAAAAAGTGATTGTTGTCCTTTACATCTCGGAAAGTGTCAATGAAAACAGGAACTTCTGCTATATACAAAAGGTGAAGTAAGAAGGAACCATATATGCGTACTTCAATGATATAAAATATCTCAACTGATATTAATATTGGATTTAGCTTAAAGTTTGAATTATTCATTTGCTTACTTACTTTCATTCGATCCCAAATTTATTGAGCCAAGCAAAAATAAATGCATGTGTATTCTTGTTGAAGGTGTAGTTCCATTTTTTTCTTACATATAGTTGGCCGCTGGTTAAAATATACCAAAGTATTTCTAAATTTACTGTTCAAAAAGGCATTGATAAATTAAATGGGTTTTAAATGTAAATCTAGACTGTCAATAAGGTAACCAATTTAGGTGTCTATCTAAATAATCAAGGTATGTTTATTACTTGTTTCTAAATTTAGCGCAGCGTATATCAATCAGTCTTGACGGTGAATAGGGCGTATAAAAGAAAACGTTTAGAAGAAAACAAATCTAAAGCTTTGCAGTTTAAATGAATGTATACACATATTGAATGAAAAAAACAATACAGTCACAGAGCACTATTTGCAAAACGAAAATGTTTAAAAGCCAAAATGAATAATCCAAACACAATGAACACCACCTAATGGAGATAGAATGGTTGTCTCTTGTCTTTGCTGAATAAATTAGCATAAAGTCATGTTGTAAAGTTTCAATTTACCGGAGGGGGCGGGCAGTAAATATAAATATAACATCATAATGATATGAACAAAGATCAACAAGAAATCATCGTCCGA
>WFKH01011801.1:49594168-49639557 GCA_016163765.1 Magallana hongkongensis
CCCCTAATTAAAGTAGTCAGCCCCTTTTCCTTGATTTCATACGAAAGATCTCACGAATACTAACATTTTTTGTTCTAACACTCATCTTAAATTGTTGTTCGTTTTTGAAATACAAATGATTGAATATTTTAGGGACCAGCCCTGTAGATACTTAAAGGGGACAAACATTGGTGTTTTGATTATTGGAATCAATTTTAAACACTAATACAAATATTTTCTCTTCTACAATGCTTCATAAAATATGTCTCGTTCTCTAGATATATTGCATCAAAGTTTGAGAAATCTGGCCCCTAAAAATCCCTAATTACGTCATAAATGGGTGTATCAATGAGTTTTCCAGATAGATATTGATACGATCAACAACTTTGCTTCTATAATGCATTACAAAATCTTTATCGTTTTTAAGTTATTTGTAATGGACTTTACGAGTCTCTTGGCCCCTAAATAAAGGGACAGCCCCTTTTTCTTGATTTTGTTGGAAAGAACTTTTGATTCTCCACCACTTTTGTTATATATGTCTAAACAAAATATCAACTAATAAAAAGATACAGATAAAAACGTATGAAAATTTTGAATAAAAATTCGTACCCAATTTTCGTGCCTAGGTGCGCTCCAAGAAATAGCGCCACTGGCGTAAATCAACTACATTGTGCACAACTTTAAACTATAGACTTCCTATCCTGAAAATTTCATAGTCATATCTCTGATAGTCTCTGAGTTTATGTCTGCACAAAATTGGTCGTAAAAACTTACAAAATCGGCCGTAAATCGGAACCGGAAGTGATGATTTCAAAATTTCAAAAAACTTCTAGAATTATAACCACTGGCAATCATCTGCGAAAACATGGTCGAAATCGGCGAATAGTTGTTGAGAAATCGCGTTCACAAAATTTGTGGAAAAAATAATAATAACTAGATACGATCTCGTTACGAGTAACGAGTGGGTCTTCCGTCCGATTTGTTTTAAATGATACGATGATTAATCGATGCAATTTCAGAATTAACCCCACCTCTTTCAGATAATGTATAAAAATCCCTTATTACGTAATAAATGGGCGTTGCAATGAGTTTTTCAAACAGATATTGTTACGATCAACAACTTTGCTTCTATAGTGCATTACAAAATCTTTATCGTTTTTAAGTTATTTGTAATAGAATTTACGAGTCTCTTGGCCCCTAATTAAAGTAGTCAGCCCCTTTTCCTTGATTTCATACGAAATGTCTTACTAATACTAACATTTTTTGTTCTTACACTCATCTTAAATTTTTGCTCGTTTTTGAGATACAAATGATTGAATATTTTAGGGGCTAGCCCTGTAGATCCTTAATGGGGTGCAGACATTGGTGTTTTGATTAGTGGAAACAATTTAAATTATTAATACAAACATTTTCTCTTCTACGATACTTAAAAAATATGTCTCGTTCTCTAGATATATTTTGTCAAAGTTTAAGGACTTTGGCCCCTAAAAATCCCTAATTACGTAATAAATGGGCGTGGCAATGATTTTTTCAAACAGATATTGATACGATCAACAACTTTGCTTCTTTAATGCATTACAAAATCTTAATCGTTTTTAAGTTATTTGTAATGGACTTTACGAGTCTCTTGGTTCCTAATCAAAGGGTCCAGCCCCTTTCTCTTGAATTTATACAAACGGTCTTACGAATACTAACATTTTTTGTTCTAACACTCATCTTAAATTGTTGTTCGTTTTTGAGATACAAATGATTGAATATTTTAGGGGCCAGCCCTGTAGATCCTTAAAGGGGACAAACATTGGTGTTTTGATTAGTGAAATCGATTTTAAACATTTATACAAACATTTTCTCTTCTACAATGCTTAACAAAATACGTCTTGTTCTCTAGTTATATTGTGTCAAAGTTTCAGAACTCTGGCCCCTAATAATCCCTAATTACGTCATAAATGGGTGTATCAATGAGTTTTCCAGATAGATATTGATACAATCAACAACTTTGCTTCTATAACGCATTACAAAATCTTTATCGTTTTGAAGTTATTTGTAATGGACTTAACGAGTCTCTTGGCCCCTAAATAAAGGGACAGCCCCTTTTTCTTGATTTTGTTGGAAAGAAATTTTGATTTTCTACCGCTTTTTTATATATGACCATGATAGGACTACCTATCCTTAAAATTTCATAGTCATATCACTGATAGTCTCTGAGTTTATGTCTGCATAAAATTGGTCGCAAAAACTTACAAAATCGGCCGTAAATCGGAACCGGAAGTGATGATTTCAAAATTTCAAAGAACTTCTAGAATTATGACCACTGGCAATCATCAGTAAAAAAATGGTTGAAATCGGCCGAATAGTTTTCGAGAAATCGCGTGCACAAAATTTATGGAAAAAAAAATAATAACTAGATACGATCTCGTTACGAGTAACGAGTAGGTCTTCCGTCCGATTTTTTAAACCGATACGATGAAATATCGATAACATATCAAACATTTAGATAAAGTGTAGGATTGCCAGTATCTTTTAAATGCTCAACCAAATTTGTTTTTTCAAATTTAACATACAGCACATTAACGATGTAAAATTTAACCGCAATAACATCCCTTATTATGTAATAACGATATTTGTAATAGAATTTTTAAGGTTCTTGGCCCCTGAATAAAGGGGTCAGCCCCCTTTTCTTGATTTCACACGAAAGGTCTCAAGAATACTAACATTTTTTTGTTCGTACACCCATCTTAAATAGTTGTTCATTTTTGAGATACAAATATTTGAATATCTTAAGGACCTCCCCTGTACGTAGATCCTAAATGGGGACAGACATTGGTGTTTTGATTAGTGGAATCTATTACAATCATCAATGCAGATATTTTCTCTTCTACAATGTTTAGCAAAATATGTCTCCTTTTCTAGATATATTGCGTCAAAGTGTAAGGACTTTGCCCCCTAAAAATCCCTAAATACGTAATAAATGGGTGTGGCAATAATGTTTTCAAACAGGTATTGTTACGATCAACAACCTTGCTTCTATAATGCATTTTAAAATCTTGATCGTTTTTAAGTTATTCGTAATAGAGCTTACGTGTGCCTTGGCCCCTAATTAAAGGCACCAGCCCCTTTTTCTTGATTTCCTTGAAAAGGTTTTAAAAATACTAACATTTTTTGTTGTTAAATTTTGAGATACAAATGAATGATAATTTTAGGGGCCAGCCCTCTAGATCCTTAATGGCGACAGACATTGGTGTTTTGATTAGTGGAATCGATTACAATCACCAAAGCAAATATTTTCTCTTCTACAATGCTTAAAAAATATATCTCCTTCTCTATATACATTGCGTCAAAGTTTAAGGTTTTTGGACCCCAAAAATCCCTTATTACGTAATAAATGGGCGTGGCAATAATTTTTTCAAACAGGTATTGTTACGATCAACAACTTTGCTTCTAAAATGCGTTCAAAAATCTTGATCGTTTTTAAGTTATTTGTAATAAACTTAACGCGTCTCTTGCCTCCCAATACAAGGGGCCAGCCCTTTTTTCTTGATTTCATACGATAGGTCTTAATATTACTGACATTTTTGTTCTAATACCCATCTAAAATTGTTGCTTATTTTTGAGATACAAATGATTGAATATTTTAGGGGCCAGCCCTCTAGATCCTTAATGGCGCAGACATTGTTGCTTTGATTAGTGGTATCGATTAGAATCATCAATGCAAATATTTTCTCTTCTACAATGCTTAACAAAATATGCCTCCATCTCTAGATATATTGCGTAAAAGTTTTTGGACTTTGGCCCCTAAAAATCCCTAATTACGTAATAAATGGGCGCGGCAATAATTTTTTTTTCAAACAGGTATTGTTACGATCAACAACTTTGCTTCTAGAATGCGTTCAAAAATCTTTATCGTTTATAAGTTATTTGTTTTAGACTTTACGAGTCTCTTGGCCCCTAATTCAAGGGGCCAGCCCTTTTTCTTGATTTCATACGAAAGGTCTCAAAAATAGTAACATGTTTTGTTCTTACACCCATCTAAAATTGTTGTTCATTTTTGAGATACAAATGATTGAATATTTTAGAGGCAAGCCCTCTAGATCCTTAATGGGGACAGACATTGGTGTTTTGATTAGTGGTATCGATTAGAATCATCAATGTAAACATTTTCTCTTCTATATTGCTTAACAAAATATGCCTCCTTCTCTAGATATATTGCGTCAAAGAGTAAGGGTTTTGGCCCTTAAAAATCCCTAATTACGTAATAAATGGGCGTGGCAATATTTTATTTCAAACAGGTATTGTTACGATCAACAACTTTGCTTCTATAATGCATTATAAAATTTTGATCGTTTTGAAGTTATTTGTAATAGATTTTACGAGTCTCTTGGCCCCTAATTAAAGGGGCCAGCTCCTTTTCTTTGATTTCGTTGGAAAGAACTTTTGATTTTCTACCACTTTTGTTATATATGTCTTAACAAAATATCAACTGATAAAAAGATACAGACCAAAACATACAAAATTTGGATTAAAAATTCGTACCCAATTTTTGTGCCTAGGCAAGCTCCAAGAAATGGCGCCACTGGCGTAAAACAAAATAACAGTGCACAACTTCAAACTATGGTCTACCTATCCTAAAAATTTTGTAGTCTTATCTCTCATAGTTTCTGAGATCAGCTCTGCACAAAATGGGTCGTAAAAAATTATAAAATCAGCCGTAAATCGGGACCGGAGGTGACGACAACAAAAAATTTAAAAACATATAAAATTCAGATCACGTCTCATCATCCGTTAAAAATCGGTTGAAGTCGGTCCAATAGTTTCTGAGAAATCGCGTGCACAAAATTTGGGAAAAAATAATAACTAGATACGACCTCGTTACGAGAAACGAGTAGGTCTTCCGTCCGATTTTTTTTTAATTTTAAATGATACCATGAAATATTGATACAATTTCAGAATTAACCCCCCCCTCCCCCAAATTTTAAGATAATGAATAAAAATCCCTAATTACGTCAGACATAACCTGACAATGACTTTTTCAAACAGATATTGAAGCGATCAACAACTTTGCTTCTATAATGCATAACAAAATATTTATCGTTTTCAAGTTATTTGTAATAGACTTTACGAGTCTCTTGGCCCCTAATTAAAAGGGCCAGCCCCTTTTTCTTGATTTTGTTGGATAAAACTTTTGATTCTCTACTTCTTTTGTTCTATATGTCTAAACAAAATATTAACTGCTAAAAAGATACAGATCAAAACGTATGAAAATTTTGATTCAAAATTTGTACCCCAATTTCGTGCTTAAGCGAGCTCCACGGAATGGCGCCACTTGTGCAAAACAACTATATAGTGCACAACTTCAAACTAGGTTTACCTATCCTAAAAATTTCAAAGTCATATCTCTAATAGTTTCTGACATCAGCTCTGTACAAATTAGGTCGTAAAAAACTACAAAATCGGCCGTAAATCCGGACCGGAAGTGCCGACGACAAAAAATTCAAAAACATATAAAATTCAGACAATGTCCCATCATCTGTGGAAAAAATTGTCGAGATCGGTTGAGTAGTTTCCGAGAAAACGCGTTGGAAACGGAAGACCTTAATAAGAAACAGTACGAAAACAATAAAGTCTTTCGTTGGAAACGGAAGACCTTAATAAGAAACAGTACGAAAACTATAAGGTCTTCCGTTGGAGACGGAAGACTTTAATAATAATAAGAAACAGTACGAAAACAATAAGGTCTTCCGTTGGAAAAGGAAGACCTTAATTAAAGCAGCAAAAGTCAAAAGGCTAAAAAAGGCAAAACTACGTAATATTAAGGCTGATGCAAGTATAATTAAGATATATTAAACTTGATGAGACTAAGGTGACCTAGTTTTGTTTATGCGGAAACCCTATTTATTAATTTTATAATTTTATGTTACCTAGAATAAAAAATTTCCGTATTCTCCCACAGGTCCAGATATAACACCAGGTCAGTACGCAACTTCTATTAGAAGTAGATTTGTTGTATATAAAAGAAGACATTAAAAATATACTGCAACAAAAAGGGAATATCAATAGCAAATGAATACATTCTCTTATATATTGGACTGCATAACATATATGTTGTTTTGTACTGCCCAAGTATAAAGGAGAATTATGCGCGGGTGTGTGAGTACATACTGTTATATAGATAAAAAGATAAGTAGGCTAACGTATTTAAACACTCTTTCACACATAAACATTCCTGTGTTTAGAGTAAGTGAAAAAAAAAACTTGTGCTACAAATTGACTTGCATTTATATTATTCTAAATACCAATATTTGGCATCATGCATAAAATGGTAGTTTTTATAAAAATTTAAAAGAGAAATATGTTAATTCAATAATCAATCGACTTATACTGGTGCATGCTGGATATATACCAAAAAATCATGCACGTAGAAACAGCAATAATTTATAATCATACGATGTGAAAATATGTTAGTTTGGAGATAAAGGAAACATCGTAAGGAATAATTGTCCAGTTTTGGGGTTTATGACGGACATAAATCAATTTATTAAAGCTGAACTCCGCTCGTAAATAGGCACTGTCCGCCATATTTTCCTTTCCTTTCATCACTGCTGTCCCTACAACCCTTATATAAGGGGCAGACCTCTAAATAGTTCAAAGTAATTGGCTGTAGAGGTCTCACCTGTGTGGACGTACATCTTGCCTCGCCGTGTTACTCGGTCGCGTTGAAATTATCAGATTTTACGAACTTTTTTCAAGCCAGAAGAATACTAACGTCAAATAAATTTGTCAATGCATTATTTATAAACAAAATATGCACATTATAATAAGAAATAAATGCATAAAACCCAAAGACCACGAAATGAATGCTACACGTCGGCCACGAGTTTCAGGTGTGCAATCGGGTGTAACGAAATCGAAGGGTTTATATACCAGGTACCTGTGTGACGGTGCCTATTTACGAGCGCTGTTCAGCTTTAATAACTATAAATAAAGCTAAAAGCGAAACAGTTTTTTTTCTTTAAAGAACTGCAGACCCAAATCAGTCAGGAAAACTTTTTTCAGAGGAAAAGATCTACCATCCATCAAGAATAACACTTAAATTAATAAATCAAACAGTTTTCTGTTGTGATCGTTTATTCTTCATTTTTGGTGCATTTTTTAAAAATTATTTACAATATCTTAAAAGTTTATGTACTTATAATGATATCGCTATCAAGAGATGAACTCATGTTTCTTAGATCTTAGATTTAGTACTTCTGTTAAAGGGTTCAAAAATTGAAAAGCAGAACAGATGAATAAATCTTTCTAGAGGTGTATTATTTAAAATGAGATTTCTGATATTAAGCTCACTGTTCATGGTAATATTTTCTGAGGAAAGCGGAATAAAGAAATTACATCTTTGTCACAGATGACCAAGTGACCTAGGGGTAATAGGAGATCCCGACCCTCAAATGATAAGAAATACTGATTTTACATAAATGATTTATATTTGTTTACTGTTCTGAATTATAAAATACATGAGTGAAACAATGATTTGTCCATGTATCCGGTATTGGAGGCGATCACTGCTTAGTAGGTTGATGATCCATGTATGGCGGTTGTGGTGAGACTGCCCTTCAGATATGGTTCTACTGGTACTGGTCTTGTGGGAGGCTGATGCTCCATTCAGTGAAGAAGATGTCTACGATGTAGATACGTGAAAAAAAACACACCAGGAAACTACCAGGAAAACTTAGACCTGTTATTTGTTCAAATACATACTTATGTCACAAGGTGGACACCATACTAACACGTGGCATATACACAAATACTTCATGTCTCAATGATAGACATTTTACTTACTCGTAACTTCTGTTACGCATTACATACATGATATACATGCATTACTTTACACGTGGATACGCTTACACTTACTCACACTTTACACTTATTAACATGAGACCAACGGAACATATGTCATTCATATACAGAAAGACATAAACGGACCACCATAAATAAGACTGCTAAATATAGGTAAACAGCTGGTATAGATATTCAAAACGTGGTATAGATATGACAAACGTGAATAGCTTTAAGCTGTTAAGTAGAAATTACTGAGAAACTTCGTAACTGGATGTTTTAAGACATTTACTGCATTTATAAAACAATAACATTAAAAACACAATAATTATAACGAAAATAAGGCTTACCTCAGAGAAGCTGGACCATAGGCATAATAAATAAAGAATGCTTAAAGCAAAGTAAAAATGTGCCAGGACTAGTACATGAGAAACGGGAGAAGTCTTGGTTGCGTCCTTCCCCGTGGACTGCCGTGTCCAAACTGTTGCACGGACTGGCTATAATTTTAAAGGTCCAGTGAGTTGAGGCTCGTTACAGGTGAATTGTACAGGTAACATTTCGAAAGAGGGGGCTCACCACAGGATAATTACAATTTTCATAAAATCAACTGAACTAATGTGTGGCTTTTATGTGACAATCTTGTTAAGCTATTTCAGGATTATGACAGCACTGACGAAGCTTATTTCAACTCCAGCAAACGTTCACATGTGTCTTGTGCTCGGCATTGCATCAACACACGAAGCTGTGTATCCGTTTTTTATTCAGAATCATCATGTAAAGGTTTCAATTTCGTTTACCCGTTGCATATTACAAGTCTAATTAAGAAGGTTGGAACAAAATATTACTTAGATACCTCAACCAGTAATCAGTCTATGAGTATCAACTATTTCGGTTTGTATTTTTAATTCTAATTTTTGAAACTATTGAAAGCTGACCTAAGAATGTTTAATCAAAGCGTATATAGGCATTTTTTTATTATATTATCATCTTAAAGACTGATGAAGATTATTTGAACGGTTGCATTGATCAGATTTTTATAAAATGTTCTCAATTTAAAAGCTTTCGATTAATAAATTTAAATAGTCCACGAAAGACGTTTCCGTAATTGTTCAAAGTTTTAACAATTTTCTCAGTATTTAAGTGATGAAATTTGGTCTACTGGACAAAAAATTGTCATCGATTTCAAAGAAACTTCTTTGAAATGATATAAAGAAACATTTTTCATACTTTTAAAATTCATTACAAATTTAAAGGTTATCTTTCATTATACGCTTTCTCTGATTATCATTTATTACCTAGGTTTAGAAACAAATGTGCCCTATTATTAGGTTAAATTTTCCAAAAATTATTTGCGCATTCAATGACGTAGGTTTTTTTTTTTTTTTTTAAAACACAATGTATTAGAAATGTTTCATTAAATATATCCTAATTAAGAAGTATATGTTTGAAAACACATTTTAAAAAGTTTCCTCTTTTAGAATACTGTAACAGACCGGGTCCAATGAACTGTACCTGGAATGACACCTATAGAGTGTTACCGTTATCACTTTGAAATTCTTCTCCCAGATCAATGCAAGGAAGCGTGTCAGTCAGAAGACTCCAGAAGTCGTCTGATGCTTTTAGACTCTGACGAAATGTTCAATTTTACCACTGCGATTACTAGTAAATGGATACATATGACTTTCATTCTCTAATTTTAATTTTCCATTGTGATACTTTTATAATCAGTGTATTACATAATGATTGCTCTGTTAAAGTCAGTTCTTCTTCCTATATCCTTATAAATGGACAATAATAAATTGATTTGCATTCAAAGATTGTCTATTTATTAAATTTTTGTTTAGAAAGAAAATCAAGAGATTTTTTTAATATATACATTTTTTTCATCAAAGAAAGAGATAAGATTGTTGATCGTCTACTATAATTATTTTGGAAAGAATAAAACTCTAAATGAAATATAACGTATATTGTTGAATGTCATTACAGAAGAAAATAGAGCTGGGCCGCTATATCTTTAAGGACTGAGATCAGACAATACATGTGTGGATGATGACGGACGACAGATAACCTACTTCAATAGGGATGAAGGAGAGCCGGGCACAGTGAACTACAGTACCTTCGTACAGACAGAAATACTTATCTTCAAAAGACTTCTTCAGGGTCTGCCCATGGGCGCTACAGATTCATTTGCCGCATATATTGAATGGTAAACACTTTGGCGGCGATTGGAGGATAAATCGATGTGTACCTATTGAGATGTAAATTATAACTTTTGTGCACTATGGTGTTTTTGTCTCAAAATGCTACTGAAATAGAAAATTGTATTTTTGCATAAAAGTATATAATTTATTTGTCATATTTTATGTGATTCACTTAAAACAATTGTTAATTTGAACAATAGTCAACTGTTCTTGCCGTTGAATGCCGGTGATCAGCCGTTGATCCCTAAAGCAGCGCGTGGGTGTAAAGGGAAATAAGGTCCCATGGACTCGGATATTAGAATATTAGAGGGTGTTTTTATTACATTGATTGTTTTCGAGTAGAAATTTAGGAATTTTAAAGAATTTATTTACTATGGTTGATCGTGATATTACGGGATAACCTCGTTTACATGTAATTTGCCGATTTATAGGAGGTGTGAATTGGAATAGTTTCAATACAGATGATAAATTTCAATGAGACAGACAGCAGCAAAGCAATATGCCCTCCCTTCTTCGAACTGATGTTGTTTGGGGTTGTTTGGGGGGTTTTTTTAATCTAAATACCTATTTTTTTTTTAACAGATGTGTTGGACTATAGACTGTGTACGGGGACTTTCAAATAGAGAAGACGGCTATCAAAGTATTTTCAGGAAGTTATATGTTTAATTATCGGTATTCGTCTTCTCTTTTCGTTTATTGTCTTCTATTAAAGATTCATTGAAACAAACTGCACTCGGGTATGTTACACTGATGTATAATTTTTCACACTGAGATTCTCTCTGTTTGTGAATGACTTTTCACACAGAGATTTTCTGTTTGTGAATGATTAAATTGGGGAATAGCTCGGTAGAATGCCACTCGGCTTTCTACTGGTTGCTAATGGAAGATAGAAACAGTAAAATATCAAAATCGTTAAAAAAGCCAGGAAAACGTCAGATTTTTCGGACTAACATTCCCTGTGATTTTACTTTTAGGCGCAACAGACAAGTTAGCTGGTCACCAAAGTAAAGGACGTTAATTAAGAGTCCATAAAAATAGGAGTAGGAAGGTTTTATATATGGTCCCATGCAAAGCTTTTTTCTCTCGTGGAATTTGTTATCTTTGGAGACTGAATGGCTACCATGAAAGCCGACAACAGCTGATGGACAGAAGCCAGCGACTCAATAAAGATGTGTTGTGGAACATTGTTGGTGACCAAATAAAGGATAAAAGGAAAATCGAGTTGTTTTCTCTTTTGGTGTGTAACAATTTTCGATTGTGTGTTTGTTTATTTTTTACGATAAAATGCATTAAATATATTTATACATTGTAATCACATATACATAAGAACCGAAAGCATTGTTCATCAATACGATATGTTTAAAATCTATTTAATTTGTTGTATGTCAGTGTTTTACCTTACAATTCATCAAACGTTTATCGTATGCTTCATATTTTCATTTTCTCATATTTTCGGTTGCGAGAATTTATGTACAATGTTTTACCTTGAATAAGTCAACCAAATCGGTTGTCACGTTTGGTAATGTTACGTCATATATAAACGTTAGAAATTTAGTGTTAAGTCAGTTAGTTTTGCAGAGTGTTTGAAAATTGGGTCTTTTTGTGCTTAGACCTTTTTGGGGGTCGTTACCACACTGTGTTGAAGAAATTAAACATAAAGTCGTTACCTGACTATCCAAAATGCCAAGGTATTTGAATTTATTTATTTTAGGAAGATTATATCCATAGAAGTCCGTATATTAATTGTTCTTGATTTGTTATTTAAAATTGAATATCATCAGAATATAATTTTTATAAATATTATCACTTTGTTATGGATTTCTTTCATAATTCAGATTTTTCATTTGCAATCAGAATTTAACAGACCAAATCATAGCTGTGCCCAGGCATGATTATACCATGTTTAGAAAATATTTAATATCCTATCTTACGAACTCATAAGGGCGTAAACGTTACAGATAAATTCAATGTTGGCTTAAACTCTGGTAGAAAAGAAGATCCAGTTTCAGTTTCTGAAGTAATGAGAAGGTTGAAAAATGAAAATGGAGAGAGAGAGTCTTTTTTCCTGACAGCACATCAAGTTGCAGGGTGTTTTTTTCAAGAATGTGCAAGAAGTCGCAATATGCGATCAGAGAATCTTAATTTGTCAGCATTCACAACATGCTTTGATATTTATGCAATGTCTATTCTAACGTGCACTGACAGGCCATTTTACATGTAATTTAAGCTATATTCACAATATAATTGGTGCAGACTCTTATAGAATTGTGTTTCTCATTTAAATGTACAAACAGATACCAGTAGAAAAGATTTTCAAGATTTCATAGTTGATGTGGGGTTTATACATTTAATTCATATACTATTTCTACATTTATCATATAGGTCATCATTTGTTGTCATGGTAACCTGAAATAAAATACTCAATTATTTTCAGTACAATAAACCAAATATTATCAAAAACTGTGAGATATAGTTTCCTGCATTCATTACAGAATACAGGGAATGACTTTGAAAATTGCTTTCACAGTGTTGTTCATTGTCGTTATTATAGGAGCATAAACTTGGGTATCAGACTCTCTACTGTATGATAGTATCTAATGGAACATTTAATGGTTGTTATGGCAAGCAATTTCACTACTGTATGAAACTGTAAACGGAGAAAATTATTTTGAGATACTCATTTATTTGTTTGCTGTTTTAAGAATTGTTAATTAAGTAGAGCACAATTTGCACACATACCATTCTACTATAAACACTGTGCCGGATAATTATGCCAGTGCCAAGGTGGCATTTTTGCACCTGCTTAAGATGCAGTTTCGGAAAAATCCATATATACAAAATGATAGACCATTGTCTAGAGAGTATACAACCACTTTTGTTTTTAGTGTGTTTCACCTGACAGGTGATATATTTACCTTTAAAAATTAATATCCCATAGGAAAATGAAAATTCCCATAGGAGAAATGATTTTCCTACAGGACATATTGACAATCCTATAGGATATTCTAAAAATCCTGTAGGAATCATAATTTCTATAGGAGAATGGTATTTCCTGTAGGAATTTGATTTAGACAGGTAGATTTCCTACAAGAAATTAAGATTTCCTATCGGATTTTACCAAATCCTATCTGAATTGAAATTCCAGTAGGAAGTTCTTGTACTCCGTTAGGAAATTTCAAATTTCCCATAGGAATATTGTTTTTCCTATGGGAAAAATTATTTTCCTGTAGGAATTTGTTTTTGAAAGGTAAATATCTCACATGACAGGTGAGATACAATGATAACAAAGGTGGTTGTAAAGACTTTAAGCAATAGTCTATCACATGGCATATTTGAATTTTTCGATATATGCAGCTTAGACGGGTGCAAATATGCCACCTTGGTACTGGCATAATTATCCGGCACAGTGTTTATATCATAAGTTCTGAGAGAAGCCTGTTTTAAAGGAACCGTTAGTGTCAATATGGAGTTGTTGTGGCAATTTGTAGAGTTTCAAAAGTAAAGAATTAAATGATATGACACTAATGATTATAATGTTATTTTGATGTTAAATTTATATAAAATGACATGTTTATGATGTGATATAGTTTTGATATTGTCATGGCAACCATTTTGATTTGGGTTTGTTTTGGTGGGGGGTTTTTTTTGGGGGGGTTGGGGGGTAAGGGGGGGTGATGGGTGGTGTGGGGAAGGTGGGAAGGGGGAGGTGGGAATAAAGGGATGGAAAGAAGTTTTAGATTTTATAAGTGTACCGTTGCAATGTTTTTGTTCCTTTAGTCAATATATAAAACTTTTGCTTTTAATTATGTTTAGTGAGTGTTACCATTTCACTGACCATTTATTTAGGGTTTTTGCTATGGCAGCTTTTCTTTTTTTTTAAAATTAATGATTATGTTTTTAAGTACAATATAAGTTCACTTCAAAAATATAAAAAAAAATGATAATTTGTCCGTGAAATATCTATAAATCATGATAAATTTACACTTATATCACAAATATGAATTTTTCATAAATAACCATGGCAACCATTTTTAAATATATGGAATTTTGTAAAAGAAAAAAAACCACATCTGCAGTTTTTTTTAATTTCATACATAGAGCAATGAATCAAAAGGCAATAACTAACTTTATAACATCAAGGGCAATAGCTGGACATCTATGAGATTTATGGTTTAACCAATTTACTTTTGGCCATCCAAATTCAACGTCAAATAGTGTAGATGAATGTGGCAGTGTTTTAGTGTCATTTAGAAACATATGATTGTGATTGTCTTTTACTGGCCCTGTTCTAAATGAAAAGTGTCTTTATATATTCTTCATCAAGTCATTCTGAAATTGCTATGAAATAGTTCTTTCTTTAGGAAAGCATATCTTATGGCTTAATGTATATAAATACAAGGGCTAATCTCTCCCATGCGTAGTCAATGTTAAAACAAATATATTATTTAATATACATTAGTATATTATTTTTAATTCCTCTTTTTAAGTTTTTCCAAGTTTCCCTGAGGATTTTTTTCCTACGTCGATTTCCTTCACTTATGACACTGATATTAGTCTTGCCTTCAATATGGTATATTGCTCTTGCCCTCCAATCACATCCCATTAATTCTGGCTTGTGCTTTAGAATTGTTCCGCGTTTAAGCATACGTTATTCCTTATCAAGTCTTTGCAGAGTAAAGATCATTATTTTACGTTCACTTGCTATGTCATCATTAGTCTTTATTTTGCCTTTTTTATTTTTATTTTTTTTTTTGCCACTCTGTCTTGTGTTTGGATTTCCTGCTTTCATTGTTTCGCGTTTACGCCTACGTTACGTTATTTGTTATCGTATCATTATTTTTGTTATTTTTGCTATGGCATCAGTAGTTTTTATGTTTCCCTCTTTATTTATCTATTTTTTGAAG
Organism: Magallana hongkongensis; assembly: GCA_016163765.1. Classification (NCBI taxonomy): domain Eukaryota; kingdom Metazoa; phylum Mollusca; class Bivalvia; order Ostreida; family Ostreidae; genus Magallana; species Magallana hongkongensis. The sequence continues at coordinate 49,609,080 of WFKH01011801.1, forward strand.
ACATTTCTGTTTTAAATAAATCTTCTTTCTGTCGGCTTCTTCCTGCTCTTTTTCCACATCTAAAAGTCTGATTTGCAAACAACTGGGCAAAAGAAAACTTTCCCTTTATTCTCCTACTAATTTTACTTCGTTGCCATAAGGACTCTTAATTAACATCCTCCCCGTCCCGTGCATTACTCTTCAATAAGCCATTCTCCATCTTGAAGAACATTTCATTCAGCTTCTCTAGAAATTCGTCAGCTGGATGGAATTCTTCACTGATTACCCCAGGTGTCCTGTTACAACAATTAAATTTCATTTCTCAACAAATGAGAGATATCCCAAAAACTACTGTAAACGTATTATATTTAGCGTTTTTCTAAACGTACCTATCATTATGCATATATGTATGGCGTTTAGCGATGTACTTGATTTAGCTGATTTAGCTTTCCACCAAAAACTTTAAATAGAATACACAGAAAAATGTAATACGTTTACAATAATTGTAATCAAGATTATTAAATACTAGATTAACTGTTTTGTGCAATTTTGACACAATCCCAAATCCCAAATGTTATGGAAACAATTGCATGGCTAAAATCCTTTTCTACATATATTTTCAGACAGTCTGACTACTTCAAGTCTCCATAATTTGAGAAAGAGATCTTCTTTACCAATATTCACATTCTACAAGAAACTTTATTTAATAATTCAAATATTCCCTTTCATTGCAGAAATCCATTAATTTCTAATGTTCAAAACAAGATGCCTTTGACAATCGATTGATTTTCATTGGTATGCCTTACGTCTTTCCTAATGTCATAAAAAAATCTTAAACACTGTTTTCAAACGGAAAATTAAGAAGGAAAACGCTTCTGCATCGATTGCACCGTACTTTAACAGTACTTGGCAAAATTGGTTTGGCTGAACTACAAACCTCAAAGCCCAACATTACCTTGCACTATGAATCAATTGCGTTTTATTTTTGTTAACTTGACGATCTTGAACTGCTATTCGTACTGGGAGTGTTACCTTTCATTTCACTTAATTTCAGCTCTACAGCAAAATTGTATTTTGGTTTTGGCACGGACCACTGTGTTAGTGTTTGATTATGTTCTTCGTCGGCAATCGTCTGCCTTTATATTGATGTTTCCTTAGAGTTCTCTATATTCTGAAAATCAGTCATGCCCATTGCATTAAGTGTTGTATCTTGAACAATTTTAGTTCAACTAATCCTTTTCAAAAAGAGTAATAAATGCGATGTGTAAATATACATGATTTCAGTACTCATGGATGATTTTTTCAACCAAGTAGGGATCTTGTGTATGGATCTTTATCGTGCTAGCCCCGACTGGGAATGAGGACTCGGCCCTTTATAAGGTGTCCAAAACTGACAAGCTTTTAGCTAATCAATTTGTTGTAGTAGGCTTGTCATAGAAACACGCATTTGACCCTCCGTTCCTTAAAAACTGAAAACTTATATTTAAAAAAAACTTTTAATTTCAAGAAAATTTTATAGAATGGCAAGGCGTTGTTTGATGGACGTTATTGACATGGTAAGAGAGATATATACCACGAAACAAAGCGATCGCCAAGAGTTTCGACAGCTTTGTCGAACTTTGATTATCAAGTTCCCGACGGACTGCAGAAAAGCGCAAACAATCAAAGAAGGTTTCTTGGAATTTAGATTTCCAAACATTCTTTGATGTGTGGATGCATCGTTCATCCATTTCAATGCTCCATCGTGATCGTCACGCTAGGACATGTCTGTCTGTCGCAATGGAATCTATGTCCTTAACGTTCAAGGGATTTTTGACAGTCACCAAAAAAAGGTAAAATACCTTAACTTAGCCCATGACGCGTTTTTATGTAGTCAGTGTTCCGTTCAGATTTTTTTTATGCTCCCTCTGTTGAGTTTTAACTAGGGCATCAAGCTAGGGCATCAAGCATTTTATGCTCTAATTTTAAAAAAAATAACCTCAGAGTTTTCATATATCTTGCTGGCAAGGATATTGATTTCTCGATCTAAAAATCTTGCCTTTCTTTTTTTCTTACTTTATTTCTGAGGCTGTGATACAGTATACACGTCAAATTATGACGTCATTTCTTATTTCAGTGCAAAACTACGTCACAAAAGCATAGGCATCAATGATTATAACATGTATTTTAAAAGGTTGAATGCAGTTTGTACAAATGTTTTATCATCAAACATTTACATATGCAAATATGTTTCCTTATATAATATGCTTCCTTATATGAACCTATAGAATATCGAAAACGTCCAATTCTTTGTGAACTTTTTCATGACGTCACAAAGATTACCTCATGCGCTTATCGTTTGATGGTTGCATATTGCAACCCTGAAAACACGGTTAAATAATTCTGAGAATTTGCCTTTCTCAAACGTAAATATAAGTATAAATAGCAATGTGAAAAAGTTCACGGGATATGAACTTGGATGGTCACGTGATCAAATCTTCAGTGAATCCCGAAGTAATAAGAATTTAAGGACGTGATCTATTAATTCATTTTGTTTTATATTATGAGTGTCCGTTTGAACTGTTCTATCAAAATTATGTTTTATAAGCAACTATATTTATTGGAACTTGTGCATGCTTCACTACTTTTGCATAAAAAATTAAACTCTCTTATTTGACAAAGATAGATCTAACCTGATTTAAAAATTAAAAAAAAAATTAAAATCAATCTTCGCTAGCCAAGGGTTTCTGATCCGCTACTCTCTTCATGAACCCTTGGCATATGGTAACGTTATGCTATCAAAAGTCGGGATTTTTTTCCTGGATTCTGATTTGGGTTTATTATAACCGTTCGACCAATCAAAAAGTGCATAACAAATCTGATGTGATCGACAATATCCGTTCGGACATCTTCGCTAGCCAAGGGTTTCTGATCCGCTACTCTCCTCGTGGCTAGCGAAAATGTTAAAATCCATGCGCTGATCCAGAAAATTTTTCGAGGGAAGTTGTTTGCCGGGGGGGGGGGGGGGGGGGGCGGGCGGCTTATTTTTGATAATTTTAATATGTTATTAGTTTGAAACACCCCCCCCCCAAGATACGCACATAAAATCTAATTATTATAAGAGATGTTCAAGTTTAATAACGCATTTTCATTTTGACTCTCAGACGTGAGAAAATAGTGACGTCGCGCTAACATATTGTAACGTCGTAATGAAATGGTTTTGGGAATTTTTTTTTAACTTTAAAGGTTTTGCAAAATATTACCCGAGAACATATCTGGTATATTGATTATTTTTTTATAAATTGATTCTAAATTATCTTTTCTGTTATTGTGTTGAATGTTGAGTAGAATCTAATTTGTTTAAAATTAGGAGCATGGTTTCGAAATGCGTTTACCAACTAAAATTTGCTTGTTACAATATACAGTGTCACTGTATTTCATTGAAATGGCGTTGCTTCAGTTGACCAACATTGCTGTGTTTGAGATACGATAACATCATAACTACGTAGGCGAATCTCAAAAAAAAAAAATCAGAAATAAATCTTTAAAACCAATGGATCGAGTTGAAAAATTGTAAGGGTAGGTTGTCTCACAAGTAGTGAACCCGCGAGCTACCTTAACCCTCCAGAAAATTAACAAATATAAAAGAAGATGCTTGAGAATACTAGTAAATTAAAAGTCCTTTATAGATGAAGTTTTCAATGTCTGTGAGTTTTAGAATGTCGAGGTTAAACAATATATCATTCGGAAATGTAAATGTGTTGCCGAGAAAAACAATCACTTTGGGAATTAGAAGACAAATATAAACATATCTTAATTATTTTTTTTGGGGGGGGGGGGGGGGGGGGGCTAAAGATAATTTTTTTTCAAAACATTTTCGAGGAAAGTTGCATTGTGATGGAACAATTGATTTTCTAATTAACTAATAGAAGTTGTCGATCCAATAAATTGTCATTACTGACCCGTTATTACCGCACCCGTTAGGTGAGTGCTAACGAAGATGTTAGTAAATACCACGTTACATTTTTTCGGCCACAACCTTTAACGTTTCCGCAAAGTTAAAGGATCAGTTATTTTACGGATGCTTTGTGAATAAGGTCCCAGATTTAGTGTAGATCGTAAATTGTTGGAACCGCAATTGGACCAACAAGAGTTAAACATGCAAAAGCTTATACTATAAGAAAAACTCTTCAAAAAACATTTTTTTTAACAGCTGCTTAATCCAGTAGGTAACTTGAAAATTAAATATGGCAGCAATTTTTTATATAGGTGCTTCAAGGTAAAGTTGATTCTGCCTGACCCTCGATGTCATGGAGATGACATGTATGAGGAGGCACAACTTTACAAATAAAATGCTTCAAAAAAAAAAATGGGGGAATGGGGAGGGGCAGTAATTTGGAAAATTACATATAATATAGAATCGAACTAGTGAGTTTAGTTATACGATATGTAAGTCTTGCGCTCATAGAGAGGCCTCAGTAGAGGCAATTGGATCCATTTTTACTTAGGAAAGAAAAAAATCAAACAAATGACAGTTCAAAGCCAACATGCAGTCACTCACTGAACTGACATAAGATGACATGCAAAGATAAAGTAAGCCTTCAAATTCACAAATAGATTTTCTTATAGATCGCTCACCCCCCACATAACTTTGTGATTACATTTCATAATACGAATTTTTCCCCGTCTTCTGTTGATAGTTTTTTTTTTACCCTAGAGCAATAGATTATCAATTATTGTCAACGACACGAGATTGTTTCTCATTGATAAAACGACAAAACGATTACTGTGTATATGTTGAGAATTTCGAGACAGAGGCTTTAGGGGATATCCTAGATAATTGTACTGGATTTTTTAAACAGATTTTTTCTCCACCATTTCATGCGTCAAAATCTTCAATCTACTTCTTTGAACATATGGCTTAAGGAACCTTCAGGTTTTTTAAACGATGTATGTATGAGCGAGCTAAAATTAGTAAGTCTGGTGGTGATCGATCATTTTCTTTTGAATGAAATTGATGTGATAAAAATAGCTGAATTGAACTCGGAATAAACTTAAAGAGTGCACCGGCGGTAGTAGTCCAGCTTTCAAGAGGCCTGGATGGTCGTGGTCGTTTTTAGAGTTCTATATAAAGATATCATAGGAAAAACATTCAGATTTTGTAAGAAAATATCTACTAGTTAAGCTTTAAATTTTAAATATTTTCTATAGCTTTATACAGAGCTCTTCTTCTCAAGGAGAATGTTATATTCTAAAAGTGGCCACCACATCGAACTCTCTTCAATATAAGAAAGGAAAAGAGCATACAGGCCTGTCAAATACCCCGCACTAAAGATGTTGAAACGACAAACGTACTTATCTTAAAAAGATATCTCACATTTGAAGGGGTGCATCAGTACATGTAAAATATAGAACTGCATTCTCTGACACATTAACAAGTACATATACATTTATGCTTGGTACTATCCTTCCTTGTTTTTTTTCTTTCTAATTTTTTTTCAACATTACAGCATATCTCGGACGACCTCTATTGTGTGTACAGAGCATGAGTAACATTTATTTTTTTTTTTGTCGTAATCCGGGAGGTTTTAAATATTTTCCAAAATTTCCTATCCATAAATTTTTAAATGTTTTACTTTAAAAGCGCAGAAATTAAGAAGAAAACGCCCGCTACTATTCGAACACTCTCTCAGCCGAGAAGAAGTGGCTACAAGCCTCTGTCTATCACGCTGAGCAACGTTGCCACATAACACGAATAGTGAATGACTTTTATAGTTTGACAATTATTAATACAGTTAAACGTGAAAACCACGAACTCTACCCATTATGGATTTAGTCATCAATAATAAATATCATATTTATTATTGAATTCATAATGAATGAAAACTTATCTTTTAAATTAAAGTACTTTTTGGATGGAGTTCAGTCCCGTTCATACTTGCATTTTACATGTAGCACACTTAATGGGGAGTTTTTTGGCATAATACCCTGTGTAGCCTAATTTGAAAACCTTTACCTGTCATGTTTACAACAAGAAAAAAACATTATTGACTTGCATCACGAAATTTTTACTATAAATAATGTATACAGGCCAAAAAATTAGTATTTTAACTACATTTGAAAAATGCTCGTCTTCATTGCTTAAGTGAGGGATATCTAACGACTTATTGTTCCTATAACCACTGACAAAGCCAAGACACGATTTAATTAGTTTTATTCAGTTTTATAGTAATATATACGCATTTCTTGAACTTTTTAATTCCGCCTTCAGTCGAAACGCATATCGCAGATTTTAGTTCATAAGATAACAACATTTCTTCAAATGTTAGCATTGTTAAGTGGTATTTTATACTTCTGATATTTATTGTGCATACAGACTGCGCGGACTGACTTCAGACGTAAAATAAATATATATTCTCATAAAGTTTAATGACTCCTTTAAACAGACACACCTAATAGTGAGCTTGAAGATTTTATTTACATGTGAAATCTTACATCAAACATGTGATTGTCAATGACACTACTCAGTAGATATTGAATGAAATCATTTACAGGTGATAATGTTGTAATACATATCTTTCCTCTATATCATGAAAATAGGCACTCTCATGCAAAAAAAATAGATAATGTTGGCAAGTTGAAACATCATCGCCAGAACCAAAATACTGTCAGTAGATTACAGTGATTAAATCATTCATAAATAAACACAAACCTTTCACAAACACAAAAATATTGCATAGAATAATATTCATTATCAAAGACACTAAGGGACTACAAAACCCTTCTATATCTGCAACATCACATATAATATGCTGCTTTTTTGTTGAGATGGAAAAGATATGAACATTGCCTACCGCTGGTTATAATAAACATTTAATACATCTGTATTTGTTTGCATAATTGTTATTTAACCTCTTTGCTTAAAGCACTATTTGTCAATTTTTAGTTTGTTTTGTTGAAGATCAAAAATTCAAGGGAAAAAAACTCATCTTCAAATCAATATCAAGCAAGGATCCCTACAGAATTCTTTATACTCAGGTACTCTGATGTTCAGCCAAATTAGTTTGAAGGGAGAATCTTTTCCAACAAACAATTTACAGCAGCACAATTATATACATGTATGTTGATAAATTGGAAGTTTTTCATATGGACTTAAAAAACATGACCAAAAACATAGTTTTTCTATGGATCAGCAGTGCATTTAATCTCTTTTTTCAAATTTATCTTTTATGTGGTCGATCAAAAGACCCTTTTTTCCTCTTTGTCTCCTTATATCCTCATTATTTGAAATTTGAAACAAGAAATCACTTTATTCCCAATTACATGTACATCCTAAACTAATAAACCCGCTGGCTCTAATTTGGCTTTGAAAGTTTGGAACGAAAGATTACCGCTGACTCCATAAACATACAATGTGTTTCATGCTAGGATAAACAAGCTGATAGTCAAAATAACAGACCAACAAATATGATATTGATTATTCTCATCTTCCCTCTTTCTATGCATATGAAAACTGAGACTATATTTATGAGTCACGATTGAGAGATATTTGAGCTGCTAAGGCAAATCATTTGCTTAATAATGATCGAAGGCTCGTCAACAAATGAAACAAACACTTAAATTTAATACAATGTAGCAAAAAATAAGGGTAGTAATGATTTTGTAAAAATGCATTCAAAAAATCATGACTATCGAAAAATAACCTGATGTGCCCAAGGCTATGATTATAAGAACACTGTTAGAAATATAGCAATTGATGAGAAAATATTTCCAGATCCAACTGGTGACAGAGAGAAAATAAGCTTTATGTACATGTACCGGTAACCTTGCTGATTTGAAATGACTCAGGAATCTGTTGGGTTTTTTCCCTCTTTCAACAAGAGAATAAAAATCCCCACTACAAGCAGAACATATGAACATACAAAATTTTTAACAATAGAGTAGTTCTAGCAAACAAACATTGAAAAAAAAAAAAACCAGTCTCTTATCAAATGAACTGAGATCATGCAACCAGAAAAAATATTATTTCTCGTATTTTTGTGTTATGTATAATGAACAGAGATTGCATCATGGGAATGAGAGTGCATCATCTTTAGGAAAGGCCACACACTGCAGGGTTTCTATCCAGCCATATCCAGGATCCATCTTCTTCCAGTAGTAACCATCAAGATTCAGGTTCAACATCACTCTCTCTTCTTCTATATAATCACAGCTAGCATTGGAAACCTACAAACCAAAGGAAGAAGGGTAAAATAGGTTCTTGGTGCTTTTTTTCTCAAAAGAAACCTCCAATGTTCTGTGTTAAAACCAACTTTTGTATGCATGCAAAAACAATTTCCCCTGGTTAGCACAATGGCATTACAGAACAGTTCTATGCTGTCTCTCACATTTGAGCTCATCTTCATGAACATAGGTTGTGTCCCAAGAATTTAGTCAATACAAACCATTTTGACACTTGTTAATCATGAAATAAAGTGGTCAAAAAGAAAATTTGGTATACAGCTTACTATCCTCAATCCCCTTTTGACCTACATTGGCAAGGACTATCAAGTCCAAACTTGAACTGAAATGGAGAAATCTAAAAAAAAAAAAAAGCTGCATATTTTTTTCTGTGTTTTATCATATTCATTCTTTGCAATTTCTTTTCTCTTTATGAACAATAAGCACTGTCACTGGACATATTTTTTTATCAAACAAGTTCTTTTGGATAAGCAAAAAACCCAATGAGTTGAGTGATATCCAATGAAAAATAATGGAATATTCTTTAACCTAATATTGATGTATGAAAATTCTGGGGATGGGAGGGTACATTTAAAATGCAAAGGATAGTTAATTTATTATAACATTATTGAGCCTTGAAAAAATATGATGTCATCAAAATGTTTAGCTGCAGAACTGTAGCTTTACAGAAAATTCAGGTTCCTTCAACCCAAATTTCCCATGGAGCTACAGTTCTGCAGCTACAAAATGTACAATCATAAGTTATTTCATATATATCAAGCTCATGTTTAGGCAAAGAAGTGACAACTATATGAACATTACTATAATCCTTTATGAATACAAATGCTAAAGTTGTTTGAGACAAATAGGAAGATCAACATTAGAAAATACAATGTAATATCTTTGATCTAGGACTCCATACAACTGAAAATCCATTAGGTGTTGATAATAAAAAAAAAAGCTTCGTTTCCTCTGATAAAAGGATTTATTTTTTTCTGGATGACAGGCTTATAGAACATACAAACTTTATCCAATGTATGCTAGCTTACATCAAAAGCCTGTGTTGATCTGGTTGATAAACAGTTCAATGATGTACCGGGTATGTTAATCTCGGTCTTACTTTCCCAGCAAATTCTTACATGACTTTTTACTGAATGATTTTAAAAAATATCATTAAATTGACATTTTGTCCGTGGATTGATATGATAGAAAGAATTGCTCCACATTTTGTCAGAAGTTCAATAAAAAAAAATAAAAATAACTTCACCACATATTGTCAGAGGAATCAATATAACAACAGATTACATGGCATATATACCTGAGCTCCCCACAACTGTCTGTTAGAGGCGATGGACTCCATTAGTTTGTAACAAAGCTGCCTCAGCTCATCAAATCCTCCCGACTCTGTGCATCTGGTGTCAGCCCCTAGTCCAGGGTAGTAGCCATAGGCCATCCGCATCCCATTCACTCTGTCAAATACAAAGTCAATAAGTTATTTCAGAAATCTTCTAAGGTCTTCTGTTTTTGTGGTGGGGGTAGTGGGTAGCTTACAAATATTTTCGTACCAAGTGTTCTCTATAATTTGAGAACTCCAAAAATTCTTGGAATTGGAAAATTGAAGCCTGAACTGTGTAATGGAAAATTGCTCCAAAGAGCCTCAAGAACATATTACTGATGCTGGCTTTATCAAGTTTATGATGCAAAAACAAACCCTTCACAGGAAGAGTAATTGAACAGCATTCTTTTGGTGCACATTTGATAAATTGTAGGGCTTCCTCCATGAAGTGAACAACAAAGAAAAAAGGGCATGCTGGTGTAGATAAAAAAACAGTTTGTAACTACAGGTCATTTGTCGCGACAAATAAAATTGTCGTTCTGGATCAATCAGATTGCCATAAAAAAGGGCCAAGGAGTTCTATGAGAAAATAGTACTAAAAACTACTAAAGTCTGGATGATTCCCTGTCTAACTCAAACAATGCTGCATTTTTGTTATATCTGTGATGGGCTCTGATTAACATACCTGATGTTTCTACAGGTCTGATGAACATACCTGATGTCAATACATGTCTGATGAACATACCTGATGTCATTACACGTCTGATGAACATACCTGATGTCATTACATGTCTGATAAACATACCTGATGTCATTACACATCTGATGATTGCAGAACATACCTGATGTCATTACACGTCTGATGAACATACCTGATGTCATTACACATCTGATGATTGCAGAACATACCTGATGTCATTACACGTCTGATGAACATACCTGATGTCATTACACGTCTGATGAACATACCTGATGTCATTACACGTCTGATAAACATACTTGATGTCATTACACATCTGATGAACATACCTAATGTCATTACACGTCTGAAGAACCTACCTGATGTCATTACACGTCTCATGAACATACCTGATCTCATTACACGTCTGATGAACAAACCTGATGTCATTACACGTCTGATGAACCTACCTGATGTCATTACAGGTCCATGTCTGGGAAGGAAACAGCCCCGGGCGGTGTTCCCCACACGTCACCATCATGTCGTAAATCGTCACATTGGAAAAGGATTTATCTGAAATTAGACGTCTATATGAATAAATTCAGTCACAGAATAGAGAAATTGAGGATATGAACAGATAGAAAATATAAAAACTGGATTTAACAACTGGTGAAAATATATTTGTTAGCCTCAGAATAGTGCAGCTATGTAGATGGTCAGTCTATATACCGGTAATGTTTCATAGAAAAGTTGACGAAAAACACAATGTAGCAGATGCCATGAAAGTGAAAATAAAGGACAATAAAAGTCGCTCTCATATTGATTTATTCTTCTCTGAATTTTTTTTAGACTGTAGCACTGAGTTTTTTAAAAAATGACATGTCGTATGGGTGTCTCCAGATAAATTTATTGACATTAACTTTGATTAGGCAATAAATGCAATGAGTACAGGGCCACAGGGACCACACTGTTGACAATAATTACAAATCAATAGCTCTAGGGGGACCACATTGCTGACTGTAACCCCTTCACTTGCATTCAAAGTATTGGTTGGGGAGGGACTATTTAAAAGTTTTAATTCAATTATTTTTTCCATGTTTAGAATGAGTTTTTAAAAAAACATTTTTGAGACAAGAGATTGTGAAGGTGTTTTATTTTGGGGGGCTTGGGAAAATACTATTTAATATTTACCAGTACACTGTACTAATCATTAGTTCTGTAACAAGACCACTTATTCAAATGTTATCATAACATGTCGCATTGAAAAATCAATCTTAATTTGTAATTTGTAACATCTGAGATAGGTACTACATTAAATGTTCAGTTAATCTTAAATCAGTAACACACACTTATTTTGTTACTCATTTAATTAGTACCGATATTGTAGACTGGCTGCTTTTACTTTTATAATCATCCAAAAAAACATTTAACATAAACTTAACAAGTTTGTGAGATGAGAGATAACATTTTTTTCAAATAATTTTTATATTGTAAAATGATGAGCAACACTATTTAGATGTCTAAATTTTAAAAATGTATTTGGTACATGTATCTACTGGTATTGAGAACATTACTCACTTTTTCATCTAATAAGCTTAATATTCTATGAAGTGATTCTCTCAATTAAGTAGAATATATTACTGTTAAAGTGGTTATTTATGCTTGGGGGAAATTTACATGTTACGCGGTACGCCTAAAACCGCGTAAAATACCCCCGCGTATATGGTTAAAAAATCAAAACTTTAGTGTGGTAAATCAAGCATCCACATATTTAATACCCACGTGTATTGTTTGACTATAGAAAACATGTACTCAACCATCAGCATAAATAACCATGCACTTTTACAGCATGTGAACTGTTGTTTCATATTTTCAATTGACAGCTTTGAAACAAAAACAAAGGAGAGAAAACCTTTGAATGGTGCAGAAATTTTAATCAGCTGATAAAAAAAATGGGTTATGCACCAAGTAATTTAGATCTTATAAAGTTAATTAAAAGTTAATGATTATTTAAAAGGGGCTTATTACTTTGCTCCCATTGCCCCTTCTTTTCTTTCTTCTTTCAATCCTCAATTAGAAGAAAAAACTCTTTATTTACAACATGTATACCGGGTAATTTTTTTCTCCTTAAATCAGTGGTAAGTCTCTAACTGACTTTCGGAGTACGACACTGCAGATATTTCAGACTAATCATAGTTTTCCAATGATGAAAATACCTATGCCTTATAACATTTTAAATTTTTTCTTGCAATGCTCATGTAAAGATCCATTATTTGAAACCCACGATCAATTGATCTTGCTTTTCTTGCAAGAAAATCGTTTACTCTTGGAAATGAAAAAAATCAACCATGTGTATGAGAGGCATTAAAAAACTATAAATTCCAAAAATGCACAATATTATCATGTTTTACAAATCAGAAATTTTGTAATAGCTGGACTTAACTACCACCCCCTTTTTCCGATTTTCTACAGCCCATGGCAGTAAGTAGGATTTATAAGGTTTGAATGTGTTCTGTTCTGCACAGTGCCACCACAATGCATCCAGTAGGCAGGCTGAATAATTGATTACCGCTAGGAGTGCCATGCGGTACCATGCAGTCATGTGATAAAATAAAGTGCAGGTGGTGTACATGTAAATGTACTTTAAAGTTTTCTCCAATGTAATCGAACTTAACACCACCTTGAAGTGTGAAATGTATTTTGTCAATCTAATCAGCTAGGCTTGGCTCTGTGAAGACTTTGAGGAAAGATGAGCTCCGATAATGATATTCTATCAATTTCAATCTGTTCAGTTATAACTTGCAGTACATCAACATGTGAATTTCTAGAGACCTTGACAACTAATTGGATTTGTGATTTTTTTTCTTTAATAAATAAAAACAATATTCCTATGCAAAATACATGTTAACTAAGTATTATACATGTGCAATTCAATGCATTTCTTTAATTCATTGATTCAAACCCTTGTCTAAGAATACGTATTTGAAAATAAACCTTGTATTACCTATCTCTTCTGATATACTTTTTTTTATAAAATTGAAAATTCTATGCATTCTTTAAAGTTATATCATAAAATAAATAATTCACTGTAAAGTGTAAACTGCACTAAACTTCTACAAATCAGCTAAATGCATCTCTTTTTCTTGACGTATCAGTGTTTTTTGTTTTTGGAGGGTTTTTTTGGCGAAAAAAAAAAACCTAACCAACAAAGCCCAAAACAGAGAGACAATGTGGGCAGACTCGGTAGACTCTGTTTCATGTCTGACAGCATTTGATGATCACTACCCCTACATTTTTCCTCAAATGTTAACATATCTTCCATAATGTTTTTTTTGTTGATTGTGTTATACCAGACCGTATATAATCAAAATTATACATATCGGTCTACGCTTAAGGTCAACATCTAGTAAATGAAAGTAGCCTACAGATTTCTAAAATTTGAGATATGAATTCTTTCAATAATGCTTTATAACAATAGCTTGGTTTTATAAGGTGCACTGGGGCTTAATTTTAAAATAAACACTGTGAAAAGTCAAATTTTAAACTGTCATTTTCAATGACATATGAAGAAAAACAGCTACAAATATTTTTGTTTTTCCTTTTTTGACATATAAAATATATGGAGAATGCCCACAGTCTCTCTACAAACGGCATAAAGAATGCTCTTGACCTCTTCTTTAAAATGATAGGTATCGGGATTATTTTTTGTAGGATTTCCAATGGAATGTCAGGAAAATGTTATATCTACTATATAATTCCCCAAAATATGGGAAAAAGATACATCAAATCAATTTAATTAATGACGTCACTCTGAAATATTTTACTAGGTCTTGACCTTTAGGTGTATACATGTAAACAGTTAGATTCAGTGACAGAACACTGATCAATAAACTTTGAGCAAGTCTACATGTACTTAACATTGACAAAACAAAACATACCAAAGATATCTTGTTTCCTGAAACTTATGTATGTAGTTGAATTGCAATATTCTAACCATTTCATTAAATACTGTGTATAAATCAACATGATCAAGGCTAAAAAAAAGACAAAATGTCAAACTGTTCTTATGCATAATAAATATCAGTATATTGCCTCTAATGCTTCTCATTTGCAATTAAATTGACAAGGATACACTTGGTTTGCATGCATAATCTAAGTAACTTATGCATTAAACATGTTTTGCTCTTTAAAAGTAATCTGCATTTAGACAAGAGAATTTCTATGAAAAACATTACCGAGTACTGTAATTGTATAATTACAGAAATCTTCAAGTTGCTGAATTTTATTACAATTTTGAAAAGTCAATTTTTTTCATCAAAATGAAGATACATTTGTAAAGGAGATTAATTTTTATATCCTGTACTTTAAAAGCAATTTAAATTTTTAAAAGGTCTAAATTGTGTCACGATCAGATCAAGTTTGTAGCGCTAATGTCAGTAAATTGAAAATATGATTGGTTTCTGGGAATGTTGGCATCTTGTTTCAATCAGCTAATACATGATATTAAAAAGGTTTTACTTATTTTTAAATCAATAGTTATAATATTACTAACTATTTTGGTTCAAGAGAAGAATATCTTTGAAAAAACCCTCATCATATTTTCATCACTTCCATAACATTTCTCCTTGGCTTGGGGACTTCATGCTAAAAATGTCTTAACAAGTAATAGTCATTTACCAAATGATGATTTGTTCCAATTAAGTTTGGTTGAAATTGGTGCAGTTATTTGAAAATGAAAGTTAACTGTTGGAGAGACGTCAGACGCCAAGTGATCAGCAAAACTCACAGGAAGCATTGATTCAAATGAGGCTAAAATATATATATACATGTAAAAATAAGAAATAACATTTCAGTTTATAAAACTATTGCTGAAAGTTTTGAGAGTAAAAACTGTGCAGATCATTAAGCAGAAACCCATATGATATGATCATAGCAGAAACTTTCCAAGAGTCTGACAGACAGTCCTGTCCGAGATTCGAGACAGCATGATTTCTACTGGTTCTGTCATCCACACTCGTTTGTTGCACAGTTCATTAAACCAGGAACTCGCGGACATCACTATAGTCTGTCCCGAGTTATTGCTTCCATCACTTTTTGATGATTTTTAATAAAAATACACATACCTGTGAAAGAAATACAGGTGAAATCGATAAAAGGGAAAATATCCAAGATATCTTCATTAACAAATTAACATTTTTCACTCATAAAAGTTCACAGGAACGAAAACAAATTTCTTACGGAGATTTATAATGGGAAATGTTTACATCTTTTCTCCATTCGGAAGCAATCGGGACACCTCGCACAATTTTTTTAACGTTATCATCCGGGCTTATTAATGGCTGATGCAATGCAAAATCCCCGTATACTTTCTATTTTGGGATGTGTATTGAAACCAGAGTCGGTAGAGGGGGCGTTTCAAAACAGATAATCTGGACATTTTTCATATTAGTGGATGAACGTAGTTTGATCACAAAGGTATTTATGATTATTGAAATATCAAGCGAAAAGTGGTGGAAGCAAAAACTCGGGACAGAGTATAACAGAGTCCATGGTATAAAACCTTCATTTATATTTTTTTCACAGAAACTTACACTGTACATTAAATCTATAGTCAGTGGCTTTTATTATTTTTGTTTAAAACTTAAGTTCAAATTTTGTAGACATTATATGTTATTATACCAGGTGTTGTGAACATACAACTGGATAATGTACAGTATTTTAGCCAGGTACAAAACTTAAGTATTGCTCAAAATAAGTTTTTTTTATTCAACCTATCTTGTTATATACGTGTATACTGTATGTACTACAAACTATTTCTATAAAGTTTTGACTCCGAGATGTCACTTTTTGACATCTCTGGGGAAATTAAATGTTCCCAAGTTCAGCTTTCTTCGTTAATATGAAATACATAATTACATATAGATATATTTGTAAATTCCAGTTGCCATATCTATCAAAATAATTATTAATAGTGGGAAAACTGTCCGAGAAAAAATAGGTAGGAATCCTATATACCTTGAACCATATGAAATTCCTCAACGTTATTATTTTGCTCGGCACATAAACACACGTGTACACTGGCGATCAAAATTACGCCAAGTGACAGTCTTACAACACTAATTCTAAATTTCTCCATTGTTCGATAATCATACACTGAAAAACAACGTTACTCATCCAGGTTTACAAAACACACGTCCTTTCTTTTCAGCCATGTTGTCTGTGAATCAATGACCAAAATATTTTGTAAATCAACAATATACGACCTTGACCTTTGCCAATTTTAGGCGTCCAATCCACCGCTCGCGAGTAATCTATAAGCCGTTTCAAAAAGTAGTCGGGGAAATCTCTATAGTGCGTTTCACTCCTTTGGGTATTGCTTTATTTGATAGCTTTTATATTGTGTTTTCATTAATTCTTTTAGACTTATATGATGCATACTTCGAGCAAAGAGCGCGGTCCCCGAGTCATAGTTTTATATTGGGAAATCCGGCATGAAGCTACGGAGAGTCTCTAGCACATAAATGGCCTATTGATCAGTGCTGATATGATCTTTAGGATCAATATTAATATGAGAAATCAATATTTAGTTATTAACTGCTGGGAAGTTAGTCTTAAAATGTTACTTGTATTTTATTTAAACGACTTTCTCTTTTTCTTTTTTCTTTTTTTTTGACAAATGAAATATATCCAGAATGCCCACAGTTTCTCTAAAATCGGTACTGTAATTAAAATGTTCTTGACCACTTCTTTGATATAATATTAAATTGAATATAGGCATCAGGATTATTTTTTGCATCAATTCAAATTGAATGTCAAGAAAATGATTATTTTTTTTTTTAATTATAATTCCTTTAAAGTCGTAAAGTACGGGGAAAAGATTTAGCAAATTAATTATGGAATCATAAGGGATTTAACACCAAAGATACTAGATCTTGACATTAATTCTCTAATTATCTGACTAAATAAATCTTATTTAACCTTAAGAAAATCTGATATCTTAGAAAGGTTATCTATATCTATGTACATGTATAATAAATCTTATTTAACCTTAAGAAAATCTGATATCTTAGAAAGATTATCTATATCTATGTACATGTACGTACATGATTTCACAGGCACCTAAAGTATGGATGCTACTACCCCTCCCCTTCTGGTTTTTGTTTGCAGAGATATATATAATTTCTTTAAAATGTGTTGATTCAACCGATTCAATGCTAAAAAGTTGCGGATGGCATAGCAACGTCATTTGATCATCTCACATAACATCTTTTATTCTTTGCAAAAATTTTGGATGCACTATGCGAAAATAGTAGTCAGGCTAAAATTGACACACAGTACTTGACACGTTTCAGTGTGTAAGAATTAACTGCGCACATTATTTAACGCTCGATTTCCGTCTACACTTACCAACCATAGGCCTGTATTTCAGATTATCCGTCGATATTTCTATTTTCCGATAAGGTTTAATCACAAATTGTATAATCAATTTCGAAATAAAAAAAAAAGAAAGAAAGAAAATGCGCTGAAATCAGATATCCAAAACAGATATACCTGTATTATATTAGAAATGAAAAACTACTAAATTTATCTCATTTTTTAAATGTAAAATATTATTCAGTATATTGTTTGATAACCTAATTTGAAATTAATCTAGACTGAATCACATGACCCCCCCCCCCCCCCCCCCCATCTTTCATACGAACACCAAAGCAAAAAAAAATTAATTTGGAATGAATTTTCAAAATAACAATCAATTAATTATACAAGGCCTGTTAAAATGATTTGTTTTCTTTCATTAAGGGGGGGGGGGTCGCTTCCCAAGGGGGACGATCCGCTCCACTTCTCTTTTAAAAAAGACCAAGGAGGGAAGCATCACCTTTGGCCAGCTTAGATTGGAGGAATAGGTGTAAAAAATCTTACATAATTTTCCATCATAACATAAGCTGGTTTACCCTGTATACAATGATATTTCTTAATTTGTTTGGCCAATTGATTTATAGTTTATGAAATTTCATATATTGTCTAACTAAACAATTACTATTATAGTAAAATTTTATAATATCATTTGCTAAACAATATATTTTTCACTGTTTAAAATATAGTACAGTACAATTTATATGGATTGATAGGTCATTTGAAGATGTATTATAATGTTGAAAGTGTATATAACCGTAAAAAAAATCTTACTGTAAATAATTTGATTCTCTTTGGACAAAATGGAAAAATATTTATAAATATCATTGGTATGGGTGGTCTGTGCAAAATATAATACACAGATTTGATTGTTTGTATCAATAGCACGGAAATAAAGTCATTCCAGTGTATTCGCCTTCCTGACTGTGTAATGAAAACAAGAGGCCAATAGGCCACATCGCTCACCTAAACAACTCTCTTTCGAAATGTTTAAATACGAAACTTTTTTTAAATTGTAAAACTCACAAAAATTCTCATATATTCCAAGATTTGACAATACATTAAACAATACATAAAAATAAGTTACTTGTTTGAACATCATATCGCAAGATCTACAATGCAGTGTGTACAAAGTGACTAATATCATTATACACTGTATTAGGCCTCAACGTATCAAAGATAACAAAATTATAAAATAAACTATAAATAATTATAAAAAGTGAAAGAAGGTCACTGTGACCTTAATAGATAATATGAAGATACTTTCATAGTGAAAAATAATTAAACATAGCATTGTATTTCTTGAGAAGAAGATTTTCATATCTTTTCCCTATATACTTCTATGTTGAACTTTGAATCCCTCTGGGGCCCAAATATTAGTCCGAGGTCACAGTTTGAACAATTTAGAATCTACACTATATTAGGATGCTGGAATAGTAATCTCGCAAACTGTAGTTCTTGAGTAGAATATATTTAAATCTTTTTCCTAAATATTTGAATTTTGAACTTTGAACCATTCTTGGGGCCCCAGTATCGGTCCGGGGGTCACGATTTTAACAATTTAGAATCTACACTATCTGAGGATACTTGGGTAGTAATATCACAAATTGTAGCATTGTAGTTCTTGAGAAGATGATCTTTGAACATTTTCCGTATATTTTTCTATGTTAAACGTTGAACCCAGTATTGGTCCGGGGGTCTCGATTTTAACAATTTAGAATCTACAATATCTGAGGATACTTGCAGCGTAATATCACAAATTGTAGGATTGTTAAGATCGAAGAAGATTTTTAAACATTTTCCCTGTATATTTCTATCCTTCTTGTTTCCGATGCAATGGTTCTTAAAACACGTACACACACCCTATTTTCAGTGTTTCATGATTTTCTTCCTTTTAAAGGGGTTTTTTCCTTTATTTGAACAATTTAGAATCCCCTCCCCATAAGGATGCTTTTGTACTGAGTTTGGTTAAATTTCGCCCAGTGGTTCTAGAGAAGAAGTCAAAAAAGTGAAAACTTTACAGACAGACGGACGGACGACGGACAACAGGTGATCAGAAAAGCTCACTTAAACCTTCGGTTCAGGTGAGCGAAAAATGTGACCGTGCAAACCTCAGGATGATCAATCAGAATTAAGTTCAAATGAACCATCAGATCTGCCTTAAACTTTGACATATGATATTTTTGGCCATAAACTACACATGTATTATTTAGTGAAGAAAAAATCCAAATATTTCAGCTAGTATTTTACTATATACAGAGCTCTTCATCTTAAGGAGGTAACTACAGCCTAAAAATGGCCATGACCATCAAGCCTCTTAAGTGTACAGTTTTTTTTGACTAAGTCTAAGGTTGCTTCACGATCCTGGGACCAGACCAGGCTTTATAATAGAAAACGTGAGGTCATTTGAATTATCTCCCTTAGATCACTCTTTTTTAATCAGAGATAATAATTGATGTCAACATCCTGTTTTCCCCCCGACACGTTCTGTTCAGTTATTTGTTGCCTCTGTCATTCAAATCAGACATAGCGGGAAGTTTTTTAATTCTTCATCATGTCGGAAAATAACTTTTATGAAAAACTACGTCAGTTTGATGCCTATCCCAAGACATTAGAGGACTTCAGGGTGAAAACATTTGGAGGCGCACTCGGTTCGTCGGCTGAATGCAAATTTTTCATTTAATCGCAATCTTAAACAGTTAAATACGTTTGTTCCTGTCCCATTTGTTTTATAAACGCATACATACACTCAAAGTGGTCATATCCATTCATAGTTATAAATGTAATAGATTTAACCACAGGCTCGTCACGAACCTTTTGTCTTCTTACATTTTGACCACCCCTATACTGTAAAATACACGTGTATTTTATAGTATAAGGGTGGTCAAAAAGAAAGATCTTTAAGAAAACAAAAAGTTGGTGACTAGCCCCAGTGGTTTAACTTTAAGTTATCAGGTTGAACATGTGACACATTTTGAGGGAGATTCGATAATCACTTGGTTGTTTGGTGGTCAAACGCCTAAATCAGTGGTACCTCGTTTACCTGCCTTATTTGAGTAAGAGTTCTGTATATATAGGTTTATCCTTGTTTAGGGTTAAATTGCATCAGGTCAACCTATGGTATCACTTTTGCCTATACATTTCGTACATGAATTTTTCAATTATATGCTTAAATTTTTGTGCACCTGGTGTGTAAGAAAATGCATCCAGGAAGTTGCACATTATCAATATAATTCTGCCATAAAAAGAATCATGTAGGTCGAAAGTATAACTAAGATAGTGTTATACAGATACCTGTTCAAGTACAAGAAAGGTTTTGGCTCCCCCCCCCCCCCCCAAAAAAAAAAAAGAAAGAAAGAAAGAAAAGCATAGATGGTAGAAGATGATAGAGGACTTAATGAGTGCCATGTATGGATCCTCTACTGTCCAGTATTTTCAAACCAAATTAAATTTGAAGTGGTACATCATCTTTAGCAGCCAAGAGTGTTTGGATTACTCAACTCCTCACAAATATTTGTGGGGAGCAGAGGACTTAAGATTCAACAATTTTTGTCAGACTGTAATTGGTGCATATTTCACTTGAGGCCAGCATTGATTTGAAATTGTTTTCATGCATGTGAAATAGATAGCTATATCATACCAAAAGCCCATGGTCTTGTCAAAATGCCTCTACTGGAGCATAATTTATATTGTTTTCAATAACAGCACTCCAATTATAAATGAGGGATTTTTTTTTATAAATCTATGAAAAAGAAAAAAATCTGTTATTTTTCACATCTACTCAAGATCATAACTCATTGATATCTGAGCAATATGTTCAAATTATTCTATCTTTTCATAAAACAAAGTTATGTTTTTACCTGCTATAATACATAGTTTTTCATTTCTCGTAATTTCAGTGACAGTGGTAAGTTCTCTTTTAATGGTGATACTGTTTATTTCCGAGCTGAACTACTATCTTACAAAAGATGTTCAACCAGAATTATTTGTGGATACAACAAGAGGACAGAAACTACGCATAAACATAGATATCGACTTCCCAAAAGTTCCATGTGCATGTGAGTGTGTAATCATCTGCAGGCAACTACATGTATCTTACCAAGCATACTAACAATAATTTGATTTACACTGCTCAAGAAAATATGATTTGAAATAAATATAGAAATCAAACATTATCCTTATTTTTCTTAGACCTTCTGTGTACAGCTGAAAAATTGGGATTTTTTTTTTTTTGGCTTTTACAGATTTAAGTATTGATGCCATGGATGTGTCAGGGGAACAACAATTAGATGTAGACCATCACTTGTTCAAGCAAAGGCTTAATGCAGATGGAGAGAAAATAAAAGACACAGAACCAGAGAAGGAGGGCAAGTACTAAATTTTGCCAACATATGGTTTTTTGTTGACATTTGGATTTATGTGCCATCTGTTAAATTATTGTTAATATGTACATGTATAATTCACAGAATTTACCCATAGAAAATTTAAAAATTATGGAAATGATCTATTAGCAACATCTGTTATAAAAATATGAATCTTTATGTAGATAAAGATATATAGATAGGTTTGCTGCCAGTCAGACAATCTACCTTTCAAAAAATTCTGCTGGATCCTTTGGTTTCTCAATTAAAGGTTTATTTCTGACTTTTTTTGAGATTCGTACACATGGTTATGATGTCATTGTGTTTCAAACACATTTATGTTGACCAACACAAGTGACGCCATTTCATTGACATATAAACTAACATGCATATTTTCGCTGGTTAATGCATTTCAAAACCTTACTCATAATTTTTAAAACTAATCAGATGAATTTAGTTTTACTCAACAAATAAAATGAAAAGATGATTTAGAATCAATTCATAAAAAATTATATATGTATAAGCCAATTTTTTGTAATACAACTTCTTTTAAGTCTCAAAAATTTTTTATCAAACCTTAATTAAATTTTCATAAATTCTTAAAGAGAATCTCAAAGTTAACTCTGATACTCCTTAGAATAGATCAGTGTGGCACATCAAAGAGTCAAATGACTTTATTGTTATATGCATTTTACATACAATGTATAATATTGTCTTTTTTTGGATGAATGAACTTATACATACATTTAGTGTTTTAAAATAACCATGAAACAGGCCTAGATCAGAATGCTAATGCATGTATGATTTTGTGTGATTAACAGAACTTGGAGATAAATCCAAAGATGCTGTAGAGGTAAACTATTATCTTTGAATTCTCTTACAAAGATTTGTTCTGAACATAATTTTATTTTATAACACATTATAATTAGAAAGGGTTAATTCAAAAAGTTATATTTTATAAATATTAAAAGAAACATTTGCTCTTTACTTATTTTCACTATTTTAATCAATTATCTATTATCTGCAATCTTTTCGATTAGATTATTTATTGATTAAGCAAATACAATACTATATGTATTGTAATCTACTTTCAGGCAGTTACCAAAAAGTTAGATCCAGATCGGTGTGAAAGTTGTTATGGGGCTGAGACTGGAGATTTAAAGTGAGTTACCACTGTATCACCATCCATGATAATAGACATGGTGAATTATGTCTGCCAGTAAATATTTTGATATCCATGTACTGGTACATGTATATATGTAAAGAACAAGTGACAGAGTGGACAAAGTAAAATCATTGCACATTTTATTACTATTTGTAAGGCCACACCAATTTAATTTCTTGTTCGTCGGACCCGCGCGCTCATATTTTAACAAAAGTGCAAAAATAATATTATTTTAAATTTCCCGCGTCCGGAAAATTTCGTTCCGTTTCCCGCTCCAATTTATTTTTTAACTTTATATTCTCGGTCTCATCTGCGTTTAGAAATCACCGGAAAATTACTAATCCTTAGTAGAAAGAGAATAAACGTTGATTGTCTTGAACATCATACTTTAAGTTAAAAAACTACAGAAAACGATGTCGATGGTGTGTTTCACTACAAGCGACTTTCGATGTCTTATCTACTTATTCTTCGAGAGACTTGGTAATCCAAATGAGGTTGACAGCATGGATGGGACAATATACCAGCTCAGTTTATAGTAGCAAAACTTTTGGACATTGGAGTTAATAAGATTTTGGATACGCTTGGATGTAAGTATTTAAAAAATCATAACACTTTTTGAGATTCCTTTGGCTCTAACCCCCTCTATTACATACTGTTGCACTGCGTGTGGGGAAGACAGACACACACACACACACACACACACACACACACACACACCAATTAAAGCAGGGGTTGAGTCAGATGTAAATAAAAATAATTTTATAGAGATGACTAGTACATTATTTTTGCGTTTTTGGGGTTTTAGAATGAAAAATACACATGCACATTTACCCTATCTTCTCTAAATTTTAACACAGGTTATTGCCAGAATACTGAGGATCCCTACAGGTCATGTTAAATCTCAAAGTGAAGTTGGCTGTCAAAATATAGACTTATGCAATTATCAAAAGGGTTCGAACATTGTCTTGTGTGAAGAATGTGGCAATTACATTTACAACAACAAAACTTGACAATAGACCAAGTAAGTGATATTGTGAACTATCATTATCAGATGAAATAATGAACAATGTCAATAGCTCAATGGCAAAACTTGATCATATCGTTAATGTGTAACGATATTTATAACTACTGTGAATATGGTATATTTCATTTAGGAGGAGCTTCTTCAACAAATAAAGGAGGAATATTAACTTCACTTCTTTTGTTTCCCTTGTTCCAGGAACAAAGAATTCAAAGCTTGGTTTTAATGGTTAGAAAAGCTTCAGCCTGCTCTTGAGAAGTGGAAACCTGCTTTTTCAATGCTTCACTGAGACATTATCTTCCTCCTATTTGTATTCATTTTGAATCAGTCAAAGACTTTCTGTATTGTAAATTTGTTCAATGTTTTGGATTTTATTATTTTTCTAGTTGTGATCACACAAACATGAAAGACTAACTACATCTATAAGCCTTCTGAATAAATAGTTTCTTCTCATCCTATATTTATTTAGACTTATTTTTTATATCATAATAATATATAAATCCACAATACTTTTACATTAAAACCAAGCCAGTAAAAGGCAAAATTATCATATAAAGTCATGTATGTAGCAAACATATACATATTTGCAGAAGTTGAATTTAGTGCAAAAAAATGTCATTCTTGATAATTAATTTAGGTTGTATATATATATTGTTGATCTACCATAATTGAATGCAGATAGATGGAAATCATTTAATGTTTGATATTTTACATTATTATTTAACTTCATATAGATTTTTAGTCCTTTTTACTCTACAATTTGTAAAAAATTAAAAAAAATATAATCGCTCGCTCCACCTATTCTATGTACCGCCTGGAAATTATGTCAAAACAAAATAATAATATTATAATTATCAAATCGCTCGCCCGTCCCTACTTTTTTAGGTCATTTGTCCGAAGAACAAGAAATCATATTGGTGTGGCCTAAGGTAATATTGGAGTCTGATTAATTTACAGACATATTTATACATGTATATATTTTTATCCTTATTACAGATTTTTTTAGAAATTTTTAATTAATGTGTTCTAATTGTCGGTTGTTGATATTTCTTATTTTCAATGGATACATGATTTGCTGCCATCTGATCTTATTGTGAACTCAGTAGATTTTTATAGCATTCAGAATTTTTCTACATGTTAGCTTACTCTTTACCTTTGAATTTAGATCCCATCAAATATTCACTGTTAATATACCTTGGTACACAAATCATACATGTAACTTTTTAAGCACATTTCTATCATTAAATTATCTTTACATTGAAAATTAAACAATCCATAATTTCAAGAAATGATATTATAGTATGTACCGATATCCTTTTTTTTTTTTTTGGGGGGGGGGGGGGGGGGGGGCCCCCAAACACACAAAACAAATCTATTTTCAGTTTTTGTTAATTCTTTTTACCAAACAGTGTTGCAAATAAGATCCATGACCCCTGCTTTTCAGATATCATATATTAATGTTTCTATCTTTGTAGATGCTGCAATACATGTGAAGATGTAAGAGAAGCTTATCGAAAGAAAGGCTGGGCCTTCAATTCCCCCGAGGGGATAGAACAATGCAACAGGGAGGGGTGGACGGCCAAGATGAAGGCCCAACAGAAGGAGGGATGCCAGGTGTACGGTTACCTGGAGGTCAACAAGGTACAGGGCAATTTCCACTTCGCCCCCGGCAAGAGTTTCCAGCAGCACCATGTTCACGGTAGGTCCTCAAGTTTCTCATTGTGAAGAGAACTCGGAAAAGTAGTGTTGATATGAGTGTTTAAGGTTTAAGGTGTTTAGCCAATATTTGAGAGAGTCTTGCTAAAACAAGTACATCAAACAAAAATTTAATTCTGGGACTTATAAAAAATTGTGTTGGAAGCTGATCCGGAATTCAATTTTTCTTAAATATATAGTTTATAATATCTAATGTACTTGAGATTTTGTTGTTTTCAGTTCATGATTTACAAGCATTTGGAGGACAAAAGGTAAGAAATTCCATTTAAACTCAATTCTGAAATACAGTTTATCAAAGCTTAGAATACTCTGCAATAAGATGATATACATGTACAGCATTTGCATGATACAACAAGCAGCACTTGTCATGACAAATACATGTACCGGTATTTCATTTCAGTTCAATTTAAGCCATGCAATAAGACACCTTTCTTTTGGACAAGATTATCCAGGGATCATCAATCCATTGGATCAGACGAGCCAAATCTCAGAAGATGGTAGGTCTTTTTGATGTCCAATTACATGTACACATTTGTTGATGTTTGCCAGGATTCTGTAACATTTTAAGGAAATATTGTCTACCAAGAAATTTTCCACCCTATTTTATTTTGGCCCCTTGCATCCTCATTGACAGGGGACTGATTGAAAACTGCAAGTTACTTAATTCTCTTTGAACCAACTGCATGTGTTCTGACGAATTAAAATGGGTCAAAAACTTTTGCAACTGTGATTGATCAAGTGAAATAAAAACACAGCACAAAAATAACCCTGTTTACAGTATACCTTAGCACAAACAAGGATGGAAAGTCTCCCAAAGTACTGCCCAACCCACATGGATGGCTACAATCTGTTCAAATTATTTTCTACATGTATCTACACACTAATGTAAAACATGTACTAGTAAAGCTTTTTATACCCCATGCAACAAGTTGAAGGTAAAATGTTTTTGACCTGTCCATCAGTCAATCAGTCAGTCCTGGTTTTTTGTCAGCATAACTCCTCTAAAACCGCTGCACAGAATTTTGTGAAACTTTGTAGGCTATAAGGAAACAATGTATATATGTGGATATTACCAGGAAATTCCGATTCCTTAATTTTTCTAAGAATTTTGGTCCTTTTGAACTTAGAATTTTTGCCATTTATTGACAAAGTAATTAATGAACAGTTTGTCAGTGAAATTCATCTTAAACCGCGCTGCATAGAATTTCATGAAACTTTGTAGACTATAAAGTCACAATGTGTATGTGCATATAACCAGGGAATTCCAATACCAGAATTTTTGTAGGAATTTTTGCCCTTTTGAACTTATAATTTTGGCCATTTATTAAAAATAGTACTGAACAGTTTGTCAGCACAATTCCTCTTTAACTTAGGATTTTATTGTTGTTAAAGACAAAAGCAGAGTTGTGCATGCCGTTCTTGCAGGAAGTTTTGATGTGATGACTTTTTTGGGGAGTTATGCCCCTTTATAAAATTATTTTACGTATTAAATGCATACCCTGCTATTTATTTAATATGTGTAACATTGTCAAGTTTTACAGGAGCATGGGGTATGTGAGCTTGCTCACTTTTTCTTTCATTATTAACTATTGGGCCTGTGCAAATCCACTTATTATTTTTTCATCATTGTTGGACTCGTCAGTCTCTCATACTGGCCATCAATGTTTTTCTATATATGCAATGATGTATGTATTAATTGGAAAAACTGAATTGAAGAATATTTGAGGTGGGTAAAATCTTGCTTTGGTTATTCTGATTTTCATCTCCAGATAAGACATTGCCATGCTTTTTCTAAAGAATGAACTTTCAAAAGAATATAATTTATTTATAGTGCAAGAAATGTGCAGTACTTACATGTAACAATCAAATCAAAGTATATCAAAATACAACACTGGCATTTAAAGATGTATTGTAAATATTAGACCAGGTAATAGGAACTTCAAAAAACAGGATAACATTGTAAATAGAAATTTATTCACAGTTATTAATGTTCAAGTGCACAAATATGGTCACATGAGAAAACTAATAAATTTTTGTAAATGCATGGATTCATGCACAACTTTCTCGTGGTCAATGCACTACTTAACCATAGTTGTAATAAATGTGTAAAATTCAAAGACATCAATTTGAATGACATCTTTAAATCCAGGGTATAATGTGTTCATATCCAAAATAATTGATTTTCAGTTCACAGTTAATATCACACTTCAACACCGAATTCCTGTTCCAACAGCCATAAATGTTCCAAAAGTTCCTCCAGACTGTATCATGGATTTTCCTGTTAAATGCAGCAGCTCTCTTCCACGTATACCATACCTGAAACAATCACAATTATTAAAGATAAAACATCACTACAGTTTCTTTACATTCTCACTAAATAAAGGAATGTTTTAGGAGTGGTGCGAGAAAGAGACAAAAAAAGTTTTAGAAACTACATCCATACACAGCATTTTTGTCCCTTACATTATTGGTATAATATTAATAAGTATTAAACAGTACATATTACATGTATTCCCAAATTGTTAAAAAATGTTGATTTTTCCCAATTTCAGATTTAAATTCCCAATTCAGAAGAAAAGGGGTTCTCTTAAGTCTTTAAGATACAGTTATGAGATAAATACGAACCTTAATGCATTAAATCCTCCGAATATTGCCCCTGCAGACATTCCAACTGTGAAACCCATCACGAACCCCATTTTCATTTTCTGGTAACAGCTTGGGCCACCATGTCCTGTGGAGGGCGTGTACGGCATACCACTGATCTGTCCCTATGAAATAGAAAAGTCAAAGTCACTGTTATGTCATGAAGTTTGATGTTCTTTTTCTAATCTAGACCTGTTTCCAAGAGCTTGGACTTTTAGTGTGATGTAACTGTCTAGCTTGCTCATCAAAACTAGATGTCAAATATATAAGAGAGGCTCATCAATATTCATAGCTATCGAATGGGAAAGTTTTTTTTCAAGATTATTGCTCTGTCGTGTAAAATTGACACCATTTTAATTAAAATATCCTGCCCTGGATCAAATCTTGCTGCATTCAATGTATTCATATTTATAAGCCAATGACTGGACAGTTATCGATGAGAAGACCCCGCCTTCATCAAATTTAAGTTTGACATGTCCAAAGTCCAAGCTCTTGTTAAATTGGCTCTAAAGTTTTCTTTCCTGATTCCATCTAAATTAAATGATTGATTTGCATGTACAGCATACCACTGATCTGTCCCTGTATAGGAGAGTCAAAGTCACTATTATGTCACAAATCTTATGTCCTTTTTTCTAATACAAAGTTTTTTTCCCTCCAAATTAAATGATTGATTTGTATTCTGAAATGTGCATATATTTTGTTTTAAATCTGTTTACAGTCATTTTACCGGTAAATACTTGCCAGTATCGATTAATTTTTAGAAAAATTATTGGAGAAAAAGGAAGTTAGAGTTTTTAAAAATCCTTACTAGGTAATCATAATACAGTTATAAATATTCTATCCGTGTGTGCAGTTGTTTGACATTTGCACGATTATTTACCACATTGTTTACAAATAAAAAATGTGACCCCAAATTTTAGCTGCCAGAAGTTCAAGGCAGAAAAAACGAAAATGTGAAAACAATTAATTCTAACTACATGTATAAAAATAAGGGTGTTTTTGAGCCATAATTATTATATAATTAGTGATTAGAATCTATATAATAAAATTAAGCATCATATTTAATAATAGTTGAGGTTTGAACAAAATTACGATTTTTAAAAGAACCACGTGTAGTTTGCCTAGTTTCGGTTCAGTGCGACAGAAGTATTATTTCATTTTGGCAGGATTAATAGACAGATGAAGGAAAATCACAATTACTTATCTTGAATTACACAATATATAAAGTGTTTTCATGAAATAATGCAAAATGAAAATTCTTCAAAGTGAGTCTCTACTGTGGGGAAAATGATAAAATAAATATAGTAATTATATTATTTTTTGAAACAACATATTCCCACAATAAATTCTTCTTCTTTGTCTGTAAGTTTATTGACATGTACCTCTGGTGTATTATCAAAATTGATCCGTCCCAAAATATTCGATCAGAAATTACAGAGGGTGCTTGATTCAATACTGAAAAACAAATTTGAAACTAGGACAATGGAGGGGTGTTAAAATTACTATCTTCGTAACTAAACCTTCATATTTTGGAAAGTTTGATACTACAATTTTGAAGAACCAAAAAACATGATTCCAACAACAAATAAAAACATTGGAATTCCGACCATAATAGTCGCACGACAAAACTGCATACCGATTCGTTACAGGTAAAACGACTGTATTTAGATGCCACTTTGATGATTTTATTATTATTTCAGCTACTAAATTGACTGAAATTTCATACAAAGTACTGTCATCTATTAAAAAAAAAAATAATCATGAAATGGTGTGATATGGAATATTTTTAAACTTGACATATAAATATTTAAATGTACTGCCAAAACTGCATAGCCTTTGTCCAATGATTAGACACCCAATCTCTGTATCATCTTCAAAATAATGGAGCAAATTTATAAAGAATTTATCAGTATTATCATCATCATCATTATGAAATCATCCTATGTATTACATGTTAACTGTATAG